>JADNYV010000029.1:0-315394 GCA_015501055.1 Mucidula mucida
AAGCGTTTGTCATCGAGCTTCTTCATTGGTCGGTCCGTGCTGAGATTCATCCCTTCCAGCCATACTTTGTCGCCTTCCTTGTACTCTACTGCCTCTGTCCGCTTCCTGTCATAAAACCGTTTCATGTCCTCTTTTGCATCTTCAATGCCGACCCTACTTCGTCCCATGTTTTCCTCATGCTGTTGGCAAACTCCTGCGCAGTCCGTTTCTCAATGCCGTTTTGGAGCGGTGCCTTTGTAGGGGTGTCTGCCCATGTCTGCAAAGAACGAAGTGACTTTGGTTGCCGAGTGTACCCGATCATGGTACACAAATTCGGCAGAGGGTAACCCTTCATGCCAGTTGTTCTGATGGTAATTGACAAATAACCATAAGAAATGTTCTATCTCTTGGTTTAACTGTTCTGTCTGTCTGTTTGCCTGTGGATGGTACGCCATTGTGAAGTTCCCTTCAATGCCCAACAGCCGGTATAACTCCTTCATGAAACGCAAGTGGTATTGCGGACCTCGATTGTGTATCATCTGTCGTGGCATCCATGTATGGGGAAGATTCGATCGCGGTAAATACGAGCCATGCCTTCTGACGTCAGGGTGGTGTGTGTTGGTATAATGCGTAACCGCTTTGTGAAATGGTCCACAAACGTGCTGATCCATTGTATCCTCCCGACTCCGGCAACTCGCCAATCATGTCCGTCCCACTTCTCCCATGGTCGCTTGGCACTCATAGGATGAGAGGTGCAGCCGGCTTCGTGCGATGTGACTTTGTAACTGGCATTTTTGACACCCTTCCACGTATTCGCGGACGTCTCGGCTAATTCCTGGCCACCAATAGGTGCGTGTGATCAACTCGAGAGTCTTGTACCGTCCCGGATGCCCTGCAAGCTGTGCATCATGATGCATTCCAATAACTTTTCCCCGCAATTCCTTGTCCTTCGGTATGTAAATACGATCTTTCCATATAATAAGTCCATTTTCCTTCTCTTCCCATCCTTTTTCTTTGTTTTCTAATGCTTTTTGTACGTATCTGTCCTTGTTTCCTTTTCTTTGTTTGATTTTGTTAAGTAATTCGTCCTCCGGTGTAGCTACTGTATGTAAAGAAAATTGAATTTGTGATATAAAAAACTCCGGTTTTAGTAAAACAACGTTTTCGTTATCTTTTTCCCCCTTCTCAAGGCCTGTCATCCTTGACAAGGCATCAGCTTTCCCCATCGTCTTGCCCGGCTTGTGAATCATCTGTATGTCATACTCTGCCAACTCCGTAACCCATCTCGCCTGCCTCCGATTCAACTTCTGTGGCTTCCGGAAGTACTGGAGGTTTTGATGATCGGTAAACACCTCCACCGTCTCCTTGCTCCTAGAAGATACTGCCTCCAGTCATCAATTGAGTCCATGATAGCCATCATTTCTTTGTCGTAGATCTCATATTGCGTTCACTTCATTTAACGCGCGAGATCGAAAGCCACTGGTCTCCATTTCCGTCAACAACTGGGAAAGAACAGCCCCGTTGCATAGTTGAGGAGTCTGCCTCGACTCGAAACTTGCCGTCGTCGTGTGGTACAATCAGACGGGTTCTTCCGTCATCCTCCGTTTCAACTCCTCAAACGCCTCATGCTGCTCCTTCCCCAAACCCATTCGCCCTTCCCGGTTAGCGATGTCAATGGCTTTGCTACTCCCGCAAATCCCCGATGAAACGTTGGTAGAAGTTGCAGAAACCCAGAATGACTGTACTTCCTTCTTCTTTGTCGGCTCCTTCCATTCCTTCACTACGGCCACTTTTGCCGGATCCATCTTCACTTCTCCTCCTCCAACAATAACTCCCAAGTAATCTACAGTATGTGCCTCAAAACTACATTTCTCGGGTTTTAAATACAACTTATTTACTCGTAATATCTCTAGTACTTGTCGTACAATATGCCTATGTTCTTCCAATGTGTTGTAAAATAAGTATGTCGTCTAAGTAAACTATAACATGTCCTTCATCAATCAACTCCTTCAGAATGTGATTCATGAACGATTGGAAGTCGCCGGCGAGTTTGTAAGTCCGAAGAACATGACTGAGGGCTCGAACAGGCCTCGGTTTGTTCTAAACGCCGCTTTCCACTCATCACCTTCTTTGATCCGGATGTTATTGTAACCCCATTGGACATCCATCTTTGTGAAAACCTTCGCTCCCTTCAACTTGTCGATAAGCTCCTGATCAACGGCAAGGGATATCGGTTTTTGATTGTCATGTCGTTCAATTTCCGATAATCCTGCACTGGCCGAAGACTTCCGTCCTTCTTCTTGACAAAGAAGAATGGTGACGCCATGGGTGAGATTGATGGCCGTATGCGTCCCGTGCGTATGTTTTCCTCCAAGAACTCGTCTAATGCCTTCTGCTCGGATGGACTAAGGGGATAGACCTTGCAGTCAACCGGTTTGGAACCAGGCGTAAGTTCTATCGCGTGATCCCAGGGTCTTCGCTCCGGTAACTTGTCAAAGTCCGCCTTGCTAAATACATCGGAGAATTCCTCAATGTAAGGTGCAGCAGCGGATGAAGGCTGTTGTGATCTCAGCTTTTCACCGCTTTTGCGATAGTTGTCCCAGTCCATCCAGAACAAACGCTCTCCCTCTCCACTTCTCTTCTACTCTTCTCCTTCATCTTCCGGCGAGTTATACTCGGGTAGGTAGCCGCAACGGTCTGGGCATCGATCAAAAGTCAACGTGGATTCCGTCCAGTTGATTGTGGGGTTGTGATATCGTAACCAATCTAGCCCCAAAAAGATGCTTGTTTTGCCAAGATTGGTGACGGCCAACTCAATCTTTTCGGCGTGATCACCAATCTTCATCCGGACCTCCACAAAACCTTGATTGCTCCTCCCTCATTTAGGGTTCCATCCGCATTGTAGACAGGGAGCTTGACCGGTAACTCCTTGATCGGGAGTCCGTTCTTCTCAACGAATTCTTTATTGACACAAGAACCCGTTGCTCCACTGTCAAGAAGGGCACTCGTTTCCCATTCAGAGCCTGTGTGTACGCTCTCTATGGTTACTCGGAGTTTCATGTCCTGCCCCTTTGTTCCCCGGATGTACTTCCTCGACTTTTTCAACTCCGTCACAACTTCCACCGCAGCTTCCTTTGTCAACGCTCTGATCGCCATCACCTTCTCCTCCGTCGCTTCTCTCTCTCTCCGCTCCGGCATCCATGCTCTCAAAATTCCCACTGCTCTCGACACTTCATCCTCTCTTAGCCGTTGTGCGATCCACTCGGGCGTATTTGGCTCAAATCTTTCTTTCGCAGGTTTTGTTGGTGAAGTCGTCGATGATATTTTAGATGTTTCAGTACCCGTACTGTAAATAGATTCTGCATCTGACGACCCTTTCCTTGATGACTGCTCCGGCAGGACTGCGTCTACTGCGGGAGCTTCGCAAAACCCAACTCTTCGGCCAACTTCTTCTTCTCCTCGTCGTTCATTTCGGTCCATAGACCCCGAATCGTCTGGGGTCGACCCTTCTTGGACAGAACCTGCTGAATGGCCGTGTTCGCCACAGCTGAAGCAAAGTCCTCTTCGACGTGCGTTGTCGATGTCCATCGGCCTGCCGGCTCCTCCATAGGTAACACCGGTGGCATCTCGTCGTGTGATCGGCGTCGGGGGTGGGTTCGTAGGATTGGCTCTCGATGTAGCCGCCTGCGGAGCTTGGGGCCGGGACTGCATGCCGGACCTCTTGCTCGCCGCCCGCCTTCTCCACAGCTGATCGATCTGAATGATCTGTGCCTTCCAATCCTTGTACTTCTCTGGCAACCCGTCTCGGCTGCCATAGATCTGATCAATGATCTTCTCGTTGACGTTGGTCTCGAGAAGTCGCACACAAATGTGTCATCCTTCGAATATCCTGCCTGAGTGAGCAGGACCTCGAACTTCTGGAAGAAATCTTGAGCGGTGTCTTGCCCCTGGCGCAACCGCTCGATCTGGTCTTGCGCGTCTCGCGCGAGGTTGGAATCCACAAATCGCTCCTTCAAGTCTTCCTTGAACTCCGTCCAAGAGACTGTCCATTCCTCTTCTTCCTCGTCGAAGTTCTGGTCCGAGTAGTTCTGGACCCATGCATCTACGTGATCTCCTCGGATGTAGGAGAGAACAACATGATCCTTTCGGAGTCAGATGTGAGGTTGTTCTTCTTGTCACGGATGTATGTGAACATGATCGCCACCAGCTCTTGTACTTGGACTTGTCCCCGTCATAGTCATAAGGCTTGTTGACAAGGGATCGGCCTTTGGTTTCGACATCGGCATGATGAGCGGGTGTGTGAGGAGCGGTTTCGGGTGCTTCGTTGGACATGATGAATCGGGGTGATAGGATCGGAGAGTGAAAGGGTGAAAGTGGGGATATGGGTGATGCGGATTTGGATGAAACGGGTGAGGGAATAGAGGTTTGGATGAATAAGGAGGAGTCGCCTAGATCTGAAATAGAATCCAGGACTTGGTAGGGTGGGGAATGATGGTGTGTATCGTAAGGTAAGTAAAGTAGGTAGGTATGTAACTGTCTACGCTATTTTACCGACTACTGACTACGTATCTACGGAGCCCAAGAGCTCGTCACAAGTTCGCAATTGCCCAGCCGACGTCCCTCTGGTGTGAGGTAAGCCAAGTTTTCCTGGGAACGGGGGTTGACCCGTAAACAGCGCCCACTGAAGTGCAACTGCCAAAAGTTCGTTCTCGTGAGAGCGGCTACTTCCAGCACCCGAGGCAGTTATCTCTAACTGTTAGCCGGCGCTACTGGGACCAATACACACGTATGCGGACGTGCGCTGGAATTAGGAATCCGTCGATCTGTAAACAGGGAAAGGGAATAGGGGAATGTGCGATGATCAAACAGCGAAGTGCTGATCGACGATCAGGGATGTGTGGTAGGTGGTAGAAAGTAGTTCCGATCTTCTGTTAGCGACTGACTAAGCCACGAGACTCAACCAGGTACCACAGCAAGAACTTAAGGAAGAAAGTGTTCGTGTTCGTAGAACTAGGCTAGGCCAGGTGTATAAACGAGATCGGAACTAAAGTACAATGATACTATACTACTGCTTATATACTAGTAAGTCTGTGTTTGGGACTCCTTGCCCATACGTGTTTCCGCTAGGGATAACTCCACGCCCTTGACCCAGTGTTGTATGCTACCAGTCCGTGAAACCATTAAATACAAGTGGTAACTGCATGTAAGTAATAATACTGAAACAACCATGTGTGCTACGAGTGTTGGTGGTGTGTATACAATAGGAAGTCCATGAGGTATCGGCATGTATGATGCCATGTGTTGGACGTGTGTTCGACATGAGTACGGCTTCGGTAAGGAAAAGGGGTATGATCGGTGACGAAACAGATGATGAAACAGTCCGTTGGTTGATAAGACAAGGCCCCCGATAAGATATGATAAGATGTGAAAATGTGAAAATATGGCGATTCATAACACCCCGCATTCCTATTCTCCCCATATATCCGTGTGACGGGAACGTGTCTCCTTGTCACGTATCCCTCACAGTGCCAGTCTCAGTCCTGGTCCCTTTATCTCATCTATTATTTGATACAGATACACAGTCTACCGGGACGTCTGTTCCGCGCGTCATATGAAGGGCGGCGATATCGATGGCCTATACGTGTCTAATCGCTTTTCGTAGAGATACACAACGCAGCTAGCATAAAGAGAAAGATTGACGAGGTCACGGCAAGACCGTCTGTCAAAAGAGATGCTAGCCCGTCCGTCGAGGAGCTGCAGGCTAAACGTCAAAGAGCAACATCCTGCCCTTTGCTGTCGAGTAGCCGCTGTCCCTCAGACACTTCCTCGCCACCTAAACAAGTCAAATCCAACCCATATGATCTATCATCCAACACGCCTTTGCGCCTCAAAGACCAGGACGGATACTTTTTATGTCACTCTCAATCATGTCCTGGACTGGAAAACCGGCCTTGGGTGCATAGTCAACGCAAAGTCCGACAAATGGCCCGACAAAGAGTTGGTCGTCAAAATCGCTTGGTCTGCCCCGGGCCAACAGACGGAAGCTACCTGTGTCAGCCATATCAGAGAAAGGGTCTCTGAGAAGGATGCAGGATGGGTTTTGAACCATATCCCGAACCTTCTCCACTCTCAGGACTTTGCAGACGCCTCTGAAGCTATTATGGAGACTGGCGCGCCTATCATCAGACAATACGCGTTGGAAAGTGACTACCCAGATGATTTGGCATTATGTGTCAGTGTACACGAGAAGCTCCACACGCTTAGCGAGTTGAAAGAAGTACTCGAGTATGGTCAAGTCATTTTTTACGCTTTGCAAGGTTTGTTTCTCCAGAATTAGTTTCGCTATGTACTAACGCTCATGTGTTAATCAGTCCATCGCTGGATATTCGATCATGCTTCTGTGCCGTGATATCAGCGAAGGAAACATCATGTGGCATAAGCACAACGGCGGGTGTGCGGTGTTCTAATCGACTTTGAATTGTCGAGGTTCCGCGACTACACATCCGTGAATCGAGACGTCGAGTGGGTACACCCCTCTATATGGCTCAAGAGCAGCATGAGAATCCTCCGATGCCCCTCTATCGCCATGAACTCGAATCTTTTTTCTATGTCTTGCTGATCCTTGCGAACGACAATCTTCTTGAGCAGCCGAAAATCGATGAGACTACCAAGACGGCATGCTATCTTGCTCTCATGGCGATCAGACGACCATGAATTTTTGTCCGATACAAAGGGCGAGTTCTGGAAAGCGGAGCGGCCGTATACTCATCCATCATTCGACGTGTTGGCGGGGTTCATCCATGATCTTTGGATGTAAATGTGTAGGGGGAAGGCGGCGAAGTCCAAGCACAGACGACATTGTCATTCCCGGAAGAGGATTTTGCTCTCTCCGCAGGAGAACATATTGCCGTATGATGAGAGCACGTTGGGCGGACATTGGACGTTGGACGTACGCGAATCTCTTGAAGGTGTTTGACAATACCAATCTTGTGAGGATGTACCCGGTAGCGCTACCTGATAATTAGTTATGCATGCTACCTCCAGCCGATTTGTTTTTTAGCATACCTACCCGTTTATTGAACATCTCCCATCGGTGCCCAGGTCAAGTTCATGTGACGGAAGGTTACTTTGTTGCTCTTTGACTAAAACTATGTTTCGAGTTTCGAAGGCCATTCATTACTCCTCACGAGGCTGCACCAAACCCAAATCATCTCGCGCGCACTGACGAGTTCAACAGCTTCCCTCAGACTAGACTCGGCGTTAACTTAGTAAGGTGCTCGATCTCTTTGACTCGCATTGCTCTTTACTCCGGCGTATAAATACATCGATTTGCCAGCGCAAAGCAAGGAAGACGCTGCATCACCCAGATCCGTCCGTTCACCGTTCACCAAAACCTTCCGAAGTACCATTCATATATCCCCTAATACTACACTACTCTTGTAGACCCATCTACTGCATTGTACGTGTGAAAGCTATCTACAGAGTTGAAACCTGATAATCCCCAAAAGCAGGAAAAAGATAATCCAACGGGAAAGGTAGTGCGCGCTCTAGCCACCCTTTTCACAGCGTTTATATCAGTTCTCACATTGTGAGCACGGGAGACAAACTCACCTAAGCCCCGTAAGTCTGGTATGCGCTCCAGAGAGAGGTGTCAATTAGGCGCCACAACCGCGAACCCTGAGACGGCTGTCGGTACCGCTGCTCTGTAGGCCTCTTGGTGAGATTACTTTAGTGACTCACAGCTGTAGTACGTGTGCTAACATCTGCGACAGAGTTAGTATCTGCTTCTCTGAGCGACGAGGAAAGAGTGACTGACGGGATACTGTAGTGTTTCGACCGTAGGTTCGCGGTCTGTGATCCGATATGCAGTGAACTTACAGGATCTAGCTTCGAAATTGACCGTGATCCGTTATCTGATATGCATTAGGTTTGCACCCGGAGCTTCAACTTATTTCGGCCATGACATAGTCCTAATGATTTAGCATAACTTATTTTAGGTACTGTGCGAGACCGAAAGCCTAGAACTTAGATATATATGGGGATACACTAAAATAAAGTATACCACCGAATACCGGCACCCACATCAATACGCAAACTTCAACCACCTACCACGACCAAATCGTTTTGCACTATGAGTCAGTTTGACCCCTCTGAATGGCTCGGTAAAGGAAAAATCTACAAGGATACTCCTCCAAAAGTGCAGCGGGCAGCTAATGCCGCCTTGCTCATTCCCGACACCATCCGTAACCAGCTCATTCCCAAAGGGTCGCTTCATGACCTCTGCACATTCACTATGCCTATCTTCCAGGGAAAAACTTCCCTTCAGGACAATATCATCATACAATTCTTCTCTACACACAAGCCTGACGTCGTCTCCGACCATACCATTTCCCAGCTTTGTTACCTCACAATGCCCGCCACGTCGGCTTCCCATCAGATCTACAAGCTCGCGCACCAAGCATGGCTTGATGGCATGCAGTCCATCTGTTATGTCCATCTCGCCGACAATGGTTCCTCGACCGTCATCCATTTCCCTCTCTTCGTCGCCGCCTTATGGAAGGAGTTCGCGGAGATTCAGACCATTCGAAGCCAATGGCAGAAGTTGTCTGAATATGTCGCGAAGCATATGCATCAGCCGAAGTATCCTGAACGTGAGCGTGCTGCTCAACAGACCTGGGAGTACATGAAGGATATGCCATGGACCAGTCTATTGGCATCTTGCAGGATGATATGCCGGTTCATCATCTGTATCGGATGGTCGGTGATGGGTGGTGGTCCAGTTCACTGGTGAACATCCAGCTCAGTCTTCTCGCAGAGAGGGCTCGTGACCGTCTGGGACTGTCCAATGTCCGCGTTGAGCTGTGTGAGTTCACAAATGTGCTCGTCAGTCAGTACAAGGCACGTGACAGGCAGTCGTACCAACATCCTTGGCTTTGCGGAGTGGGAGACACAATAATAAACGAGCGCGGCACTCTAGTCACCGGCGTCAATCTTGGGAAGGTCAACGATAACCCTCACTGGGTTCCGTTAGTCATTAATGGCGAGACGGGACAAGCACACTACGGCGACTCACTTTGTGAGGATCTCCCGCCTACTCTCCAGCATTGTATAGACTGGTGGCTTGCCCAGCACACCCCTTCACCCTCACATCTCTGGGCCGAGCTACCCATTACTGTCCAACTAGACTCAAACAACTGTGCTGTCTTATGGTGGACGCGCTTGAGAATTATGTGGACCCCAGCCGCGGATTAGTCGAGAATACCCCAAACGCATTAGCTCATCGACGCTTTCTACTATTCAATGAGATAATTGAACGGGTTTTGGGAAGAGTACGTACCATTATTGCTTGCCGCAATCTTTGCTCATCTTCTCTTCCAGATGGCACTTGATGAATATCCCTCAGATACGGAAGAGGCAGGCATTTTCGACGGTGAAGATGGTCTGTTTGACGATTCGTTTACAACTCCCAGCACGAGCTCTGCACCTAGCGGAGACTTCACGTTTAGATTTTCATTGTCCATGAAAGAAAACAAAGAAAACTTGCCGGGCTCCTCAACTTGTACCATGAAGCGCCCGCTATATGATGTTAACACCCCCAATATCAACCCCAGCCCTGTAAAAAGCATGTGGCGTCGGTTGCCAATCCATTAATCCCACTCCCAGCCTTAGGCTTCCTATCGGCATCCTCTCCTCGTGCTTTGCCGCCAATGTCCTCGCCACCTCCAGCCTCCTCGCCTCCTGCTCACACTTCAGCACAGAGCTCCATTCCTGCATCATCGCCTTCTCCATTCCTAGAGGACGACATGTTCGAGCATGACAACTCAGATATGCCACACATGGCCAATGTTGGCTCATCAGATAACAAAGACGACGATTCCGATGATTCGGATAGCGATGACGAGAGTGACGATGAGATTGACAGCCACGTTACGGATGCTGTTCCCGAGGGTAGTGGGAAAGAAGTCGTTGAAGGTGCACTAACAGGACGAACCTCTGTTCAACCGTCAGCACCGTTACCGACATATGGATTGTTTAAATTCCAGCTTACCTCACTTTGGACAACGGTCCCAAAAGAGGTATGGCACAAACAGGTCAAGGATACGACGGAGTTGTCCAAGGTGGAGCGGGAAAAGCTAATGGTGGAGAACCAGGTTCGCGAGCAGAAGAAGAAGGAGAGGGAGCGAGACATGGCAAATGTCCGCCAGCAAAAGGTTCGAGATAAGAAGCGAAAAGCGAAGGTAGAGAGTGGTTGGGAACCGTGCCAGGGAAACTTCAAGAAGAAGGTTAGTGCACGCGTAAATTTGACATTTTAATACTCACCAGGTTTTCTGTAGCGGCCCAATACTCTCAAGGACTATGATGCCGCATCCGACGATGATCTCAACATTAACGTTGCTGAGACCTCGCGGCCCCATCGCCAATTCCGCGAAAACCGTCGCCAATCAAAAAAGGTCGCAGGAAGAACGCGCCAACCTTCCAAAAAGGACGCTATCCGTATTAACTGGGCCCAACCCGCTCTATTCCGTCAAATCGATACTGCCGCACGCAAAACCTGTCGTCCTTGGAGTCCTCTGGCCATTGTGCAGCAGGTGCAGCGTGACAATCCAAAAGACTTTGCACAGTTGACGCCTCAGGTGGTTGGAAAATGGATCTGCCCCATTGCAAAGTCACAGGGCAAGTCGAAGTGAAGTGAGAAGGTGATAGCACGAGTAAAACGAGGGAATCAACCTGGTGGCCAGACCACGTGAGCCGGCGTATTGGTAAGCAAACATGTCTAATCAGATTTCCGTGCTAACTTGCCCTCTTATCATAGAGTGCATACCCCGATCTCTGTAAAGCAATTCAAATGCGGCTTCAGGCGATGCGCTCTGTTGGTGTGCCACTCACCGTCACCTCTGTCCGGGCTATCATGAGTGGATACATCAATATCCACGCGCCTCATCTGTTCGAAATCAAACAGTCGGATGGCTCAGCCTTTCGCTGTTCTGAGGCTTTCGTCAAAAAGTTTATGGATCGACATCTTGGCTGGAGCTACCGCCGCACAACAAAGGCTGCAAAAAAGGTCCCTGACAATGTCGACGAAATCTTGCAGGAAGCATACCTCCGCGAGGCGAATCTTATTCGAAACTACGCTATCCCCGGTGGATTTCGGGTCAACACCAACCAGACTCAAATCGTTTATCAGCAAGGTACCAACACGACATGGTCTGAGCGTGGGGCGAAACAAGTTCCGACGTCCGGTCACAAAGAGAAGCGCGCATTCACTCTGGTTCCTTCCATATCTGCGAGCGGTGTTCTCCTCCCCATGCAGGCTATCTATCACGGTCAGAAGGATGGCTCTCTTCCCTCCAAGGATTGTCCCGCATACGCCGCAGCACAAAAACTTGGTGTTCGCCTCCTTCCTTCGAAATCTAAAACTTACTGGTCTACTCATGAGACGATGCACGACCTTGTCAACAATATTATTGTCCCATACCTGGATGCGACCAAGAAGGAGCTCGGGTTACCGGAGTTGCAGTTTTCCATCTGGAAAATTGATTGTTGGAGTGTGCACAAGTCGGAAGACTTCATGACTTGGATGCGCACCAATCATCCCCGGATTATTGTTCTCTTTATTCCAGCAAACTGCACGGGTGTATGGCAGCCTCTGGATGTTGGGTTACAACACGTCATGAAGCTCTCTATCAAGCGCGCATGTCATCGTGACATGGTCAAGGAAGTCTCCGAGCAGCTCGAGAAAGATTTGGACGTGGTCATGAAGCTGGATACCAGCATCGGTACGCTTCGTAACCGTTCTCTTGGTTGGATTGTAGCTGCCGTTCACGATACAAGCAACCGTGAACTCATCCAGAAGGTCAGCCGTCCGCAATTCCTCTTTGAGTTGTTCACTCACCCAGTTTAGGCATTTGAACTTTGTCGTGTAGGGGAGCTTAACTGTTCGCAAGCCTCCCTCACCTCCCCATCCACCCTGGAACTCCTTGCTGATCTTCCCAAGACAAACCCTGTTCTGTTTGCGAAGTTATCCAAGTCGCGTCTTTCAGATGTTAAGGACCTTGGCAAAGAGGAAGCCTTTTCCGACCAATCACCTAAAGACGATAGCGATATCCCTCTTGATGTTGTTGCCAACATTGTTGAGGCATCTGGTGCAGAGATTGACGGGTTCGATATCTTGGAGGACGGTACAGTAATGCGTACTGGAGTTGCCGAGACGGACCATGAAGATATCGTGCGCACAGAGAAGGGCGACGACATTGAGCCCGAGGCCGTGCTAGAACTTCCCATCGTCAGCAAGTGTGGGCGTACCATCCGACCAAGCTGCTGGTATGCAGGCGCACACTGGCAGCGGTCTTAATTACTTATCTCTTCATCTGTGGGAGACATACGAACCTTTATTACCATGATATTATCTGAAATGTTATATGCTTTATACCTTTTGAAATGTCCATGCTTCACCCCGTGAACAAGTTCGAAGTTGAGTAGCGAAGGATCGTTAAGACGCTGCCAGTTGATCGTTAACTCGGCACGTAACAAACTTGCACCGTGTTGCCTGCATTTAGTATTGAGGTAGACTGCAAAAGAAATGGAGTGCTTGATTTAAAATAGAATTCGACTGTATTGGTGTTGTTCAACGGCTGGTCAAGTGGTGTGAAGTGAGTGCTGTAAAGTGTGAGCTATGGTGGATTAAGTAGCCGATCACGATCATTGACAACTTTACCTTCAACCACCATCATCGACGTACCCGTCATCTCATCGCCGCCGACCACCCCATCCCACGCCACTACCATGGCCAGGACTCGTTCTTCAGGACCTACAGATGCTGCCAGACGCAGCCCGGAGGAAGCTCATTGGAAATCCGAAGGGCAGACACTGGTGGAAAAGGCGAATGCCAGCAAGCTGGAGTACCGCGAGCGCAATCGGAAGAAGTGTAATTTGCGTTCAGCAGAAGCTATGAGACGGTGCGTTGCCTCTCCATTTATACATGCTTAACTGAAATAGCAATGCAGTCACCGAGCCAAGGTCAAAACTCTTCCCGCAAAGGAGCAGCAAGCACGCCATCAGCAACGTCTCCAGCACGACGCTCACTATCGTTCCTCTCATGCCAATGAACGCCGTGCTGCCAGCAAACATCGTCGACACGCGTGAGTCTTCTTGGTTGCCTCGGGATCCAGCTCATTAATTCCTGCAGAGACAATCCTTGTCGCATTACCCGGAATGGCCAACTCCAGCACCCGGAGACGTACTCAGCCTCCGATAGACGTGTCGTCCAACAAAATAATACCGCCAAGAAGTGGCGGCAAGATCGTGCCGCAAAGGGAGAGGTGGACAACGACGAGGCAAACAGCGAGGAGCGTGCCAACAATTTCTATTCGGACGCCAGCGACGGAGCTAATGAACACGCTGAGGATGAGGATTGAGATGGAGACGAGGTTTTAGGCCATCTGCACTGCTTAAACCTATATTGATAATCAAGATATTTCTTCCTCGCACGCTTTCTCTCTTCCCTTCAAACGCCTTCAACACATGTAACACAAATGGTGAGCTTGACAGATTGCAAGATGTGAACAACGCTGACGATAATACAGAGGTTCCCGGAGGCTGTACTATTACTGTGCGTTTAGATATACAAAATGGGAGCATCTCGCGCAGAGAAGGAACTCTACTTTGAAACGCTCAAGGACCTTTTGGCCAAATTCGGTGCGCTTTCCAGGCGATTTTGCGTGATCTTAAACTAATTATTTTGCGGCCTCCATCTTCATCGTCAATGTCGACAATGTCGGATCGAATCAGATGCATCAGATTCGTGTCGCTCTCCGTGGCAAGGGTGTTGTGTTAATGGGAAAGAACACCATGGTTCGCCCTGCCCTCCGATCCGTCTCCTCCCCACATCAAGGGAAACATTGATTCGTCTTCACGTCCGGCGACCTCAAAGAGCTCCGTAACCTCATCACCGCCAACAAGGTCGCAGCCCCAGCTCATGCTGGAGCATTCGCACCCAAGGACGTGACTGTTCCCGCTGGAAACACTGGTATGGAGCCCTGAAAGACGTCCTTCTTCCAGGCTCTCGGTATCCCCACCACGGGCGATACCATCGAAATCATCTCCGACGTCAAGGTTGTTGTCGCCGGTACATGTGTCGGCACATCCGAGGCCACGCTTCTCAACATGCTGAACATCTTCCCGTTGACATATGGAATGACTGTCGTCCAGATCTTCGACAACGGAAATGCCTTCCCTCCTTCGGTTCTCGACGTTGACGAGCAGGCGCTCATTGACCGTTTTGTCTCCAGAATCAAGACTGTTCCCGCCATCTCCTTGACTCTCAACTACCCCACCATCGTACTCAAACACGCCAGCATTGTCTTGTTGAATGAGGTCGTGTTCTCGTTCTCTCCGAGTTGAGTAAGTCTTCTCTCAGTCGTCGGCCTAGCTATCTCACTCACCATGTTAGTCTCAGCTGCCGCTTCGCGCTGTTACAATTTGGGGCCGACACGCCAGTAAGTCAAGTTACTCAACATTCTTGGTTGTCCTTTTTTAGCGGGGATCGAGGAGCACTGTCTTAGGGTTAGGGCTTAATTGGATACGCCACTGTAAAGAGGTCACAACTTTTTACAGGGGTTTATCCAGGCACCATGCTTTTTCGTTGTTTCTTATATTCACTTATTAACATATGTATTGCTCTACTTATCATATGTAGTCCCGCTTCCGTAGTACTAATTGAAGTGCAAAATTGGTTCCAGAGTCTGTTATCTTAAGAAGTTGTTTGGTCCGTGCGCATTGCCCAAATACGGGCTTATCTGCACGTGAGTTTGTTTACCACCTCTGAACACCTTACCACCACCATTCGTAAGACCATTGGTGTCCTAGCACACATTGGTACGCGTTTTTTCTTTTTCTTCTTTCTTTTCTTTATCTTTTCGATCGCTCCACCAATGTCGCGTGCTGGGTCTGTCGACTCCACCATGGGACGCGCCAGTGCACGACGCTGGTGAGAGCCCTTTATGCCCTCATTTGTTCTCTTGATCTGCGCTCTCTCGTATTTCTAGTCTCTGATGTTCTACCTTTCAGATGACTCGAACGACACGCGCCGGAATCATCTTCAGCCCTTTTACTTTAGGCGTGCCGCTTGTTTGTGATGTCGACGCTGGGGATCTGTTACACGCTCAATTTGCGGAACTCGATGCGATGGACGACGTAGACGCGCAGGAGGCCAACGAGGAATTGGAGAGTGAGGCAGAGGATGAACCCCAGATTGCAGATCTCGTGCGTATTTTCTTGGCCTGAGTTTCTCATACTTATTCACGGCCCCTTAGCACCCCCCATGCCACACATGCACCGGTGCCGACGATACTACCACGCGCATACGCGCCCGACCTCCTCCGCTGAACATTCCAGCAACGCTCGTGCCCTCCCCCCCCTCTCGCCTCTCACACCCCCACCACCCTCACCGTCTTCTTCCTCGGCAAATTCCATACCATTAGACCCGGATCCCTTATGTCCAGATGCCTCCCTTGCCTCACCACCTCTCCGTGGCAAGGAGGCGCGCCAAAACGGATCACATCGCCGACGGGCAGCAAAGAAACGCCGTGCGCATGAAGAAACCGGCGATTGTCAGAAAGACTCAACCAAGTGTCATGTTGCAGACGCGATGGCCAATGTCCTCGAGTTCGATATTGATTCCCAGAATCTCCCAGTCAACTCTACCGGCTTCGGAGGTCTGCGCAGATCCTATGTCAAGGATAAGCGCGACACGGATACCCTTTGTGCTCAGCCTGGGTGGCGTCATCTTCGCTACGAGAATGGCCAAGGCAGTATTCCCTTAGTGGATCGCAAGCGCCGGATGATAGCGTGCATTGGGGGTACTGTAGCGTTTTGACCGTAACTTCACAGCCTGTGACCCATTATGGTCTGAAGTTACAGCAAACAGCTTCACAGACCCTTAAATTGCCTTTTTTGGACAGTTCCGCTTATAGCGGGACCTGAAATTTCCTTATTTGGAGGCTCGTGCCTGACCAAAGTGGTCTGTGACCCGTTATGATGTATATATAGCTTCACTTCAAAGACCCCGGTGACCCGTTATGTGAATTTGCGGTCAAAACACTACAGTACGCTGAAGGATGTTGCGCGTTGGACTTTGGAGGTCGTTGAGCCTTTAGAGAAGGCGATTGAGGAGGGTTCTCGCGGGGTGAAGTTTTCCAAGAAGAAAAAGCGGCACAAGCGTGGACCTTTCGCCGCAACTGCCATTGGGGTGTCTCATGGGGGTGGTGAGAAGGTATGTGCCGTTACTTCACTCTGCTTTCTGCCCCTCATCATCAACAGCGACCCGGCAATCGTCGCCTTTCAAAAGGGGCACATAAATTCATGGAGGGTCTACTTTCTAACCCAGCCGTACAACGTGCTTCAGGATTCCTCAATCGTATGTTTTATCTCTTATTGTTTTGACCTCTCATTGATTAAGTACCTCTAGATCTCTTTCGCACATATAACCAGCCCATGTACGACGTATACGAGGAACATCAGCGACGTTTGCACGCCTCGAATCCGCGCTTGCGCAAGAACTTTGTGAATAGTGTTTTCTCTTGCCTTACGGTCAACAGTGGCCCACGAACGGTCACCAACCGTCACACTGATAGTGCTAACCGCCCAGACAGATGGTGTGGAAGTACCTGCTGTGGGCCGTTCGACTATAAGCGCGGCGGTCAGCTGGTTCTTTGGGATCTCAAGCTTGTAATCAACTTCCCCCCGGGATGCACTATATTCATCCCATCCGCCCTTCTGGTGCATTCGAACTGCCCCATCCAACCGGGCGAATGTCGCTGTTGAAGTCCAAGCCGGACTACTCGTTTGTTTTCTAATCCCTTTTTCAACGGACTCGCACCTACATTTCCCGACCCGCTCTCGTCGCTACCATTCCGCTACCGTATCTACCGACCCGCTATCGTATCTACCGACCCGCTACCGTTACCACCGGACACCTCGTACTGACTCGTTTACTTACTTAGATCCCCATGTTCCCCTTCGATACAACTTATATTTACAGTATATAAGCTACATACTTTGGACTATATACTGTGTGCATTCCTCCTCCTCCTTGTCTGAGTCCTTGAGTTCCAACAGTCGCTATTCCATGACACAGTATACTGCCGGAGGGCTATTTCGCTGGGCAGCTAATGGTTTCCAGACCCAAGAGAAGTTCTGGGAAAATGCTTCTGACGAGGAACGTGCGCGCTGGATGGCTGACCGGGCGATGCGCTGGGAGCGCGGCCTTGCACTGTTTCCCGTTATCTCTTAATTGTCGTACTTCCAGATCTGCATCTAAGTACTGCATAAATTACTACTTATCTTGTGTCGTACTGTACTTATCTATCTTTAAAACTACTTATCTTATATCTCATACAGTACCTGTTGTTCATCGCTCTTGTGGTGACTTGAGGGCACTTATCATGCTCCATGAACTTGAGAGCACCGCGAAAGCTAAATTACTACAATAAAATGAGTTTTTAAACAAGTAAAAAGATATAGGTTCGCAAGGGTCTGTGACCCGATATGGTGGCTATATAGGTTCGCTTCGTGTTCGACCGTGACGTGATATGCGAATATCCGGTCGAAACACTACAGTACCTCACACTGCCAAGTGTGCATGCGCATTCGTTGCTTGTCCTTCTCAATAAACCATGTCACACAGCAAGTGTTTTCCTGCCAGGTAAGCCCGGTTTCCCATGTACGGCCAGAACTCGGGCGTGATGAGCTACTCATTTTTTGAGTTGTTAGTAGCGGCTGTGAGGGGAAGGGGGAAGTTATTCGCGCCTTCATTCACGCTCATATTTATAGTATTCAGACGGTCCACAAGAGTGCCATTGTCCATTGTTCTTTCCCATTGTGGACGAGGTGGCTGGATAATTTCCAACGTTGTGGACGTACGCGACTGCCACCGGTTGGCCACCGGCTATATCCGGTACATTCTGATCCTTTCTTCGTTCGTGCTCGAGGGTAGACTCGAAGGTGATGAACACTGCCGATGCATTCCGTGAATGTATTTATGCATCGCTGTGGCAATGCCAGGGGTTTCCTGCCATTGTCGTTCTGCCTCTGCGCGCTGTCCCGTGACTCAAGCCATCAAAGGCGATCCTGAAGCCATTGTGATCTTCGACTCTGTCACTCATCCGTGGCCACTCATGTCTTCCGACGCGTTGTCTACTGCCGCCTCCGAAGATCCTATTGGGCCGCAGACACATATAGGGATATCAGACCTCCCAGCTTCTCCTTCCACTTGTCACGATGCTCCTAGTCTGAGCACGCCTTCCTCTAGAGACACTGCTAATCACCCGAAGGCGTATACACGCAAAGACATATCCTCCTACATCTTGGATGATTTCACCTCGAGGATATATCTCTCTTTTGAGATGTTTCTACACAAGGTCCTGAACCTTACCGAAGACTGGCAATCCGAAGCCAACTTCAAGGCCTGTGTAGACAAATTGGAAGCGGATGCTGAGCTCAGAGAAAAGCTGGATGCGTACTTCGCTCAATGCGGTGTCAAGAAGCATACCGAGCAGACACTTTATGCTCCCGCCTCAGCCGTCTTCGACCGGGCGGCCGATGTACTTGACGGTGTCGCGCAGGGTGACACCGTCTCCGTCGATAAGCAGTGTACCCACAGCTGTCGGGACAGAACCGGAGTCTGTCCCAATCTCTGTACCACCCCTTACCAACTTTGGAGAAGGTCCAAAAACAATGACTGTCTTGCCGAGGTAGACAAACGGGGTCCCCCAAATCCTGTTGGATACGACCAGGTGATCGACTGGATCGATTTAAAGGCGGATCTAACGCTGCTTGACGTCGGTGTGGGCGCATACACTGTGCTTGAAAAAGGTGTGAACCTTCTGCTTGATATTGATGATATGCTAATACTTTTTCCAGATGGCAAGGACCCGCGCGACGAAAAGAGCACGAATCAAGTGTTCGCAGAGGCGATCAGAGGTGATGCCTGCATGGCAGCCTCCCAGCTGTCCG
The DNA here is from genome assembly GCA_015501055.1 of Mucidula mucida. Lineage (NCBI taxonomy): Eukaryota > Fungi > Basidiomycota > Agaricomycetes > Agaricales > Physalacriaceae > Mucidula > Mucidula mucida. The sequence continues at coordinate 18,991 of JADNYV010000029.1, forward strand.
ATTGCGCACGTAAAAGATGCTGCAGCTCTGAGGCTGAGTCGTCGGTGAAAAAGAAACCGAAATTACAGCCACCGTCGAACGCAACGAACTCTGCTCATCAGTACGCTCAACCCCATTCTACACAAGCTACCTATGGAAACGACTCATCCGAACGCCTGGAAACGTCCCATCAGTGTGAACACGCACTCCAATTCATGAGCGACGGCGCCGTTCTTAGAAATCATAGTTTCGGCAACCTGATCTGCGACGACCGTCTGCAGCTCATGTACTACGACCATTCGTGTATCGTCATTGCTAAGCCTTTGAACATGAGGGTTGACCGGCGCATGCTCATGATCTATTTGGTCTGCCTTCACAAGCTGTCCTTCAGCGACCGTAGCGACTTCCCCAATGCTGGTATCCTCCAGGACCCCAATCCAAAAGTCGATGAGGATCGGTACAACAACTTGTCCGGCCAGGTCCTGCTGCTCGAGGATCAGACTGGTCCATTCGAGGTGACGCTGGGACGCGTCATTGACCGACAGACCGGAATCCTTGGGCGCTGCACATTCATCGTCAATGCGACGTGTACCATGAGGTGGCCCGGCATAGAGTTCATCGTCAAAATCACCTGGTCGCCTACTAGCCGTACTTCGGAGGCGGACTTCATGGGGAGTGTTCGCGAGGCGGTATCCAAGACTGGCGCAGACTGGGTTCTAGACCATGTTCCGAACATTCTCCATTCACAAGACTTTCCTCATCTCCATCACGAGGTTGGAGGCCGCCTTGCAGCGTTCCTTAACACTCTCAACGAGGACCACTGGACAACGGACTTAGGTGCTTTCAAATACGAAGAACGCGTCATGCGTGTCAGCGTACACGAGAAGCTCTTCAAATTGAGCGAGCTAGCCACAGTTACCAATCATTCACAAGTTTTCCACGACGTCGTGCAAGGTTCGTAACTCCACTTTCTCTATTCTTACATGCGCTAATGATATTAATATAGTGCATCGCTGGCTCTACGATCATCCTCGTATTCTCCATCGCGACATCAGTCTCGGAAATATCATGTGGCGCCTACGTCGAAACAGAGTGTGTGGTGTGTTGAACGACTTCGACTTGTCGTCATTCCGCGACTCGACGAAGCCTTCGTCGCAACAACGCACCGGTACGCGTCCCTACATGGCTCGAGAGCTTCAGAAGTTCAATGTCTTCCCGCCCAAACACCTCTATCGCCATGACCTTGAATCATTTCTTTATGCCCTCATCATCCTCGCGGGTACCCATGTCTTGTTGGATAAACCCAACATCGACAGCATTACGCAGGAGACGCAGTACCTGCAAATTGATCGGCAGTCCGAGTATTGCACATGGCTGTACGCGGACGAGATAAGCTTGCACTCGCAGAAAATAGACCTGATGAGTTCGGACACGCCGATCTACAGCCATGAATCGTTCTACTACCTTGAGCCTCGAGTTCAAGAGTTGAAAGACTACCTGCGCCTCGGCGATGGGGAGAAGAACGCACACCTTTCACATCTTTCCCTAGCCCAACGCCATCCACCCAAGAACCCAAATCGTCCTCCCCGGATCCCAACGTTTGATGACGAAACGTTGGGAGGACATTGGTCTTATGAAATCTTTCTCGAGGTACTTGATATGCCTTTCGAAGTCATGTATCCCGTTCCACTTCAAGATATCACCCCTTCTCTTACTTAGTCCCTTTTACCTATGCCCTTTCTTTTCTATAACACCAGATTGTACGTCCATTTACGATTGACACGAAATAAATGCCAAAATGTTTGATTACTTCGTTTCACAAGTTAGACTTCATCCACGCGTCCTACCAAAAGCGTAAGCGATGGTGATGAAGGCGATGGATTTCTGTATGACGAGGCGAGCGGATGGAGGCATGAACAACGACAGGTGCCGGGGATCTCCTAGAATAATCACTTATAGGACACGTAGATCTGAACTCGGAGAACATGGAGCGATGACAGTTGGAATGTCTGCCATCACTATGTGTGGATAACCTGATTCACTGATCTGAGCGACGCTTCGTCCCGTACAATGCCCAACGATTTCCGAAATATTCCTTAGATTAGCGTTGTTGTACATCGGGATCTCGTAGGCTCTAATTAATCCTCTGCTTTTGATTCAGCACCAGCTCCCTGGATCTACGACCAATATGCTGCATTAGATTTGGGCGTACTCGAACCAACAACACTCACGGTTTTCAGCTTGTCAATCATCTCCGATGATTCGGCGGTGTGTAGGGCGGTCGCCGTCTTCGGGACGTTTAGAGTGCACCCAAACGACGAGGTTGAACGTCGTGGATTGTTCATATCCTGTATAGTCTCCGTGGTAGCCAAGCCGAATCGAATATGAGATGGCATGCTGTGAAAGTCTTCGGTCATGGGACCCCTGGCATGGGCAATCTTGAGGCGCGCGTTAAGAACCATGATCATGGCATTCGCGTATAACTTGGGCAGGATCAAGGCGACCGCGATGTAAATTGCCTCTCCTGGGAACGCGTAAAAGAGTACCAGGTCAGCGATTGCTGCGACCGCTTTGAACCACTAATTAATCCACACTTTCGCCGGTATGACAGACAATATTCACCAGTCAATGTTCCGGTCTCAACAGTGATACGCATGAACCGGGCTAGGAGTCGGTGCGTATGCCGGAAACCGGCATCATTCTTTGAGAGCTGAATGATCAAGGATTAGATGGCGCACAACGCCGGAGATTGGTATCATGCTCACGTAGAATGTCATGTAGACGGCGATGAGGATATCGCAAACTGCCGCTCCACCACACCAGAACTGTTTTCAGGGCATCAGTGTTGCCTGAGATCGACATGCAACCGGACATACAGCAATAGCAATCACGACAGGTTTGCTATTCAACTGAGTTATATCCCCAGCTATGCGCGCCAAAATGCCCGTCACGAAGCCTCCGGCCGTGCTCAATAGAGCAAACTATATTTGTGTTGAGCTAAGACACTAGTTGACGTCAACAATGAGACTTGCAGCAATGATGATAGCTGGCGCTATACGACTCCTGGACGAAAGGACGTAGATTCGATAAGCGTAGAACACTTGGCTGGTGAAAGCGACTGGCGAGACATCAGATAAGGAAGCCAACGAGCGGATGTGAGTTACCAAGTCCGCTCATGATAGGCACCGTGAGCCAGTGGTAATGCATCGCGGTCAATGAGGCTAGATCTCCAAAGCCAAATGCGAAAACAGAAAACGCATCAAACGAGACCAGGACGGTCTGGATGAGCTCCATCACGAAGACGCCATAAACGAGGTACTCGTTATCGTGCGGTCTTGCGTGAAGCCTTCGTAATAGATGTCTGGTGACATTCGATTTACTGTAAGCAACCAATCGATAGCGATCAGGACAAAAGACAGACAGGTTTGGACGCAAAGTGTGCTGAACAGACACCAATGTATCATGAAGCCAATGAGCTTGGAAACGCGGTCAGTTTAGACGCTCGCGAGTACGGAGCTCTATGATTACCAAGGGACCAGCACTGCGAACTAGGTTAGTACTGGGTCGGGGGAATCATAAAAGACACCTCACACCGGAAGCGCATTGGAAAAAACAGAAGCGGTAGACATTGGTGGGGCGGCGGATAGGCTTCGTGGCATCCATAGGTATAAGAAGCTTTTCTTGACCATCGTAATCCTAAGAAGATCAAAACATGGCTAACCCTGGCTAGTCTTCGACGAATTGCGAAGGCTGTGGAGACAATCACGCCGACCGGGTGAAATGCACTCGCCGGAAGTAAGGACGCCGGAGAGTCGGAATGACTGACTTGACAAGCTCCAGCTGCCAGCAGGAGATGCAGATGAGCACAGGTGAGTCACTAAAAGGCTGTCACTACGACCGGTAGATAGACTCGAGTGGTGAGCACGAGAGGAACAAGCTCCAAGAAATGTAGAGCGCGTCGGGTCAAACACAGAACGTGGGCGACGGAAGGGAAACAGAACCCGGTTTGAACCGCTCAACGGTAGACTGTTCACATGATACCTCGCCATAAACAGAAGACTTGAAGCTGGAGCTGACTTGATGATATCTTGTTGCCTGTACGAAGCCTTGAGTTGAAATAGTATCATCATGTCGGGAATTCACAAGAGTAAAATAGGACATTTACTTACCTCTGGTTGTCTCCCTCCCAAAGGAAAAAGTTTCATATCGCCTTATCGAAATCTCTTTTGGAGAAGCACGAGAAGCTTGTTCGACTTTGAAGCCGGTCTGTTTCCATTATTTTCTTTCCATGTGTCCCGACCGATGTTGTTGCGCCAAGGGAGGCAATGTCAGGCTGTTCGATTATATGCGGCTCTTTGAGGAGCAGAGTTTATCGGCTCCATATGCTGTGACTGCGGGTGCAAGACGCTGAACAGAATCCACTTGAGAGCGCTTGAGAGCATGTTGATAGTAAGAGGCAACGCCGATCGTTCAGACCTATTCGGAGAGACCAGTTGATTTTGGGGTACCCTAAAATCACTAGCTATAAATCCGAATGCACAGATACCTCCCTCGTAATACTAATAGTAAGAGGTAGTGACGGAGGCAAATCACCTGTAGTACCGGAAGACGAAGAGTAAGCACTAGTACTTGCGAACACTTTATTGAATTGTAGATGAACAGACTCTGTGGAGTGATTATCCGCCTGATCTCGAGCCAAGATTCTGAACCGCGCGTTGATGACCATGACCATCGCGTTCGCGTACAGCTTTGGCAGCCATAATGAAATGGAGATGTAAAGACATTCATTTGGGAACGCGAAGAATATGATGAGATCGATGATGGCTACAACGGCTGAAGAGTGTGTTAGTTTTTTTGTAAGTGCTGGATCGGCGCACTGACCTGTCAGCGTTCCCGTTTCTACACTTACGCGGATGAGCTTGGAGATCAAGAGCCGCGTATGTCGAAATCCTGTATCGCATTTTGCGAGCTAAGGAAAAGAAAACTCGTCACAACTATGATGAGAACGCTGCAGCGGGAATACTTGCATAACGAGTCATGAAGATAGCGATGAGGATATCACAGACGGCTGCGCCACCGCACCAGAACTACAGAGTACATCAGTTAACTGTGAGCAAGTTAAAAGTGTGGTGTATTACTCCAATAGCAAGCGACGGGGATTTTCCAGTGAGTTGGCTCAAAGAGCCTATAATGTACGCGTAATAACCACTTAAGAGCCCCGCCCCTGCGCTTCCTAAGGCAATCTAGCAACGACTCAGCATTCCTGAAAATATGGCCCAAAAGAGACTACTCACGCTTGAGATAATAAGCGGGACTATCGGGACGCACCTTGTTTTAGCACCATCACCAAGCCCTTTTTTCCCACGGTGCAAATACCACCGAATCGACAGGAAGGCTGCTTGGACTGGACAGGCGTAGCGTATATACTTCGTGTTTTTCGTGTCTACTGCTTCGGAAATCGTATAGAGAGTTCGACGTCGCGAAATGACCACCCCCCGGAGGCGCTCCGAGGCCCCGGATGACCCAGACGACATAGAAATCGTCAACTTCGCTAACAAAGAGGAAAAGAGCCTCATGCTTAGAGCGACAGCACAGAGAGCGATACTAAAGGAGACAAAGGTGCTGGACAGTCCGGGAACAACACTAACCTCCGTTAGAGACGACGTCTTCGCGGCGGTCACCGCGCTATTAAAAGACATGAAGGCTTCGACTCGGCAAGCAAAAAGCTACGCGACGCAGCTGACCGCCGTCCTAGAACTCATGAGAATCGACGATGCAGTGGGATTGCAGAACGAGACCGCGCGCGTAGCTGCCACCGCCAATCTCTTGGCCTCCAACATCAAGACACTCACGGAGCTGACGAACAGTCTTCAACACACGGTGACGACGCAGACGGAAGCCATCACAACCACCGCCGACCACATAAACTCCCTCCGCGATGTTGCCACCACGCTCCAAGCCACCCCCATGCCCCAGAACACCCAGCCCTTCTCATATGCCGGCGCGCTCGCGCAGAACCCTAACCCTACCAACCCGCCACAAACATCCTCGCTCCCATCCACCCACGCCGACGCCATAGCTAAAGGCGACCTTGCAGAGCGACGAATAATAGTAAAACCGGCAGTCATTCGCGCGGGAGACCCCGCCCTCTTCAGTGACAAGAGCGAGCGCGAAATACTTGACATCTGCCAGACGGCACTCCTTGACGCGGTCGATAACACCTATGGCCAAAAGCACGGCCTCGAACCAGTCATATCTGGAATCAATAAGATCAATGCAGGAGGATTCATAGCCCATACTCTCGACACCGAGACGTCCCTCCTCCTCGAAGACATCGATCTCAAAAGCCAATTCGAATCCCTTATAGCCACAGCTGCCGGGGTTGATGTAATCGCCCAGCGACAACTATTCGCTGTCTTGGCCCAATTTGTCCCCGTCACATTTCGCGCTGATGACAGCGATGAGCTACGCTATGTCGAACGCTCGTCCGGACTCCCGGACCTAGCAATATCCACTGCCAGATTCGTAAAACCTCCGCAGCGACGACGCGCTGGACAGCGCGTAGCCAACGTTATACTGGGCTTTGCTACAAGAGAGGGCGCCAATGAGGCCATACGCGGTGGAATATCCATGGACGGCAAGCTTGTACACGTACATCGCGATCTTCCCCAACCGTCGAAGTGCAACAACTGTCAGAGGATGCCGCGCAACCACGACGCGAAGGATTGCCCCAATGAGAGGCAGTGCGCGAGATGCGCGAAGGACCATGACACGAAGGACTGCCAGGTGCAGGATACAAAGGACTTCTTTTGTGCCAATTGCGGAACGGCAGGTCACGGGGCCGCGTCAAGGGAATGCCCGCACATGCTGAAAATTGCTGATGATATGGCTAAGCGTCAAGTAGACGCGGGATATCGATACTTCCCCACACGCAACCCAACGACCTGGACGAAACTCGAAACACAAGACGCACCGGCTCGGGCTGCGACCCAGCAACGGGGAGCCTTCCCAGTGTATCGACCTCATCATGCGCGCGTGGAACAGCTGTTGCGTCAGCCATCTGGTTACCAGAGAGGCAGACCTCAGCAACGCAAGCTCACGGCGACTAATAATACACCGCTGGGGACAAAGAAGGCCCAATATGTTTTTGAGCATCCCAGAGGCACGCTGGCCGGAAATCAGGAGCGAGCGCTCAACTCACAAGGACGGTCGCCCACCCCAATGAGCGAGATGAGACAAGCCAACCTCGAAGCAACCTTCCGGCGATCCATCTCCCTCCCACGATCACCTCATGATTAGTACACCGACATCTGAAAATCGACGCGACGACTCTTACCTGCGTTTCTGGTCTATAAATCTCAACAGATCTTCAGCAGCACAGTCAGACTTTATTCACCGAGTCCATAAGGACGACGATTTCGTTTTTATTCAAGAGCCACATATTAATTTCCTAGGCAATACAACAGTCACATCTAATTGGGTATCAGTATACCCGCCGGGACACTTGGATAAGTCAGGCGACACTCGCTCAGTCATGCTGGTGAACGCGCGTATAGCGTCGGAAGCATGGACGGTTATACCCATACCGTCGCCGGATGTTACAGCCATCACGCTTACCACGGAGCACTTCGACCTCGTCCTCATAAACATCTATAATGATGGTGATCACGATAGAACGATACCTCTCGTCGACCAATACATCTCCTCTCACTTCCCCCCACAAGCTCGCCCGCGATACTTCATAATTGCGGGTGACTTCAACCGGCATCATCCACAATGGGACGAACTTCGTAATAGTCATCTCTTCACGGCGGCTAACCTAGGAAAGGCGGAAACTCTGCTTAGATTTCTTGGGAAACACGGACTCAAAATGGCCTTACCAGCAGGAATACCAACGCTTCAGTCCCTAGCCACAGGAAACCACACGCGCACGGACAACGTCTTCTGTTCAGAGCAGATAATTGAGACCTTCTCTGAGTGCGACGTGCATCACGAGGCACGACCTACACGCACCGACCACTACCCAATCTTCAGCTGTATCGATATCCAAATCGAAATGGCGCAGCCGCGAGAACGCTTAAATTTTGCAGCAACAAACTGGGACGCGTTCGCAGGTGAACTTGGACGGCAGTTGGGAGCCATGCCGCAGCCACAGCCCGTGGACGATAAGGATTCGCTATATACTACCATAGCTGAGCTGGATAAGGCAGTATGGAATGCCATCGATAAGCATGTGCCCAAGGCACGACCATCTCCACACACGAAGCGCTGGTTCACGCCAGAGATACGCCAGCTTCAGCTTGCATCTCGACGGCTACATCGAAAATCCAAAAAATACCGCAATATCACAGATCATCCAGTGCATGACGAGACGAAGCAATCCCGAACGGTGTTGGCAGATGCGATACTCCATGCGAAGAGATTGCACTGGGAAACATGGTTAGAAAACACGACAGGCGACGACATGTGGGAAAAATGTGCGTACATATCCCAGCCACCATCAGATGGTGCACGCGTTCGCATTCCCGACCTCAAGACGGGTGAGGGCTTAACAGCTCGAGTTCTTCGCACAAATGAAGACAAAGCGACTCTCTTTAAATCCCAGTTCTTCCTCCCGCGACCGTTAACCAATTTAGTGCCCCCGAATGTGCAATACCCGCCGCCAGCTTGGGAGTTCGCTCCACCAACCGATGACCAGATACTAGATGCACTGCGAGGTATGAAGAAGGGCAAAGCCACCAAACCGGGGTCAGTACCGAACGATGTGCTCAACAGGTTTGCGACACAGCTAGCACCTAGGCTGGGACCCATATTCCGAGCCATCTTCGAACTGGGAGAGCATCCGGACAGCTTCAGCTCCTCAACCACGCTGGTATTTCGAAAGCCGGGGAAAAAGAACTATTCTGACCCCGGTGCATGGAGACCGATTACACTGTCGCACGGATGGGGTCGAGCACTCAACGCGACGATGACAAGAGTAATGCTTGCAGAAGTCGAGCTCCGTGGGTTGATACCCGCACATAGTTTTGGTGGACGACCAGGACGGGCTACAACTGACTCGATCCAGCTCCTGGTCTCCTTCATAAAGGATGCATGGCGCGGAGGTGATGTAGTATCCGCACTATATCTTGACGTGAAAGGCGCGTTTCCCAGCGTCGACATACCGCGACTAGCCCACAACCTTCGCATGCGCGGAATACCGCACCAAATCACCGATTGGCTCATTTCACGGTTCGAAAAGAGGCGCACAACCATGGCATTCGACGACTTCCTCTCCGATGAGTTTCCAGTGGAAAACGGGCTGGACCAAGGCGATCCGATTTCACAGCTGATATACATCCTGTACAACGCCGGCCTTCTCGAGATAATCATAGATGAGGATGGGATCATAATGCTGATCTTCGTCGACGATGCGGTAATCCTCGCGAGGGCGAAGAACTTTGATGGACCCGGGGGCACGCACGAGATTTTGAAGAGAGTGATGGAGCAGGACGAAGGCGTCCTAAAATGGGCAAGAGACCATAACTGCACTTTTGGTATTGCTAAGTGGCAGCTAGCGGATTATACAGCGAAGACGCGCCCAGCCGGAGTCGACCCCGCGAACCCAAGGAAGAAGAAAAGGGAACCAGCAGTAGGAACCGGAATAATGATAGGAGGAAGGTTTATTGAAGTGAAAACAGTGGCGAAGTTCCTGGGGCTCTTGATTGACGCAGGATTGAGATGGAGGGAGCAGGGTGCAGAAGTGGTGAGGAAAGGGAGTGACTGGATATTGGCGTTCCGACGAGTGGCAACAGTGGCAAAAGGGATGAAGATGAAGTTTGTCCGACGCGCATACCTGGGCACGGCGATACCGCGAATGCTCTACGGGGCAGATCTCTTCCTCACGCCTAAGAGGTATACACCAAAGCTGAGGAAGGACCGCAGGAGCAGCCACCCAATCATCCGGCAACTCGAGTCGATACACCGACAAGCAGCCATTATCATCACGGGCGCTATGCGAACGACGGCCGGCGACATTTTGAACATACATGCGAATATGCTGCCCATGGACCTCATTGTCGACCAACACCTCCAACGCGCAGTTGTGCGATACGCGACACTCCCCGAAACACATCCAATGCACAAACGCATTAGACGAGCAGCGAGACACCCCGACATCAAACGACATCGATCACCGCTACACTGGCTTGTCCAGAAATACAGAATAACACCTAATAACATCGAAACGATCCAGTCAGTACGGTACAACACGACATGGAAGACCAAAACGATAAACATACCCGTGCGGGACGCAGTGGAAGGGATACAGTTGGATGAAGAGGACGAGGGGCTGAGGATCTACACCGACGGATCAGGATATGAGGGAGGAGTAGGCGCGTCGGCAGTGATGTTCGACGGGGATGAGAAGGTTGACGAGATGAGGGTTCATCTCGGGCCTGCAGAACTACACGAGGTATACGAAGGAGAAGGTGGAGGTTTGGTGTTAGCGATGGCGCTCCTAAAGAGAGTGCGACGGCGGGTAACAAGAGTGGTTATATGTGTTGACAGCACGGCGGCGCTGCGCGCCGCCGCGTCCAGAAAACCAGGACCGGCGCACTACATCTTCGACGCGTTCCACAAAGCGGTCGACGATGTCCAGAGGAAACACCCCGGAATACGCATCGAGATGCGTTGGGTACCGGCTCATCTGGATATACCAGGGAACGAGGCAGCGGACCAGGAGGCAAAAAAGGCAGCAGAGGATCCGATAGCGTCAACGGACAGAGCACAATTGCCGCGCATATTTCGCAAGCCGCTACCGGCTAGCGCGACGGCCGTCAAACGCGTCTTTCAGCAAAAGTTGCAGACAGTAGCGAAAAAGAGATGGCGAACATCAGAGAGGCGAACAAAGTTCAAACACATCCACGCGGCAGATGCCATCACGCTCGGCAAGAGGTACACAAACCTTATCGAGCCCCTCTCACGCCGAGTCGCTTCCCTCATCACCCAGCTTCGAACGGGACACGCCCCTCTTAACGCACATCTCCACAGAATCCGCAAAGTCGATTCCGCAGAATGCCCCTCCTGCCGTTACCACAAAGAAGACGTCTTTCACTACCTCTTACGCTGCCCGGCTCATCGTGAGCATCGCGAGCGCCTTATACGACGCGTTAAACCCAAAGCCAACGAGCTCAAGCTGTCACATCTCCTTGCCGAACCAAAGAACATCCCACATCTGATACAATTTGTCTCCGACACAGCACGCTTCACCACAGACTTCACACCCGTACAACAGCCGCGATTACCTCCCCGTCCACATGCTGCCACACGAGACCCATTCCAGAACGCCATGTTCTGATTTCACGCATCAGCCGAAACGCACTCGAGATAACCCGCGACACATCTACACGGGAATAGGATTGTCGTAACCCGGCCATCCTGAGCACCCTTCGGGTGCTCGAGCAGAATAGAGGAAGAAGCAGGAGCCACAAACATGCCATTGATATATATAGCTACGTAGAAAGACTCGAACATGTACTGCTGTACGCAAGAGTATAAAATTGGAAAAAAAAAAAAAAAAAAAAAAAGCGGGACTATCCTGTGCCGCTTCGACAAAATAAAAATTCTATAGGCATAGAAGAGCTGGCTTGCACACGAAACTGTTGGTTTGAGTTCAGCACAAGACGATCAGAGGAATGAAAGTGCAGTCTTTATAACCTAGTCCGCTCATGATAGGGATCGTCAGCCAGTGGAAGTGTATCGCAGGCAAGGAGTCAACGTCCCCGAAACCGTACACGAATATCGCGAACGCATCGTAGATAACAAATGCCGTCTGGACGACTTCCATCGCGTAAACTCCGTACACCAAACACGTCGTCACCAAGCGGTCTCGCACGCTGGCCTCGTAGTATATATCTAAAGAGGACCTTAGCAGATATCTGCGAAATCCTGGCAGGAAAACGAACAGGTCTGGACGGACAACGTGCTAAAGAGGCAGCAATGAATCATGAATCCAGTGAGCTGGGCTGTGCTCAGAGGGTATTCCTCAATCAGAATTTTAGGACCTTACCAGCGGAGCAGATCTAACGACTAGAGGTCGAAAAACACGTCATAAACTTGAATTCAGCAGTAGACTCACGAACGAATCTGGTCTTGTGGAATGGGCGCCATCCTGAGAGCTACAGAGATGACCTAACACATTCCTGTTATTATGAGGAACTGACTTCAGGTCCATACCTGTTCCAGACTAGCGAGGGTCGCAATGTTAATTAGAGTGTGGCGAGAGCTATGAGGGCTAAGTTCAGTCCGCACAAAGTCCGGGATGGACTACCGGCGAACCATCATCATATCAGCCGGACTACCGGTACTGTCTACATACCTCGGTCAAGATGAAGACAGATGACTCACTGACCATGCGATGGTCAAACGCGGAGGATGAAGTCGGCGCATGCGAACATGACAGGCGCAATGGACGCGCGTTTCACGACGCGTGAAAATTCATATGAGCCCAAAATACGTGATGACAGTGTAAATACAGAAAGCGCCGACATCTTTGATTCCAGTCAGACTCGAACCGCAACGTGAAGCAACGCATGGCACTCACAGCTATCAAACTTTTCGCTTTTTATTGGGCGAATCTTCCGAGTCCGAAATGACGAGAACAGAAGGACTTCGCTTCTGCCTGGTTGTACTTTCAACCGCAGAGTTTGATTTCGCATGCACCTTTTCTTCTGGATTCTCTTGCTCCTCATCATCATATTCGTCCTCGTCCTCATCCGAGTCCCCTCCTCCGTCGCTAGAATCAGAATCAACTTCCCCAAGCGCTAAATTCGGGCCATAAACTTTCAAAGTTTGTCTCTCCACCTTGACGCTCCAAGTCTCGTACTTTGTAAACTGTTTCTCGGCGCGAAAAGGCTTCCTGTGATAGATTGCACATTTATGCATTTCTGTAGCCGTATTTCATACCTGAGATCCCAGTGCCCCACAAACCCGAGATCCTCTTCATCATCCAATCCCCCGTACTCCTCATTGTCCATGGCCTCCCGCGCCCTGCGTATGGCAGCCCGGTTCGCGGACTTGAGCGTTAAATAGAGGGTGCGCTTTACATCTCGCGTTTCCTCCGAGGAATGCCAACAATTGCTTTCGGAAATCTCGACGACAGCAAAGACAGTTATACCGGAGTCCTGCATGGATCTAGACGCGCCAGAAATAAGTAAGGCGTAGAAAAGTAATGATGGTTGTGCGAGAGCAAGGTAAGGAACGTTCACATGCTATTCACTCATAGAGTCATACCATCTGAACGCTTGTAAAGCTTCTGCATAAGTGACATTTGGACAGTCTGAGTAAGAAATACTTTTGTCTAAGTATGTAAACAATCGAAATGCCAACATTCGTGAATTGTGGAGATATAAATTAACAAGTCGTGAGCTATGTAAAAAGTCCAATATTCTGAAGACAATGGTTTCGAGAAGCGTCAATCGGCGGAATAAACAATGATGCAACAAATCTCTATCGTATCAGGAAACTATGCAGAATAGCAACACCGCACACGCCGGCACAGACGAAAAATCCGAGAGGATATCCATTGGGGTTGCCCTCGATACTGACGGACCACATCTACAAATCGTCAGTACCGCGAGGAATGGAGAGGTGTGATCCGACGACATACCCATCCACCAAATACAGGTCCTAGACATCGAGCTAGACTAACCATACTCTGCGCAATACCGTTGGCCAGCCCACGGCGTTCGGTGGAGTCACTACAAACGGAGAGAGTTGAGTAAGATAGGAAGGAAATGAATAGCAGAAACACGGACTGTAATTCAACAATATTGATACGGCCGTATACGCGAACGTATTGCCACAGAATCTGCATGCCCTGGGAAACCGTCAAACCCGGGAACGAAACCGCCAGAAAAATCAACATACGTGCTTATAGCAAGAGCTAGATAAAAACAAAACCGGTCACCATGAGCGGTCCGCTTCCCGCAGTGAAAATAGAAATCTTACCTGCCATCAAAACGAAGTTACCATCATCCTCTTCACTAGCGAAGGGAACCCGATATAGAATGACGGTCACATATGCAGGAATAAACAGGAAAGACCCAAGTCGGAACATCGCGAGATGCGAAAAGCGTCCGCGGGGAGGTCTGTCGTTTCACATCAGTATTCATTTCATGATGAAAAGATGAACAAATACGAACCCAATGTTTCTATGCGATAACGATCAGTCTAGCTCACAGAACCGAGTCAAAAACACTCACGGATACAAGTAGAACTGATATGCAATTTGACAAAGACACATCAAAGCAACTGCGAGCACATCGTCAGCGACCATCACACACTCTTCACCACTCGGTAACTCAACTGAGTTGCGCAAAGTGACCCGCATTCAGATTAAGCCCTCCCGAATCATAATCACTGCACGGAGATGAATCATTAATGAAGAACACACAAAAGAAAGACGGAACTCACGTAACAAGATACGACATAAACACCTGATCGTGCGTCGTTGAGTGCAGCGCTAGAAGGCCATACTGGAAGATAATCGCAAGCGGCAGCTGGGACATGAGCGAAGGCGGCTTCTCCATAGATGCCTCAAGATCCACATTCGGATCTACTTGCGACACCCTACGTGACTCCATAATAGGCGCCAAATCACCCTGCGGCTCCAGTGTGTCCGTGCGAAGAAGCAGCTGCTGTGCATCTGTCACGGCCGGTGGCGTCCTCACGCCGGTATTGGCAAACAAAGCGGACATATTCGAGGAAAAGCGCCGGGAAGTCGGCGTACCGTCCATAGGCTGAGCCGTCATAGAGGCAGTACGGTGAATCGTGATTGGACGTGCACTAGAAGGACGGCGCGGGGACCCGAGCTGGAGATGGTGCCGACTAGACAGAGTGCTAGGTGGGGCTTGTTGAGAAAACGATAGCCGAGGAACAACCGGCGATGTCGATGTCTTGGATGTACGACGCCCACGGCGAGTAGGCGTTGAAGTGATTGACGCAGCATCTTCCGGTGCAAGTCCATCATCATCTACCTCATCGTCCTCCTCATCAGATTCCAATTCATCGTCCGTCTCCTCAAAGGGATCCTCGTTATCGACATTCATCGCCGCTGCAACCCACAAATCGGCAATATTCGTCACCGCATCTCCATTGGCCATGAGAAGCCTTTGCGCAAAGTTCATGTCCTCGTTGGCCATCGATTCCCTGTTGTTCGGGTCCATGTTGCTACCACGTCTGCGGCGCATAGAGCTCGCCATACTGCCGCGCCGGGTCCCGATGGTGGCTGCGCCGCTAGCCAGCCTGTTTCTGTAGCTAGCACCGTACCCATAAGCAGACCCACTAACGCCCGCCGTTCGACTAGGACGGGAACTGGAGAATGTGCGCGTTCTATCCAGTCTAGTCGAGATATTCAACGGAAGGGCCGGTGTAGAAGATTGGTTTTGGCCATCATGTACCCGCGATGCAAAGTACCCCGAAAGTCTTTTGGAGAGTCGTTTACCGAGCGATCCGGATATCGAACCCCGGGGAACTTCCTCATCGAAAATTGGACTAGGTGGAATAGACTCTTCTTCTGGAATTGTGGGATGAATATCAAGATCCTTCTCAGGCGCAAGATGGATGGCTCCCTCTCTCGGCCCACCGTCGGGGCCCAAGAAACAGCCTAGGACAGCACCGGTGAAGGTAATCGCTGCAGCCAATAGACACGGTAGCAGATACGGATAGGTGACGAACAGGGGAATCGTTTGGAACACCGGAAATTTGGCAGCTGGGGTCTCGACTAAAACGCTATTGAGTATATGAATGGAGATATGGTGCGAACGACATACAAGTTCCACCGATTATGGCACCAGCCACACCTCCAAAGCCCCAGCAAAAGCTACAGTCAAAGGTGTCAGACGGGTAACCAGCTAGAATATACACTTACCCTAGAATGGCATATGCCCTTCCCTCGTTCGTAGGGTCGGTCACGAAAGTTACAGACCCTCGAGCAACACCGACGGCGCCGGCAAATATACCTTGAAGGAGCCGCACACATATTGCTTGCTCTAGGGTGGTACAAGTACCGAAGATCGCGCAAGTAATGGCACTACCGAGAAGGGAGATTACTAGAACCGCTCTGCGTCCATGCTTGTCAGCCACCGTCGCCTTGAACACAATACAGATCAGAAGAGCGCCACCAGTAGAGTGAATGACCCACCCAAAGGAGAGATGTCAGAAATTGGGTTAGAAAGAACGTAGAGACTGTCTGCAGATAAGAATGTATTCGGGGTCGGAGTTGCGGGTGCATACCAAGGACACCCGTCCAGAACGCAATTTCGGCTTCGTCTTCAAATTTGCCAAATCCTGTAATGGTCATGAGAATCCCAGGATTGTCAACAAAACAGGCTATCCACCTTTGACCATGAACAACAGGAACGGGGTGGATACATTTGCGGATAGAAATTCGCCTAGCATAGTCTATGCGGGCGATAAGCAGAAGACAAGACCTGGATATATGCGCCTCACAATAGACAAAACAATGATCGAAAGCACAGGCAATGGAGTCTGATACACCTCCGCTGGTGCCTGCAACACTGTGGGCACTGGGGCCTTGTCGCTAGGCAGCGGCGCGTCGTCGTCGTCGTCGCCATTGGGATCCTTGGTAGCGCGGTTACTGCTGAAAGAGAAACGCCCAAGCACCCTGCTCAACGAGCTCCGCGTCGGCTGTGGGGTCTCGTTCTCGTCGTCTAGCGCAGAATCATTTGGGCCAAAAGTACGGGATATGCGGGTCGAGCTCATCGTCGCGCTCGGCGTCAAAGCTGTTGTATGCCAGAATGGGTTCGCCTTTAGTATTGTTGGAAAGCAAAAATGGCGCACATCGCGGCGATTATATCGCAGCTTCTCCTAGCGGTGGGGACAGACGGCGCCGGGCCAAAGTAGCTCGTTATGGAAGGGCGAAGAGATGTGCTCGACGTCACTCGCAGCGATGCCGGCTTGTTTATTCAAGCGACAAAAGATAAACAAGTGGCGGTGCTATCTGCTTTGGACACTTCGCATTGGCCTGCTTTACGATTCTGCCAGAGATCTCTTGTCTTGACGAGGCAGTCAACGTATAGTAGCGCATGAGTTTCAATTTATCATGTTCATTTCTACGTAAGCGTTCTAGTCTGGTAGAGACTTCGTAAGAACGCATGCAATGACTCGCCGATTGAGCGACAGAAAACATTCTAGTACAATTCCCGCCGGGCGCGAGTAGCCGAGTGAGAGTTTCGAGGAAGTTGCTTGAGTCTTCCAATGTATTTTAACGCTATGATGGGGGCTCCATGGAATAGCGCATCATGTTAATGTTAGAGCAAATTGATTCGGGCGGTACTATCAGCATTGTACGGCTTGGTCGTGCTTAGAGAGAAACAAAGGTATCATGCGATCTCAATTCTCATTATCGGCCAAGTTAAGTGGCGACCGGCTTGAGGAGGAGAGAGAGAGAGGGAAAGAGCGGTATCAATGATACCGTGTGGTTTTGGGGTGAGGTCCCGGCTGGGGAAAGGGAAGCGGCAAAGGGTTTCCACGGGTGACGCCACACCAGGGTGTGGATGGGGAAACCAAACCGCCTCAGCAGCCAAAGAACTCGGGTGGAAGGCTGAACTGGACCTGGACACGGATCCAGACAACCCACCACGTAAAGGGAGTAGGTGGGTGGGAAGAAAAAGAGCGAGGGAGATGAAGGTTGCGAGCAGGACGCGCGATTTCCTAATCGGGCGTCCCCAAAGAAATGGCATCTATACTAACGTAATACATGCTGTCTACAAGATCTGAGAGTCTGAGAGGGCCGTCTGCTTGCTTAGACTTGGCCTGGCAGAGTCTCTTAGGCCCGAGGAGCGAGGGCCTGAGCCTCTGCGCGTCAAGCTTGATAGGCTGGTATTGCGCGTAGTGGTCGCGACTTCCAAGCGACGCGATCGGTAGTTGGAAGGTTCAGCCTAAATCGGGCATTCGGCGCTTGTGGCTGTACCTTTTGCTGCTTCTCGCCTCTACTTCTCAATACATGAGAAGGCGGTAGAAATTGTCCCCCTTCGCGTTAGAAATGTAGGCCAATGTCAGCTCCTTCTTTTACTGTCCAAGGTTGGCGCATGTTCTCGCCTTGTTACTCATCATTCTCAACTTGACAAACACTTGTGGAACGGACAGAATTGTACCTCTCCGCGGTTCCGTATGTCTTTCCATGACATCCTATGAATATCACTGCCAACGTGATTCATCAACAAGATGACTTTTGACATGGTGATTCAAGCTCCTGATGCTGGAGTTTGCCGACTGACCGGATCGGCTTTTTTCTCCAGAGTCACCGCTTTGACTTTGATTACACCTTCGCCTTGCTTCCCTTGGAACTTTTAACGTGTATCATGTTGGATTCGTGTCTCAATCCCGCCTCTGCTGCCATCTCCATCAAATGTTGCGCCGTTACTAGCGCTCCATACTCCACGTTTCATACGGAAGTACCGAGTCGTCGACACATTAGTTTTCCAAGCAGCAAGTCTGGCCTTTGCGTTTGACCGCTATCATGATGATTGACCGTTTACCCTTAGACCCGTTTCGCTAAAGACGTCCCGATTCCGCTATCCCATGTTGGCGACTGTTTCAACGCGAAGAATACAGTATCATTCCCTCCTCACCCAGGGCGACCAACGCAATAAGCTGTGATCAACATGATGGTATGATCTCAGGCCAATCATGTATTAGGATGTCCTCCTTTGGACGTCATCGAAGGCACGGTCGCAGGTTCGCGCTCAGCATATCCTGTAGTATGTTAATTTACTTCGCGCGCTTCCGACCTTGTTAACACCGTATAGAAATGTCAAACTTCTACATTGCACCCGGCTCCACGCTCAAACCCTACTGGTGTGGTTAGTGCATTTTACTGCCAATGTTAAGTCCATGATACTTAGCTCTGTGTCAACGTCAGCCTCCAATTAGCCCACGGATACCTCTCGCAAGACACCGGGCACGAACACGCTGGGTAATATCCGCAGGAGATCTGAATGATACGATACGATTGCAGCGGGCGGGGAACTGAGGCCAAACCACACGGGATTGCTTATGAGCTTTCAGATTCTGTCTATCGGATTTTCACCTTACGGTAACGGCTTCACGGTGACAGTACCACGCGGTTATATTACCCGCGAATGGAGAATGGGTGCTGAACCGATACGACGCCACAGGAATGCCGGCGGCGTAACCTGTCACGACGCCGTCGGTCACGTCGTCGGGCCGGAAGTTATCTTGCCTCCGACCACGACAACGACCATCAACAATCTACTCTGTGATGCGGTTTCGCTGTCTAAATGGTGATTTGTTACGCGTGATGAATACGCGGACAGGTCTTGTCGCCAAGTGATGTGCTGGCAGGCATTGTAGCGGGAACTGAGGACTGGGCGGATCAGGTTCCTTACAGTTGACGGTGCCGAAGGTGCCCAAGGAGAAACGGATGCTATGTTTCGTACAGATTCGCTGGATCTGGAAGCGTGTCGAATCAGCGCGCGAGCTAAAGCTAGTCACCTAATAGCTACTAGCAGCCACACGCGACGTTATTTTCGGACCCATGCCTGTATGATATGCTGTGCCTTGCACCCCCATAGCAGTCGTTGAATGGACCGAAAAGTGCTCGAATGTCCGAAACTGGCCAAATGTGCCGGATTTGTATCTGGCCGATCATCCTCCTGCATATAAATTCGCTGTGCAGACATCTCTCCTATACACCTCGTCCTCCCTCCCGTCTTTCCTCGACTCCACCCTTCTTTTCTGCTCGCCTTTTCTATCCCGCCTTTCTTGTTTTCTTGCTTTCTTCTATATCTGTATCCATATTCGCATCCCCACCATGTCCTCTACCTCCACCTCGTGCTCTTCGTCACTACCACCACCACAGAAATTTATCCTTCCCGACCTCGTCTCCCACTGCACCTTCGACATCCGTATTAGCCGCCACCGCAAACAGATCACCTCTGAAACCAAACGCTGGTTGTTCCACAGCAATAACCTCATGGGCCAGAAGCGCGAGTCCTACCACGGATTAAAGGCGGGACTCCTTACGGCCATGTGTTACCCGAAGGCCGGCTGCCCTCAGCTGCGCGTCTGCAACGACTTTCTCACCTACCTCTTCCATCTCGACAACCTTTCCGACGACATGGACAAACGTGGCACCAAGACCACTGCAGACGTCGTGCTCAACACCCTCTACCATCCGCATTCATACACATCTCCCGCGCGCGTTTCCAAGATGACCAAGGAGTGAGTCACCCATACTTTATCCGCCGCCACCCGTATAGAACACTAATCTCTTCCTAGTTATTGGCGTCGTCTCATCCAGACCGCGTCTCCGGGCACTCAACAGCGCTTCATCGAGACATTCGATTTCTTCTTCCAGAGTGTAACGGAGCAAGCCAGAGATCGTCAAGCGGGAATGATTCCTGATCTTGAATCGTATATTGCTCTTCGCCGGGACACCTCCGGTAGGTCGCGTTGTCTACATGTCACTCGCCTGTCCTCTTACCAAACATCCGCACGCAGGATGCAAGACGTCGTTCGTGCTGATAGAATATGCCTACAATCTTGATATCCCGGACGAGGTCATGGACCATCCGCTCATTGGCAGCTTGGGCGAGGCTGCCAACGATCTGGTAACATGGTCAAACGTATGTGTTCACTTTACACTCGAGAGAAGGTTAATTAATATTTCTCCGCTTCTAGGATCTCTTCTCGTACAACGTTGAGCAATCCAAGGGCGACACGCATAATATGATCCCGGTCGTGATGAATGAGCAAGGTCTCGATCTTCAGGCGGCTGTCGACTTTGTGGGCGAGTTGTGCAGACAGTCGATAGACCGGTTCAATGACGACCGGGCGCAATTGCCGTCGTGGGGGCCGGAGATCGACCGCGACGTTGCGATATATGTGCAGGGCTTGGCCGATTGGATAGTGGGATCGTTGCACTGGTCATTCGAATCGGAGAGATACTTTGGCAAGACAGGCCGAGAGGTGAAGAAGTCGAGAGTAGTAAACTTACTGTCTCGGCGAAGATGGTACGTTATTCTCTCACTCTGTTCGTTTGCAGCTCAGCTCATTGATGATGATGATTCATAGATGACGAGGTTTATCGGACGTGCAATAACAATAACAACATCAACAACAACATAAACACGCTTTGGATCGTGGTATTCGATATACAATCTAGATTATCTACTATCGTTGACGTGGACACTTTGCATCCAACTTGTCCGCTAGCCAGTTCGGCGTGACATCACACTTTCATTATGCCTTGATTTTCTCTGTGGTTCGCTATCTTATTGCTATTTTTGCTGTGTATGATTAGTGTCTTGTCCGGACATTGGTACTCTACCTCATCGTCTTATTTATCATCTACATATTTGTCTTGAATATAATGCTCTCAATTTGTCATTGCCGATGATGAGTGCTCTCCGTTCCGTCAGTCGAGATGTCCGAGCGTATGAACGCTTAATTGTGTTCCGAGAGCCCGTTAATAAAAGATGAAGGGATGCACGGTTTCGTGACTGACAGTTATTGTTTACGAAAGGCCAAAGAGAGTCTGGCAGTCGTGATGTTCTCCTGGGAGATATATTTGGGTGAGAAATAGGTGCTAATGTGCACTACTACGAGAACTCCGGTGGTCTGAAGCACGTTGGTCTATTCTCACTGAACCATTCGTCCATACACGCTCTCGGAGAAGATCATCATCATCATCCATTCATCCAGCTCAACATCCCTCCGACTCCGATCTTTTTACCGGTGGTGGTTCTCCATACAGACACGCCCACGCCGTTGATGAGGAAGTACGATGTCAAGTTGCAACACACGCTCTCTTGGTCGTCCCATGAGACCCAAAATACTAACTCCGTCACACAGAGCAAGATACACGCCAAGAGGCTCCACACGCGCCCAGAGAGGCCGGATATGCAGGGCGCGCGAATATGCAGGCTAGCGTCAAAGAGCGGGGGGATATAAAGCGGGATCACGAACACACTAATGAGTACTTGGAAGACATAAGACCCCTTTATATGCGAGATCGGGGTTTCGGCGACTATGGGCGGGATTGTGGCGTACTAGTTGACGCGCAGAGGCTCAGAGGGCCTAAGAGGCCAAGTCTAAGCAAGCAGACGGCCCTCTCAGACTCTCAGATCTTGTAGACAGCATGTATTATGTTAGTATATTGTGTATACTACGTTAGTATATTGTGTATACTACGTTAGTATACATTCTACTAAGAGACGATCGTGAGTATCCCATCTTCTCTCGTTGAGTCGGTTTATGAGACTAAGTATCAATTCCATTCCTTTGGGGACGCCCGATTAGGAAATCGCGCGTCCTGGGAGGTTGCAGCACTGTAGGAGCTCGGCTCCGACGTCGCCATTTCATTATGCATAGATGCTCCCTATTTCTCAACGCGCACGAGAGATCCCGACGAGGGTGGCTTGGCGATCAAAAGCAAAGTCACATAAGTTTGGGCGTCGAATGGTAGTGATCACCCCAGCCGGATTCATCGCTAGGGACGCAGTGGTCTATTAGACAGGCTAGCCAGTAAATAGCACGACAAGAAATGACCAGAATGCTCCAAGTGGCTCCGACTCCTTCAACAGGAAGATTTTAGCGCGACTGATTTCAGAGCCGTCCTGCCGTTTTTCCGTGGAGGCAACAACGGAATTCGGGCACTGTACTGTCGTCTATTCGACAGTCGCGCCGACAACTCGGAGGCGACAGTCAAGACGTCTGGGTAACCGGTAGCTTGTGATGGCAGGTTTTGAATTCGGACGTGAGAATTTTCACCGTGAGTAGGCGATTCTAGTCATGGTCCCGAACACACCCAAGGACACGACGTTGAATAGCATCATACACATTCATGCCGATTCTGCTGAAATCCCACGAACTGCTTTCAACAGAAGATGGGTTGGCCGCATAGCCTTATTCGCTTCGAGGGGGCGATACCATACGTCCATACACGCCGAAGAGAAGGTTATGGTCAACCAACCGACCAACCAGCCCATCGTCCATATCCAGCCTAACACACCTCCAATCTTCCTCCCAGTAACACTTTTCTCCAAGTGATCTCCAACAACCCACCGACTCCATTCAGGAGGAAGTACGGTGTCATGCTACAGCAAAACTGTTTCCTCCCCATGAGACCCCAGGTTATACCGTCGTGGAGTAGATCTGACATTAGGAAGCAGCCTAAGACGTATCCGACGCGTCCAAAGAGATAGAATAGCGGACGCTTCCCAGCGCCGCGAAACCCTTGGTGCCAGCGCTTGCCCCAGAAGTCCGTTAGAGACGTCGCGCTCCAGGGACGCTTATACAGTGGAGGCCACGAAGCGGAATCTTGTCCGCAAATGAAGACGCCAAAAAGGGCGCAGATGTCGTACCCCGCCATGTTTCCCCAAACTGAGATTGGAAGAATGAGCGATTCTGAGATACGTTGCAGGAGTGGATAATCATGCAAAGGAGATGATGGTGAGAAAAGGATACTGTATGCCCCTATACATGCCTCGAATACGAGGTCTGCGCGGGACCGGAAGCTCTGTATTTCCCGCTTCGAACAAAGTGGTGGGGCTCAAGCGCCCATCCAATCATACGCATCGAAGACCATCCCACCATGGACTGGTGCATTTAGTCAGTATCAATGATTCAAAGGACCAATTTATATGGATCATCTCACCATCAATCCACTCGCGCCAGGGTATGGTAGATCTAATCACGTAGCGCCGCGGAAGACGCACAAGAGGGAGAACGGCAGGAGTGCTAGCCGAATAGAATGCGTCCCTGGCATCGTAACAAGCGTGGCGCAGCTGAAATACGCCAACAGAACGGGTAAGAGCAAAGCTAGGTAGGCCTTCTCGTTAGGAGAACAGGCACGGCAAGCCAGCTGGTCTCGTTACTGGGGAGAGAAGGAAAAAAACGAGGGTTTCT
The DNA here is from genome assembly GCA_015501055.1 of Mucidula mucida. NCBI lineage: Eukaryota > Fungi > Basidiomycota > Agaricomycetes > Agaricales > Physalacriaceae > Mucidula > Mucidula mucida. The sequence goes on from JADNYV010000029.1 coordinate 42,904, forward strand.
ATAGATGAAATTTTAGATACGTTCGGACGTTGTTCGCCGTGGTCGCTGCATAGAACAATGCATACGCCAGTAGACACAGCTGATATGCATATTACGCAGAATGTCGAGGTATTCCGGTTAAGTAGTCAGACATTGAAACGCTAGTGACAGGACGAAAATACCAGAGCAGCATGGGAATGTCCACAATGCGACCACGTGAGAAGTTTCCAACTTGGCATTTTACCGCCATTGTCAAACCGGCGGCTGTTTACCCGCCATTGTTCTGTCCCCGTGACTTTGGTCAAAAAGGCAGGTATTTCAAAATCTATCAAAGCATTGTCCTCTTCGACTTTCTCACTCATCCGTGGCCACTCATGTCCGACGTGTTGCCTACTCCCGCCTCCGATGATCCTGTTGGGCCGCAGACACATATAGGGATATCAGACCTCCCAGCTTCTCCTTCCACTTGTCACGATGCTCCTAGTCTGAGCACGCCTTCCTCTAGAGACACTGCTAATCACCCGAAGGCGTATACACGCAAAGACATATCCTCCTACATCTTGGATGATTTCACCTCGAGGATATATCTCTCTTTTGAGATGTTTCTACACAAGGTCCTGAACCTTACCGAAGACTGGCAATCCGAAGCCAACTTCAAGGCCTGTGTAGACAAATTGGAAGCGGATGCTGAGCTCAGAGAAAATCTGGATGCGTACTTCGCTCAATGCGGTGTCAAGAAGCATACCGAGCAGACACTTTATGCTCCCGCCTCAGCCGTCTTCGACCGGGCGGCCGATGTACTTGACGGTGTCGCGCAGGGTGACACCGTCTCCGTCGATAAGCAGTGTACCCGCAGCTGTCGGGACAGAACCGGAGTCTGTCCCAATCTCTGTACCACCCCTTACCAACTTTGGAGAAGGTCCAAAAACAATGACTGTCTTGCCGAGGTAGACAAACGGGGTCCCCCAAATCCTGTTGGATACGACCAGGTGATCGACTGGATCGATTTAAAGGCGGATCTAACGCTGCTTGACGTCGGTGTGGGCGCATACACTGTGCTTGAAAAAGGTGCGAACCTTCTGCTTGATATTGATGATATGCTAATACTTTTTCCAGATGGCAAGGACCCGCGCGACGAAAAGAACACGAATCAAGTGTTCGCAGAGGCGATCAGAGGTGATGCCTGCATGGCAGCCTCCCAGCTGTCCGATTGCGCACGTAAAAGATGCTGCAGCTCTGAGGCTGAGTCGTCGGTGAAAAAGAAACCGAAATTACAGCCACCGTCGAACGCAACGAACTCTGCCCATCAGTACGCTCAACCCCAATCTACACAAGCTACCTATGGAAACGACTCATCCGAACGCCTGAAAACGACCCATCAGTGTGAACACGCACTCCAATTCATGAGCGACGGCGCCGTTCTTAGAAATCATAGTTTCGGCAACCTGATCTGCGACGACCGTCTGCAGCTCATGTACTACGACCATTCGTGTATCGTCATTGCTAAGCCTTTGAACATGATAGTTGACCGGCGTATGCTCATGCTCTATTTGGTCTGCCTTCACAAGCTGTCCTTCAGCGACCGTAGCGACTTCCCCATCCTGGTATTCTCCAGACCCGAAGCCAAAAGTCGATGAGGATCGGTACAACAACTTGTCCGGCCAGGTCTTGCTGCTCGAGGATCACACTGGTGCATTCGAGGTGACGCTGGGACGCATTATTGAAAGACAGACCGGGATCATTGGGCGCTGCACCTTGATCGTCAATGCGAGGTGTACCAAATGGCCGGGCATGGATCTCATCGTCAAGATCATCTGGTCTCCGACTACTAGCCGTACTGCGGAGGCGGAGTTCATGCAGAGTGTCCGGGACGCGGTGTCCCAGACTGGCGCAGACTGGGTTTTGGACCATGTTCCGAACATTCTCCATTCCCAAGACTTTCCTCATCTACCTGATCAAGTCGGAGGACGCCTCTCGGCGTTTCTGAAGAATCTTCAAGAGGATCACTGGGCATCCAGCCCCGACGAATTCAAGTACGAGGACCGCGTTATGCGTGTCAGTGTGAACGAGAAGCTGTACACATTGAGCGAGCTGGATACGGTCAGCAACCATGCGCAAGTATTTCACGACGTCGTGCAAGGTTCGTGACATTGTTATTATTCTTGGCGTGTGCTCAATCAATATTTATCAACAGTGCATCGATGGCTCTACGACTATCCTCGTATTCTCCACCGCGACGTTAGCCACGGCAACATAATGTGGCATAGGCGCCGTGGTCGGACTTGCGGGGTCTTGAACGACTTTGACTTATCATCCTACACGGCGGCACTTTCGTCGGAACAGCCCACTGGTACACGCCCCTACATGGCCCGCGAGCTTGATCAACGAGAGAATATAGCTACACGCCATCTCTATCGGCACGACCTTGAATCGTTTTTTTACGTCCTTCTACTGCTCACCGGAGCATGCAAACTCTTGGACGAGCCGGAGGTCGACGAAATCACAAAGAAGAAATGCTACTTGCTGGGCGACGGGAAGTCTCCCTACAATGAGTGGTTTTACCTGGACGAAGCTTCGGTCCTTGGGAAAAAAGACGCGTTGGTTAGATCCCGATTCGATCCATACACGCACCCGACCTTCCAGGATTTGAGCAATCAGATTGGGGACGCTAGAATATTTCTACTTGAAGGCGTTGTTGCACAGAATTGCAATAATGCTCGTCTCGTCCGAGCCCAGCTACAACGCCGCCGAGGCCCATTTGCCCAGATTGATCCCTTCTCTGCTGCGACGGATGATTACGACGACGAAACCTTGGGTGGATACTGGACGTATAACAATTTTCTCGACTGTATTGGTGCTGGTTTACCGTTCGAGCGGATGTATCCTGTACCGTGCGCTTTGAGTTAGTACTGACTTAGGCCAGGAGGTTCTAGATAGTACTAAAGCGCACCTCTCGATGTCACGATGTAATGTATAGAATGTATTGATATATTTTCCAGTGATTTCTCAACGCGGGAGGAGACTGGGAGCAACAACTGGTGAAGCTACCAGTTCACGTACTTTCAAGCACGAGCCATCTAGTCAAAGGGCTCTAAGTACGCAAAACTTGCGGACGCCACATATCGTCAGGGGCTGTCCCATTGCCACAAGCTCCGAAACCTGTAACGTGGTTTGCGGCAAAAAGCGTTTATACGCTCTGTCCACTTCGCTTCCTGTTTTCCGTAATCATGATGTTCCAGCGTCCAAGGACATTAGTGACGTTAAACAGATATTAGATGTACGCCCGGTTTTTTGATACTTATCATGATGATGATTTTAATCTTGAAGGGAGCTTGTACCCAGGCGCCCTTCTGGATACAAGCTATAGGGAGGGGCGACTCAGAAGTTGCGCATTTTTCTCAACACCCTCAGTACTGATAAGATGCCGAGGATAGAGCATGTCTGCGCGCGACCGGAAACTCCGTATTTACCAACTCGAACATAGTGACGGGGCCCAAGAGCCCATCCAATCATATGCATTGAAGACTGGCATCCCACCATGGACTGGTATAGAAGAGTAGTCTGAATGACTTGAAGAATTAATGCAGATAGATCATCCCCTTTAATTTACTCGCGCCAGGGTATGGTAAATCTAAGCGCGTAGCGATGTGGAAGACACACAAGAGGCAGAACGGTAGGAGTGCTAGTCGAATAAAATGCGTCCTTGCATCGTAACAAGCGTGGAGCACTTGAAATACGCCAACAGTACAGGTAAGAGCAAAGTTAAGTAGGCCTTGCCGTTAGGGTGCTCGAGGTGCACAGGCGCGGCAAGACAGCTGGAATCGTTGCTATAGAGAGAAGGGATTAATAAGAGGGTTTATATAGATGAAAATTTAGATACCAGGTCGATGTTTGTGGTGGTCGCTGCATAAACAGTAAACACAGTCAATCTTGAACAGGGTTCAAAATGTGATCAACTGTTTGAGGCCAAGTTCACAAGTGTGCCGCAGTCGGGTAGTCTGGGATTCAAACGTTGTTGTATTGTGCTTTGGAAAGGAGAAAAGATACAGCTCATGCATCGAGCTCCGAGAATAGGCGCGCACCGCCAAAACGTGCGCCAGGGTAGCCATGGTGTAGGGGATCTGCCAAATACGACCTATATGGGACTCTTTGGTTCGAAGAAGACGAAGAATGGCATCCCAGCGAATGTCGCTTCAAAGACATACAAGATAGGGGTGTGGGAATGTCCACATGCGACCACGTGCGAGATTCCCAACTTGGCAATTTACCGCCATTGTCAACCCGCTGCGTCCACCTCTGCGCCATTGTTCCATTGTTCCCTCTGCGCGCGTCCGTGACTGGCCTATAAAAGCAGAAATTTCAAAATGTATCAAGCCATTCTCATCTTCGACTTTCTCACTCGTCAGTGGCCACTCATGCCTTCCGACGCGTCGCCTACTCCCGTCTCCGATGATGCCGTTGGGTCACAGACATCTGCAGGGATACCCAACCGCCGACACACCTGTGAATGCTCGCACTGCTCCCCGCCTGGCCGAGTTGCTGGCACACCCGCCGCCAAAGGCACCAGTCAGCAGGACGCGTATACACGCGACCACATTTCCCCCTACATCCTGGAAGATTTCAACACCTCCAGAATATATCTTCTTTTGAGATGTTCCTCCACAAGGTTATGAATCTTCCCGATGACTGGCAATCCGACGCCCATTTCATGCGATGTCTAACGCATTGGAAGCGGATACCGAGCTCAGAGAAAAGATGGACGTGTACTTCGTTCAATGTGATGTCAAGAATCACAAAGAGCAGACACTCTACGTTCCCGCATCAGCCGTGTTCAATCGGGCGACCGATGTACTTGCGAAGCTTGACGGTATCCCGCAGGATGACACTGTCTACGTCTACCGACAGGATAGGCGGCGCATCCACGGCTCGCTGGACAGAGCTGATATCTGTCCTGATCTCTGTACTACCCTTTATCGACTATGGAGAACTTCCAAGAACAACAATCATCTTGACGAGGTGGAGGCCGAGGCCCCCAATCCTGTTGGCTACGGCCAGTTGATTGAATGGACGGATTGTAAGGCGGTCCGGAGGCTGATTGACGGGGGTGTAGGCGCGTATGCTGTACTTGATAAAGGTGCGAACTCCCTGCGTGATATTGATAGGATGTTAATACTTTTTCTAGATCGCCAGGACCCGCGCGACAAAATGAACATGCAACACGCGCTCAGAGAGGCGATCAGAAGCGATGCTCTCACAGTGGCCTCCCGGTTGTCCGATGGCGCGCGTAAAAGGCCTTCCAACTCTCAGGCCGAGTCGTCGGCGAAAAAGAAACTCAAATCACAGCCGTCGAATGCAGCGAGCTCTGCTCATGAGTACGCTCAGCCCCGTTCTACTCAAGTCACCTATGGCGACGATTCCGCCGAACGCCTGGCAACGTCCTATCAGTGCGCTGACTACGCGCTCCAATTCATGAACGACGGCGGTCTCAGAAATCATAGTTTCGGTAACCTGATATGCGATGACCTTCTGCAGCTCATGTACTACGACCATTCTTGTATCGCCGTTGCCAAGCCTCTGAACATGAGGCTGACCGGCGCATGTTCATGTTTTATCTGGTATGCCTCCACAAGCTATCCCTCAGCGATCGTAGCGGCCTCCCTCCTACTGGTATCCTCCAGAACCCGAAGCCGTACCTGGAGAATTACAGCGACTACGCTAAAGTCAATGAGGATTGGTACAACATTTTGTCTGGCCAGGTCCTATTGCTTCAGGACCAGACTGGTCCATTCGAGGTGACGCTGGGACGCGTTATTGACCGACAGACCGGGATCATTGGGCGCTGCACATTCATCGTCAATGCGACGTGTACCATGAGGTGGCCCGGCATAGAGCTCATCGTTAAAATCACCTGGTCTCCGACTAGTCGTACTTCGGAGGCGGAGTTCATGCAGAGTGTTCAGGAGGTGGCAGCTCACAGTGGTGCAGATTGGGTTCTAGACCACGTTCCGAACATTCTCCATTCCCAAGATTTCCCTCATTTGCCTGATCAAGTCGGAGGACGCCTCTCGGCATTTCTGAACAGTCTTCACGAGGACGATTGGGCATCCAGCCCCGGCGAGTTCAAGTACGAGGACCGCGTTATGCGTGTCAGTGTCCATGAAAAGCTATACAAGCTGAGCGAGCTGGATACGGTCAGCAACCATGCGCAAGTATTTCACGACGTCGTGCAAGGTTCGTGACATTTATATCATTCGTGGCGTGTGCTCAATCATTATTCTCAACAGTTCATCGCTGGCTCTATGATTTCCCTCGTATTCTCCACCGCGACATTAGCCACAGCAACATAATGTGGCATAGGCGCCGTGGTCGGATTTGTGGAGTCTTGAACGACTTTGACTTATCATCCTTCCGCGACAACACGACCCTTCGTCGAAGCAGCGCACTGGCACGCGCCCCTACATGGCCCGGGAGCTTCATCAACAAGAGGAGAAATCTATACGCCATCTCTATCGGCACGACCTTGAATCCCTTTTTTACGTGCTTCTACTGCTCACCGGAGCATATGTTCTTCTGGATAAACCGGAAGTGGACAGTATCACAAAGGAGAAATGTTACTTGGTGGGCGACAAGAACTCTCCCTACAAGGAATGGTCTTGCCTGCCCGAAGATAAACTTCGTTCGCAGAAAGATGCCATGGTCAGATCCCGATTCAAGCCATACACGCACCCGTCGTTCCAGGAGCTGGGCCGTCGGACTATACACGCTAGACTATCTCTATCTCAGGGCAGTCTTGCACAGCAGACCAATGAGACTCATCTAGCCCAAGTCCAAGAACAAGCCGACCAACAACTCTGGGGGGACCCATTCGCCACGATGGTTCCCTCTGCCCCGATAGTTTCGTCTGCTCCGACGAACAATTACGACGACGAAACCTTGGGCGGACATTGGACGTATGACAATCTTCTCTACAGCATTGGTGCTGGATTACCCTTCGAGCGAATGTATCCTGTACCATGCGCTTTGAGTTAGTGTTTCCTTAGACGATGAACTTCCAGATAGTCCTGAAACGCACCTCTCTTCATATGCTTTTTGTATTGTATTGTACCTCGATGTCATGATTTTATGTATAGACTGTATACTCTTTGTAGAAACTTAGATAAACACAGCGATACTTTCGATGATTTTCCACACCGCGGGAAAAGACTGGGAGCAAGAACTGGTGAAGCGAACGGTTCTCGTACTTCTAAGCACGAGTCATCTAGTCAAAGGGCTTCAAGCAAGCAAAACTTGCGGACGCCACACATTGTAAGGAGCCACCCCATTGAGCTCCGAGTCCTGCACAGTGCCCGTGATTTACGCCAGAGCAGCGAGCAAAGGCTCTGCCCGCCTTGATTCCTGTTTTCCGTACTAATTATGCTGTTCCAGCATCCAAGGACACTACCGTAGTGACATTAAACGGACATTAGTAGACGTATGTCCGGTTCTTCGATACGTTCGAGGACTCTAATGATGAATGGAACTCGTACCCAGGCGCCCTTCCTGGTACGAATTGTACTACTTTTTCTTGTCGTTTACCGTTGTATTGCCTAGTCCTAGTGGCGACTCAGAAAATGCGCAGTTTCCTCAACACCCTGGAGGATCATCCCAGCTCCTGAGCAGGTGCATCGTTCACCTTGCGCATTGGAGGTACAAGATTCCTGTTGATGCGACAAAGAGCATCCTGGAGCAAGAAAGCCTATTCCGACGATTGTCTGTCTCCCGTCAGGGAAAACTGAATCGCTCATTCATTCGACATCCAACATCGTGGTCAGCATGCAAACATAAATATATTAAGCACGACGGGTATGCTGGAGATACAGGTTTGAATATGGCTACAAGGGAAGGCAATCACAGCCAAAGCAACAAAGACAAGAAGACGAAAACGAAGGGGGGTGAATAATCTACTGTACATACATATGAAGGGTCTAAATTGACCGCGTGGGTGTATATGTTCGCAGGTGTTTTTTAGGCTGTGCTTTGATTCGTGCGGCCAAGGGTTCCTCAAACCTTGGTATCAGCGGATCGCTGGCTTTCCCAGTCCAAATTTCCTTTCACTGCTTCTTGCATCTCGTGTGTCTCGACCGTAACAACTACTCCTTGAGATGCCTGTGTACGGAAACCGGGCTGCGAGAAACCGTTAGACGACGCGCTCTGATGCAAACGAAGAGACTCACAGCTCCTCCAGAGGAGTAGAGTTGGGGATCGGTCTTGCCGTTGCTAAGCTCCTTACGAATCTGAGACCGGGAGTTCAACGACGACAGAACCGTGTTTGCATATAACTTGGGCAAAATGAAGGTGAAGACTGTTTTAGAGCGATTAGAAGATCGCCAGCACATGGAAGCGTAAGAACTTGCCAATATGATAAGGAGTGGTCTGCGTTTTAATCAGTAACGCGTCGGGAACCCATAAACAGACACTTACCACTGTGAAGTACATGATGACATCCACAACGGCTGTAACTGCGGTCAGAAGGCCATTCTGGACCGTCACTGGTGGAGAGCGAATGAGTCGAGGACTACAGATATGCACGAAAGGAGACGTACTGCGAATGATCTTGTCAAGGACTTTGTCGCTGGACTGGAAGCGGCCCTTGTGCTTTCGCAAGTAGTAGGTAAGCGCCAGCGCGATTATGATGTCCGAAACAGCGGCAGGCAGAAGCCAGAAGATCACAACAACTTTGGCGCCAGCGAGAGCTTCGAAGGTGACCAAAGTAGCTGCAGCGTGCGTGCCAGCAATTCCACCGCCTGATTGAGGTTTAGCAGGTGGCGCAGGGAAGCGGAACATACAAGGACTCACCAAGGGCCATGAGGGAGCAACCCATGATTATACCGCTGACCCAATAGGTGCCAGAGATGACGTGAATTCTCCATGCGTAGTAGGCTTGTACCATAGGACCGATGAGACCTTCGAGTATGGGGTCCGTGGCCAATGCTAAACGATCAAGTCAGGAAAGATTGTACTACGAAAGCGAACGACATACCCCAGTGAAGCTCAGTGTATGGGATGATGTCACCCCAGTTGTTGATCAGGAGGTCGTACATCCTGTCATCGGCTGATAAGCATAATCATTTCCCAAAGATGATAGAGCACTAACCACCACAGGAGGAAAAACGAGCTCAGGAAATCAACCAGAAAGACCGAGCTGACGTATAACTTCAGCCATTTGGAATCCCTATCGGACGTGTCAGAGAAAGTACACGAACAACCCTCGACGCGTCCGCTTACTCAGGGTAGTTGTTGTAGTAGTTCCAAGTCTGAAGAGCATGAGTTAGCGCCTGTTCGTACACACGAGTGAGCGAACATTACCTGACTAACAATAATTCCCATGAGAACTAATGAAATGAAGATGCCTAGGAATACCGAGTCAACCGACTGAACGGACGCGTAAACCAAACACGACTTACCGACTAAGAGCACCCCAAAAGGCTGAGGTAGGCCGATTATTTGGGGTACAGCAGCGGCGGGAGCGGACATGGTTTATGGAGGAGTCGAGAGGCAGGTGGCTAGGCTTGACGACGAAAACATACTATCGATCCGCGAGTATTAAAACGACTGTCAACCCGGCCACATATGGTATTCCAAAGTAGATGTCCAAATTAGGACGATAGGTTGTATCGTGTCAAGAGGGATGACCCTGGGGAGGAGCATTTGACAGATCATGGTGCTTTTATAAACGCGAGTTTCCAGTCACCGCTTTCCCCTGTGCTTCCAGGCTTCGCATGCCGGAAAGTGCAGCACGATCAGAAATTCGTAGATATTACTGTGAGTACTTCGAAGAATTGCAAGTTTGCGTAGAAACCAGGAGACGGAGGTACCGGTTTGGCTGTTAAACCGCCTTGTTCCCAAAAGAGGCAGTCCGTTTGTCGGCAATGTTTTGGTATGTTATGCACGGACCCTTCTGGTTTTCTCTTCCATGTATCCTTGCAGGTTTGCCTCGTCTTATGAATATTCATCTCTTTTCCGTTCTAGGTCCTGGAAGGGTTTCGGAAAAAGGGTGTCAGTGTTACACTGAGAATGTCCCCGATGTTTTCGAGCGTCTAAAACCGATGACATGTCACCCTCTTCGCTTCTCGTCACAGAGAGAACACATGGCTCTGGACTTACTTAACGCCTTACCGCAGTCCTACCTATCTTCTGGTCCCTAGTTTCCCAGAGTGTCAGAAAATCGCCTGATTTTTGCGACAGGTCGCGAACGTTAACGCTGAACCCTACGACTTCATGCTCTTTCATTTACCGTATCCTTCTGGTCCCGAAGCACCGCCAGTGTAAGAACGAAGGGTCGCAAAATAGAGCAGTTCTTGATCCTTAACCAGACATTGCTTTGTGGTTATCCAACATATCAGTCACCGGCTCTGTGTGTCCTTGTTCTCACCGCGAATATCTTCTCAAATTACGGCGAGCCCTGGATTTAGTGGAGTTGGATTCAGTAATCGCCACACCCCATCGGCCTTGTGACCCATCCAGAAGGAGACTTCGTTGTTTCTGTATTCGGGCGTAAGTTCAAGGACCACACTTTGCGATAACACTTTTCCTGATGACCCTTGATAGACAAGATCCCAGAATGTACATCCTTGTACTTCTCAGGCTGGCCGACAATAAGCTCGACAATACAAAAAGCCGCCAACCATATTCTGTCTTCCAGCATCCTTGGCTTCTACAACCTCTCTCTACACGCATATCTTCAATCCCCAATGGCATCTTCAGACGCGTTCGATTACCTCGTCGTCGGCGGTGGCTCTGCTGGCATGGTCGTGGCTACTCGGCTTGCCGAAAGCCCAAATGCGACCGTGTGCATCATCGAAGCTGGAGAGGATCTGATTTCGCAACCCAACTTCTTGATTCCTGGTATGTCGGCCCACGCGCACCCAACAGTTAAGCGCTGATGCGCGCTACCCCAGGTCTCTCTGCTGCTGGTTTGAGGGGACCAAGTGACACTGATTGGAAGTTCCATACGACGCCCCAAGAAAATGCGAAAGGACGGTCGATCTGGCTCCCTAGGTTAGTCGTAATCTTGAGTTGCACGTTCAATTTGTTTATTGAATGTGTGTATTACAGAGGTAAAGTCCTTGGTGGATGCGGCACGGTATGTGTTATCGTCTACTTGTCTATAACGTGATTTACCGAACATTGCTCCAGACAAACATCGTCGCGCTGGGCAAGTAAGTCGACTTCTTATGGATTCCGATCCCTTGCCTGACCATAATCTTTCAAGAGGACACGCTGCAGAATATGACAGTGAGTTGAAGCATTTTTATATTTGGTTCATGCTCATTGTATCTCAGCTTGGGAGACTTTGGGAGCTACGGGTTGGAACTACAAGACTCTCGCGCCGTACTTCAAGAAGGTGTGTTTGATCAATCAGTCCAGTTACCAACCTCTCATGCGACTGCTCTCCAGAGCGAGCATTTCGTCATCTCTGAAGAGGAGGCCGCCCAAACAGGCATGCATTTCGATCCAGAACTGCACGGCTCAAGTGGCCCTATCTACCGTACGCTTCCCAAATGGACGAGCAATGCCACAAAGCCCGTATCCGACGCTATGACGTCTCTTGGGATAGCTCCTAGCGCCGAATCCGTGAGTCTGTTCTCAGTGTGATCTGAATAGAATCTAACTGTTTAGTAGTACAATGGCAACCCACTCGGACACTACCCCTTGCAGCTCTCTGTGCACCCAGAACTTGTCATTCGCAGTTCCTCCGCCAACGTGAGGCACTCTCTCAATGTTAATGAGTTCCTAATGGCTAACTGCGATCTCCAGTCCTATTACGCGCCGAACAAGGGCAAGGACAATTTGAATCTGTTGACTGGTGCGGAGGCAACCCGTATTCTGTTTGACCGCGACGAAGCTGGAGAACTGGTGGCGACCGGTGTCGAATACTCAAAGGATGGCGAATTGAAGATCATTTCAGCGAAAAAGGAGGTCATCGTCTCGACTGGTATGTTTCTTGATCTGCCCCCATGAACTCGTCTGATGAATTTTGGCAGGTTCTTACAAAACACCCCAACTTCTCGAACTCTCCGGTATCGGCGATAAGAAAGTTCTCGAGGCCCACAATATTCCTGTTCTCGTCGACCTTCCAGGCATTGGTAATAACCTCCAGGATCACTACACTTCGTCATTTGTCGTCGAGGTTGACCCCAAATACGAGTCTCTCGACTCCATGCTCGATCCTGCCCAAGCCGGTCTCGAGTTCATGTTATAGTACGGGTTCCATATTTCCATGCTTTCCCTGTCTCATCCCTCTACAGCCAGGAAAAGAAGCAGGGGAAACTCACCACCAACGGTGCTGCCCAATATGCCTTTATCAGTAACCACAGCTTTATGCCCGAGGAAGTCTCGCAGAAGATATACGCGGAGGCCGACGAGCTCGTCAAAGATTCGACTAACCCGACTTTGAAGACGCAAGCTTCGTGGCTCAAATCTGCCAAGATTCCCGATCTCGAGTAAGTGCTCGGCATCATCTTCCTAGACCTTGTACTAACTTGTGTAGGTTCGCTCAATTCGTTGGATTCCTTCCCATCGGCGACTCCATGCCTACGCCCGGAAAAAACTATACTTCCTTCCTCCTCGCCATTACCCACCCGTACTCCCGCGGGTCCGTTCACATTAACACTTCCGACCCTCTTAGTCTCCCTTCCCTGGACCCGCACTTGTTCGAACACGACGTCGATGTCGAGATCCTTGTGGAAGGCCTTAAATTCGCTCGTAAGGTCGTCAGCACCGATGCGCTCAAGGACGTCGTCAGGGAGGAAATTATTCCTGGTCCTGATGTCCAGTCGGACGAGCAGTTGAAGGAGTTCGTGAGGAGCACTGGGCAGACGGTGTACCACCCCATCGGCACGGCGTCGATGCTGCCCAGGGAGGACGGCGGAGTTGTTGGACCCGATGTCAAGGTTTATGGAACGAAGAACTTGCGGGTGGTACGTGAATGCGCTGTCACGATATTTCACTGCTCACTTTACTACGTAGGTGGACGCATCGATTATACCCCTTCACATTTCGGCGCACCCTCACGCTACAGTCTACGCCGTCGCGGAGAAGGTTTGTCCTATTGAAGTTTCTTTGAAGGCCGAATGCTGACTTGATCTTCTAGGCTGCAGATATCATTAAAGCTGCTGCTTGATTTCTCTCTGGGATTCTGGCGGCTTCATATTGTACATATTTTTATGATTAACATAATGGCACTACGTACTGTAGACGGTGTCGGGTACTACGCCCACAAATTAATATTTAATGCAATCTGGTTATACCCGTCCAACAATGCACATTCCTCAGGCATACTGAACTTGCGTAGATCATTTCAATCTCGAGTAGACTAACGTCTCAACTCCCGTAGATCTACAATCGTCACATCTACTTCCTAGGAGTGTCTGTTCCTTCTCTAATATTGAGCGAAGCCTCAAAAGTCCGTGCCGGTTTCCGGCTAGTTCGTATGCTATCATAGCGCAATTCTCTGCCAGATTTCTCAATGGTGGACTGTGGGTCAGTTAAATTTAATTTGAAAAAGGTTTCATTTGAGGTCGCGGGTGATTAATGAGTGGGTCAAAGTCAGGATGCGAATGGCGCCACATTAGAACAGTCCTTATTTGACATAATTTTCGCGTATTATGCGGCCCATTCACGTTCAGGAAGTTGTCTCCGTTTGAATTTGATATCGTGTGCTCTTTGACATAAAAGAGGCGGCAAGGAAGAAGGTGAGTTGTCCTTTAAGGGCATCCGCGATCATCAAACTCAAACTTGTTTTTCTCACCACGTGCCTCACAGATTCCCTCCTCTCCCTCTCCTTGTCAAGCTTTTCTTGAAAGATCCCAAATGTCCTGAATCCTAGAGACTGACGTAGTAACTTGCAATCGTGGCGTCGCGCCTTCGGCAGTTACCTAATCTACGGACTCCTATAGTTTGCAATAATGCCCCTTTACTCCTGCGTCGCTGCTTCCCTCACTGCCGCGCTATGCTATGTGAACATCCGCCACAAGAGACATTATCTCTCTTACCTCTTGACCAGACTGCCTCTGGATCCGCACCTCTCTTACCTCTCTCCCGCCCCGCCGCCCAACTTGACCTTCTCTTCCGTCTACGGATAATAGAGAAGCTCCAAGATGTTTCACAGCCGCACATCAATCACCAGCCGGCGGACGACTATATCATTGATGTTCTCAATTGGATCGCGTCGGTCTTGTCCGAAAATGCAGAGGGCGACTCCATCTCCGTGGCGTTTTCTGCTCAGACAGGACGCATAACACTCTATATCGCCAATAACGATGGAAACCCAAGAACGGAAAGGCTCAAAGAATCCGTCTCCACATTCTTGTCCACCGTGCGGCAGACGCTGCTCGACGCGGACAGCACTCCAGAGGTGGCTACGCGTGCCTTTCTGCGCATGGCCGTGGACATTGGACAGGAACGCATCCAACGGAAGATTGTCTTGGTCGCGCAGACGGACGAAGGAATGGGCCAGACCGCGTATCACTTCACGACTTTGGTTTCCTCATGGCTGGTATACCGTCCAGAGGGTGAACTATCTCGCGGATTCGTCTCCATGGCTGCGAACTATGGTGGTGACGCCAAGCGCGCTAACGAGTACCTCATCCAGTCCTTCGTGACGCTTGCCAGCCAGACGCCCCGACAGGCTTCCAAATTGCCCCCCGAAGAGCGCTATACCTATCTCGCCTCCATCATCACGGCGTGCACTCTGCTCGCCAATTCCACATTCTTCTACGATCTCATTAATTACCACTCCTTCCGCCTCTCTCTCAAGATACAAGATCGTGCGTATAAACCGACTGCTTTACTGGACGTCAACTCACGTCTCCCTAGGCATCTTCCTCCACAAACTCCTACGCCGCATATCCCGCATCGCCGCGTACAAGAATGGAGCGATGCAATTCGCGCATCTCGGCCTGCCCTTCATACGCTCTGTCATCGGGGACCCCACTACCGGGGTTGTCGACGTCAAATTCATCAGCGAAGCCGACGAAGGGCCATTCACTCGAATCTACCGCTGGCCAGAAGCCCCCGCCCAGCGTATACCTCTCATCCTCCTCGTAGACCACGACGAGGTCCGCCATTCCAGACACTCAACGGACGGCAGCACGTCCTCGTCCGATAACAGCTGCCGGTCCGACCTCACGCATCTGGACAACCGGCTCCGCGCCGAGTTGCTCCAGTCCGAGCTCCTCACGAGCGCGTGGGACGAGGGTGGCGAGGTGCACGTAAAGTACCACTCGGAGCTACAGTTGATCCACTACCTAACGAAACACGACGTGGATGTGGCGTACCAGGCGTTCGGAACGTCAAAGCCGGTGTGCTGGACGTGCGGGAGCTACATTGACCACCTTCCGGACGGCGAGGATAATAAGTGGTGGTACTCGAGAGGGTGCAGCAAGGTGTACCATGAATGGATGCTACCGAATGAAGCGACGGATGAGGTGATTGAGGCTTTGTTGGGAAATTCTCAGGAACATATGGAACGGATTGTTGAAGAAGTTGCCTTTGACTGCTACTATTAATTAGTAATACTATATCTATTGCAGGTGCATGTCTGTATTTCTCTTTCAATATTGCTTATGATCTGGTCTCAATGCATACACTTTCATACCATTTGTTCTCACAACTCTTTTCAGATCCTATCATCAATGCCTCGAAATTCCAAGATGCCCAGATAGCTCGTTACGAAATACAGAAATGATAGCAAAGTACGCGTAAAGTTCGAAGAAAGTGAATAGAGTATAAATATAATGGTCCGCTCGTGAAATCATAAAAAGCAGAAAGAGTCCAATAGTTAAGGTGCAGCACAATCAGGTATTTGAATGTTCTTCAATGTGCGGCTAAACGTGAGATGTAGATTAGCAAACAGAAGAGGAGAGACAGAACGGCGACGACGTACTTCTGGTGGAAGAGACCCCAGTAACCCTCAACGCCACCGTACATCTCATCCTTCCACTTCTCGTCAAAGAACTCAAAGTAAAAGTATCCAACGTTGTCAGTGTTCGCTTTGCAGACAAAGTTGTCGAGGAACGATTGCAAGTTCGCCTCTGATGCGTCGGAGGCACCATTGCTCTCGTGCAAGGTGTCGTTGGCCTGTGATGGCCATCCAGTCTCGGCGATGTACATTTGGGCTACCACAATCATTAGTCTGATGACGAAGATGGATAGCTAGGAGAACAACGAACCTTGTTAGGAAGAGTAGCGGCATGCTGGACATTCTCTTCGTCAAAGGAGTCGAATGTCCATTGTGGCGCCTGGTCAATGGTGACATCTGCGAACCATGGGTGGACATTGGCCAACTGCATCTTGCATCAGTATATAGACGAGTGAGAGAAGCATAGTATCACGTACACCATAGTCTACCGCCTCGAGAACAAGATCGTTGAAGTAGTACCCAGCATCAGAGTTGCCGACTTCCATATCATCCATGCCAAGATCTTTGAGCATGGACCGTGTGTCGTCGATGTAAGTTACTAGCTTCCTGCCGCAACGTCACCAGTCGCATCGTTCGGGTCACCACCATTGTCCGTAACATAGCTGATTAAAAGAATGCAATGAATACGGAGATCGAAATAGCTCAAGATCAAAAAACTCACTTGAGAATGAACTCATTTCCCACAGTAATGCCCGCAACGTGATCGCGCCCGTACGTCTGCAATGCCTCCTTGATAGCGTCACGCTGCCGAGAATACACAGTGTCGTCTGAGATATCGGGATAGTTGCCGAGGTACACCTTCATGTCAACCTTCGTCTGCTTGATCGCCTCCAACTAAACCAAGCACAATTAGCCCGCAAAACTCAAAACCGTACACGAAAAGAGCGACATACGACAAGCGCGGACTGATTACAATCGGAGCCATACAAACGGAGACGGTTCGTTAGCTGAGACATGAGCTGGACAAATCCATTAGCCGAGCATCCCGGAAAAGTTAAGCGCGCGCGTACCTGTATGTCGGTGATGATATCCTTCAATTCGCTCCCACAATCCGGCATGATGGAGCCCACAGGCGTATACGCGATACCATACAATGATTTATGAAGCCTTGAATCCTTCGTGAAGGAACTCGGGTCATTAGGGTCCGTTTGTGTTGTACCGCCGGGCCCGTCCTGGGTGGGTGAATCAGTGTCGCTCGACCCAGTGCCGCTGGAAGAGGAAGCCGCGGAATTGTTGTTGTTATTCTTGTTCGCCTTCGAGACACCGACGCCCACACCGACACCGATGGCTATTAGAATGAGGAGGGCCGTTATACTGCCGATGGCCTGCGATGTCGGCCGTTAGAAATGTCAAGAGACAAGGGGAAGGACACGCACAATCCACTTGGCACGCGCATTGCGTTTCTGGCTCTTCTCCAGCGCATAGGACATGCCGGAGTGGGCAGGTTGTTGTTGGTAAGGAGCGGACGTCAACTGATCATTCGAAGACATGTTCGATTAAAAGCCCCCCAAGAAGAGGAGAAGAAAATAGAAGGTAGGAAGAGGCTCTTCCAAGGGAGGAAAAGTCTGAGCCGCCGCGAGAGTGGCGGTATGGTGTGAGGGGAGGGATCTTGGTGCAAAATCTCACCCGCACTTTATTAAAAGGCTTAAACACGCCGACGTTAGAGATCACGCCGAAAAGAACGTGCTACCCCCGACAAGCCTGCAGTTAAATTGATTCAAGCGGTGTTTGACACCGCCCTGAACCTTGATGGGGAGAGCGCGTTGTTTCAGGAGGATGCGAGCGGGCAGATCATGATCATTGCAGTGCCAACGTTCGCCGTTATAAACATCATTCGTATATTGTCGAGCGTGAGCAGTATTTTTATCTGCGCAGCGAGAGAGGATCAGCGTTTTCCACTTTTCAGAGCCTTCCCCAACAAGGGTCCATCTGCCAGGAACTAGGCCCTACATTCTAATGAAAACCTTGTCAGCGTTGTATATAAATAGTCGAACGGTGCGTCTGGAGTATCGTCTGCTCCTAAAGTCTGTAACCTAGGACATTCTTGACCGCGTCCGACACGGAAAGGCATTGTCTCTTCTGCATGGGCCCTTTGTATCTGCGCTAGGGCAACGAATTGTTCAAGATCGGAGACATCGCGCGACACGATTGAAATAGTAGCGTGGAACACTGACCGAAACTGTCAACGAACGGAATGCACTGTAGATGAGAGATTGCGAAGCAAAAAGGTGTGTCCAAACAGTTCGAAAACGTACTGGAAAAGATCCTGATCAGAATTCGTCAATATCGTACGGTGGTGACCTTCTAAGCAGTAGAATATAAATGATGGCCCACCTGAATTCGCATACCCTCTCCCATGATCATCGCAATGAAAAGAAAGGGCTTCAAGATCAAGCTGATAGCACTCAGGAACCGCATGGACTCTGAAGTGTAGTATCAGGAGCCTAAATTCACGTCCTAGATGAGGGGGGCGCCTGAAGCCTTTCATTCCATTATGACATACACGTGTGCATTGATTACCTGGCACGAATTGGATGGGCAAAGTAAAGTATTGTGGACGGAAATACACACCTCTTCACTTAGTGCCCTTCAACGCCAGCGCCCGGGAGATGAACAATCCTGCCAAGTTGCTTTAGTTGGTGTACTTGTTGGCGCAGGTGTATCTTCGGTAACCTGGCGCTACATGAGCATTACAACGCGATTGAAAAAAGCGAGATTGAGAAATGGAATAACCCAGTAGATGACCTGATGCATGCATCCATTAAAAGAGTAGTCGCGTTCCCAGTGGGGTGTCGCTTTGGATTGAGAGGGCGACAAGGCTGGCTTAGACTGCAGAATAGTGTCAATGAGCGTGTCCATTAGCAACGTTATTAACACGCACACTGCCACTGGTCCATAAGGTCGTGCTTGTCGCCACACCATACGTTCTACGCCTCCATCAGCGCCGTTCGTCATGAATTAAGGGTTTCATCGTTGTAGTTGAACTCAATAGAGTTGACGGGAACCCGACTAGCCAGTTCAAGCATATGCCATACTTTGTAGTAGTCTGCTTTGCCCTGAAGAGCTTACCGGCGCTATAGTGTAGTGGCATCACATGGGATTCTGAGTACGGTCTTCCCATAACCCAGGTTCGACCCCTGGTAGTGCCTTTCATTGTGCAATATTTATTTTTGAGGACTGAAATACACAAAATGACATTTTTAGGGTAGGGTCGTGGAAAGAACCTCCGGTGGTGGTACCGGAGGCCATTGTTTTTTACCGCGTTTTTTACCTAGCACATGACAAAATCATGTGATCTGCGTGAAAGCTTCCTCTACACAGTGCTTCTGCACTGAATTTTACTTGTCAGTGGCAGCTGAATGACAATATGCTTTAATTTATATATGGGTTCAGACACCACATGCTTGCATAGGACGAGCGTCGAGCACCAAAAGGACGAGGCGGGGTCACATGATAAAGTCATGTGCAGGTAAATTACCCACCACTATCTTGCCGTCGGCAGATCTAGAAGTACTTATCCTCATCCATTCCAGCTTTCCGAGAGAGTTCTGTCTCACCAAATACAGTATTCTTGTCGTTGACACTGCGTATCGAACTGACTACCCGTGGGTAGAATGAGTACATCGACTCAGTGCATGGTCGGACAAGTCCCGCTGTACGCCCTGAGCATACGGAACAGAACCTGGATGACTCTGCAGAACAACGCGAAACTCATCATCACCGCATTGCAGTATTTGGCATCAGCCCGACACACCCGTTCAGAACGTAAAACAAGACATGTACATTTCGTTGTGTTTCGTAATCTAGTAAGTAGCAGTCCAGTTCAAATAAATACTCGATAAATAGTGCACGTAGATCATAAATAACAGCGTGAGCAGAGCATCTGAATAGCAAATACGAACGAGAGTGTTGTGAGGAATGAATAAGTAAGAACAGTTAACACGACAATCAATCAATGTTCTTGCCGGATTGCAGAAGAAGGGTGGCAAGAATGATCGTGTCAAGCAAGCCCTGCCGAATGGCGTCACACGTCATGTCAACGACGATGGTGTTCACGCCTCGACAGATACGCGCTAGCACGGTGCGCGCAGAACCACAGGAATAAAGCTATGCGAAAACAGGATTCAGCCGTCGTGAACAATAAGACAAGGCCGAGAGAAAGGCCTCACGTTTATGTACTGGTCCTCTGGCACCCAGAAGAAACGCTTGCCCTTCACGTCCATGATGCGCGCCCTATCGCACCATCAGCATTAACGAGGCGGAAGAAAAAGATAGCGCGCACGTCTTGTTGGCGTTGAGTTTGAGCCAGTCCCCGACCTTTCTCTTGCTCAGAACGCCTCGCATCTCCACGTCCGGCGACCTCTGCCACTCGACGAGCGCAATACTGTGACCCTCCACATCATTCAACACCGTGTACGTAGGCATGGTAGGATCCGTCACGATGGAGAAGTACTTTATCTGCTTCGGGCCAAGCACTGTGCAGTTAAGCACCGATGGGTTGAACGACGTCAAGTAGAACGTGACAAATCCGCCTTCATCACTAGCAGGTGTCGGGTAGGGAAGGGCACCGTACACGGACGAAGGGTACGGCGCAAAGTCGGAGTCACAATCCCCGAAAATGTTGTTGAAAGAAGGCATAATGAAGAATAGGAAGAGAAGAGGAAGTCGTGAAGAAAAGAAAAGGTTGAAGAGATATGAAGAATGAAGAATAAACAACACGACCGCTCCCGCCTAAGTAGCAACGGACCCTCCGGAAACCAAGGACAGTCGCGCCGCGACGAGAATGCAGAAAGAGAAGAGAGAATAGACCGCGCGAAAAGTCCAAGGTGGGGACTGAGCATAAATAAGGCCGCCGCTTGTTTCCGATGTCAGGGGTCTGGATGATCCAATAAGGCACTGCTCGAAGCGCTATTGTGATGCGCCAGCCTGGGTGCACCGCCTGAGGCGGCTCGAGCGGTTAAACGTAAACATCTGAACCCTACTTTCCCTGAACATCCGAAAGCGCCGCGGTTTGGATACCATGTTTACTAGCGGAGAGGTCAGATCCGAGTTGGTGTCAAGCGCTGGTCGTAAACTTACACAAGCCGCCGCACTCCCGAAAGAACTGTAAAGACTCATCACGAACGTGTCACTTCGCCCACTTGACACTTTGCCAGGTATGAGTGGAACATCGTTCAGTGACATACCACGCGTGGTCACGTACAATCTGCCGTTCCCCGCCGTCAATAGTTATTGAATGTCGAGAGGATCAGCGCACAATCGAGCAAGAGATAGCATCCCCATCTATATTTGTCGACGAATATCATCCCATCTTGAACCGAGAATCTGACACAATCCGAAGCAAGTCTGAAGCCTGAAACGAATTGAAAAGCTGTGAGAGCAATGTACTTGGATGTCACCGACCTTACTATACTCACTCGAGTCATATGCCAGTCCAAATGTATACTTCAGCTGAAAAAGATCTGTTTCCAGTCTTGGCCTAGGAAGACGCGGTAGTAAGCATGCATCAAGCCAAGACTGCGAACCAGAAAACAAT
Organism: Mucidula mucida; assembly: GCA_015501055.1. Taxonomy (NCBI): domain Eukaryota; kingdom Fungi; phylum Basidiomycota; class Agaricomycetes; order Agaricales; family Physalacriaceae; genus Mucidula; species Mucidula mucida. Next base: position 64,380 of record JADNYV010000029.1, read on the forward strand.
GCACGCCAATTTGTAATACGTTTGCGAACCGGTGCGATACGCAAACCTACAGGCCGAACATCTCTTCGCGCATTTGTCGAGAATGGAATTAAAGAATGAAAAGCGATGCCGCCTGAAACTACTTGGCTCTCAGACGAAATGGGGCTCCCAAGGGTCAAATCACAGGATGGAATCAAGGCCATCTGGTCAGAATAGTAAGCAAATCGCCGCAATCCAGGAAGTGTGCATAGACTTACTACGAGCATATTACTTGAAATCGTTGAAGCCTGACTACCATCGTAATAAACGAGATAGAATATCGTTAACGTCTTGTTGCATATTCCGTCGGTTTCTTCGAGATTAATGTGCATTGGATATCGATAGCTAGTGTACAACAATGGTCGGAACGCCGAGGATCAGTCGACGGATATCGTCCCGTCTAGGATATAAATGACACCGTTTGAAGCCTGAAACAAACTTGAGGGCTGTGCGCGCCACGTCTATAAGACACATACCTCCTTCACTTCCTTGATTCGAATGCCATCGTCTAAGATAAGCTGCGTCCAATCTTCGCCTTGCGACTCAAAGTGAACCGATTTCCCTGCAATGAGGGTATCATACGTAGCGGACGTGCTCAAATCCAAAGGATATCGCTAACCAATTATTTTAATGCACGTTTAATTTGTCATGCATTAAGACGAACCTGTATAATGTGCGATCCTACCCAGCGCTCAACATTCTTTCTTGACATGTCATCAAATTCCTGCTCTGAGATCTCAATATGGTCTTCTTCAGGCTTGCCCTGGTGCGGCTTCCTCGCCAACGCCATCACTGCCTTGTTCGTCGGCACCAGCACAGTCAATTTCGCGCTCGTCGTCGAGAACATGCTGCTCAACTGCAGCTCGCGGGCGTATGAGTAGAATATGGACACCGACGGCTCGATGGTGAGCAGGTCGGCTATGGTGGGAATATTCGTCGAGAACATGGGTATTTGCTGGCCGAATATGACCGCGGGAAGACAAAGCAGCGTCGTCAAAGAAGGCACGCGCATGATGGATGTAGGTCGCCAAAGTAGGATGTGAAGTCATTTGTTGCACACTGCGTAGACAAACAACGACACTGCCACCATCATTTGGCGCCACACTGTGGGCGCAGTCTAGTAGTAGTCCTAGAAGGAATCAAACCCATGTAGTTAGAACCACATTTGAAGGGCGATCATGCTAAGCCTGAAGAGTTAGTAGCCACCGTTACGGCCGTGCCCCCTTTAAGCCCAAGCCATAATAGAACATGATTCCAATAGATGTCAGCCCGAAAGAGAGATAGGTGTGCACGAGAGGCCATCAAAGAGACGCGATCCTAATTAGATAATCTGTAGAGGCCTGGCAAAAGCATCGAGTCGCTGTAGTTATTCCATTCACATCAAGCAATGCATAAACAATATAATTCATTTGGGCGATGGTCTCCTGACACAGTCGACCATCCGACTCAGCCTACAAGCTCTAGGGATCTGCAAAGTGGTGGAATGTTGAGAGGGATGGTGGTCCAAGGACTGTAGAGTGAGAGACGATTACAGGACAAGACTCGAGCAGTCAAAGTCGCAGGAGACAAGAAGAAGTGATCGACGTTGACTGCCTCATCCGTACAGGAGTATCGATCGTCAGTTAGCGGAAGCTAACTGAAATTGGGACCTGTTAGTACCTTTCCCGCCCTACCCGATAACTGGAATTGGAAGCCTGCACTCATAGTCGGGCCTTTGTACAGATGGCGGGACTAGTCATGATGTAGTGCTACTTCCACGCTCCCATCTCCTTACAGTGTCTGGCGCACCGCGATATGTGGGATACATCCCATTTCACAATACAAGAGTAGGATTTTAACTAACTTGTAAGTAATGTAGGCCATGTGAAAAGATATATATACTACTTCGGTACAGTACTTCTAGCCCTGTTCTAGCCAACCATTTCGGCTTGTCAAGGTACTAGACCCGGACGGATCGCAGCGGTACGCGCAGAAACCGTCTCGGGGCGTATAGTAATGTCTGATGACCTTGGCAGTTGCCTGAACCAGGTGTAGCTCGTCTTACTGTCGTCTTCGTGTCGTCGTCCATTATGGAAGGGAGAAGCAACTTCGGCATATCCCGTTTAAATTCTGACCTCCCAAACATCAGGAAAAACACAAAATTTATACAGGGTATATGTAAGATACGTAGTATACATATAGCTAGTAGCCCTGGTAGAGAAGTACCCCCTTATGTATCATACATATACCTGCCTTCCTTGCCCTGTTTGCTACTCTGTATACGTACAGTATATGGCCTGTATACCTACTGTACACCTACAGGCTACTCAAATATCTCATTCTCTGCTTGCAGCAGCTTTGGGCTCATGATTAAGCGGCGAGAAAGCACAAATGAGGAAGATGAAGCAAGTCAATCAATGAAACAGTAATGATAGGTGGTCTATAGGTAGAAGCAGGAGGGAGATACTTAGAGTACCGCAAATACGTTGGTCGATCAATCATTGTAACGTCGTCGTGGTCTACCAATCCTGATGGCCTTCGGTCCGCAAGGAAGAGTGGGGGGGGGGGGGTATATGTACCGTGTGAGATTTTCCTGATGAAATGCGGCGGCGGATCCCGATATCAGTTAGTAGAGAGGGGCGGGATGTGCCACTTCCAATTTCAGTCATGTAGCTCAAAATTCAATTATATTATCCGATTGTAGTTGTAGTCGGGGCTCAGGCTACCGCTGAGGGGACGGAATGGGATGGTCCGTGAAAGACGCCACACAAGGGGAAAACGAATCCCAAGGGCAGCCAAGAGCTCAAGTGAAGAATAGAGCACATATACAGATAACCCGACATGTAAAGAGGATTGGAGGGTGCCGGGAAGAGAAGATTCGAACATTGGTGAGAGCGAGCGAGCAAAGACGCGCCATCTCCTGGAACGAATCGTCAAATTAGATCCTCGTGATGAACACAAATCTATGCCCGCCAGAATCGGCGACTGATGCTCTCCTCCAGAGAAAAACGGTATCTGCAGCCTGAGAGTATGCGGTATCCCATAAATTGATGTCGAGCCGCGATCAACACAGTTAAAGGACAGAACCATCAACAACAGTAATGCGACAGTGTGTGTAGCAAGTCGCTTAGACTACAGGAATTCACTAACAAAGTCCCGTCGGCCCCAACTTCAACTTCTAATACAAAATGTATTTAACAGTGTTTCCACATTTTGACATAATCACTACAAAGACGTTAGAATTGTAAATGAGCACCGCGATAGAACACTCACACCACCATAGCCCGCTCGTTCAAATCTTGAGGCCAAGTCGGATACCACAAACTCTGCGCATTCGCAAAGTCTCTCATGGGTGCTATCATACGCTGTCAGCCTTTATCACTACCAGAAGAACAGAGATCACACACCCGCAGCACGATCCATCCACGGCTTATTCCCCTGCGACTCTGGAAACCACCCCGTCGTCGATCCGGCCGCCACATTCATAATCAGATAAAAGTCCTGATCAAATGGTGCAGAATTCCCCGTCCCGTTCACCCACGGGTCCTGCAGCGGCACCTGCTGTCCATTCTCCGAGACCGTCGTCGGGAAATCCCCCAGGTCAAAGAATGGCTCCTTGAACTTGAACGACAGCAAGGTGCGTGTCCTCGAATCCACGTAGATGCGGAGGAATTTGTCCGTCCATTCCAACACGTACGTGTGGAAGCCGTCCGCGAACGACTCACGTCGCTCTGTCCACCAGCTGAAGCTCTTTTCCGCCCCATTCAGCGCTGGACTGGGGCCCCAGTTCAATGTGCCTTGCACAAAGTTTGACCCGCGCGCCGTATATCGCAGCCCGTTTCCGCGACTTTCGACCATGTCGATTTCGCCGCTCCGAGGCCACTCTCCGTAGACGCTGTCCTTTGGGAGCATCCATATCGCCGGCCACAACCAGTCGCCCTTGGGCATCTTTGCGCGCACTTCCACACGTCCATACTTGATGCTCCCGCCACGACCTTCCCGTGCGCTAAGAAGTGTGCTGATCCGCGCGCTCTGAATGGGGTTTATAATAGGTCCAGTGGACGAATTGGAAACTGCACTGCAGGCTTTGTAGTAGCCAGCGTAATCGAATCGCTGCAATATAAATAAGAATTGAAGAAGCGCAAGTTCAAACAATAGCCTCACCCTGGATCCCGCGGTAGTTCCGTCGCCTTGAATAATGAAGCCATTGTTGGGTTGCGTGATGTTGAACGTGCAATCCGTCAGGTTGTAAACATAGTTGTCGAACACTGCGTCCCGACCAATCTCCTCTGACGTCAATGTCGGTACAAGATGCAACATGCCATCTTTGACAAATGAATTCTTAGAGGATGCGGTATTCATCTCAAACTGGCCATTTCTGGAAGGATGATAAGAAAGAAGCGCTGAAGTGAAGAGAAGGAGACCTACCCAGCACCTGAGGCATCCACCTCCCGCATAAAGTACCCAGAAGGCCCAAATACTTCGTCTGTAGAGCGATCAAACTGCTCGTCCATGACGAGACAGAGGGGTTGTCGGTCGAGCATTACGTTCCTGTATGTCAGGTAGCACTGAAGGGCACCTACGAAACATGTCAGTTCCGGAGTCGACGGAGAGAAATTTTAACGTACTGATTGCGATACCGACAAATATCATACCATAAACGATGGCGTATGTCATTTTTGCGCGCGGGTTGGGTTTGTCTCTCCATGGCTTAGGGACCGACAGAGAGTCGACTGTTTCCTTGTCGTCTGTGTTGGTGAGAGAGATGGGGAGAAGGGTTGAGCGCATTCTGGGGACTTGTGTAGGCCCAGAGGGAAACGCGATCGATGTGCTCGACACATAACGGTGTGCATCGTCGAACGGATCGTGCAGAGACGTGGCTGCAGACGGCAGGGAAGAAGACATGGATGCTGGTTGAAACGAGGCCCGGGTCTTTAGAGTATAGAACGAATACAGGTGTTCCGTAAAGGGCAATCTAGGATACGTGCACGCAGGAATGCTTAAGTTCACATGCGACAGGTATTGATCGAGCGCGATCTTTCAGCCTGATGTACAAGTTCCAGATGCAGGAACATGTTAGCTTTCACCGAGTCTGAAGATGCGTGCCAATAGGGTGAGATGGGTGCAAAGAGGCACCAGTTCTAGATGAGAAGCGAGCAGGGTGTCGTGCGGCGGCAGTGCTGAAGATACGCCATGCGGGTGGACATTGGCTGGATGACTGACTGTTCCGTCGAATACGCAGACCTCGAAAGCCGGATCGACACACGCTGTCGTGATTAATTATAAGAGCCGTAACTTTTCGCGTCATCCGCCAGATATCTGTCCCCAAAGATGCGGACATTACGAGCGATAACCACTTCGGGAAATCTTTTGAGCCGACGTGGTGATACGAAAAAGGAAAGAGGCGGAGCACACCGATCGCACCTTCCTCTTTAGGACAAACTCACCACAAAAAGTCGTCACCGCCACTGGTCATTCATGACATGCATCCGGACAAACGTCGCCGTACCTCGAGGTACAGGGCAAGAAAGTGGGAGACGGGGAGATTGGCGGCGCCTGGATTGAATGCCCGGTCCCTGGATGCAGGACGAGAAGCACGTCAATCTGCCAATAATAAATCAGCACTATAACAGGTCATAGCCTTGCTTCTGCAACGACGTTCGCGCCATGTCTTCTGCCGCCAGCATCACTAGCGCCGGAGTGACCATTCTCAACAGCGACTACGACGCCTTTGACGCTCTTTTGCATAATATTTGTAGGACCTTTCCTTTGTTCATCCGACGTCGTTCTCATCGTTGATTAGACGAAAAAACTCTTCCTAATAATTGGTTTATTCACCCTACTTCTTCGCAGACTACTGGTGTCTGTCTACGTGTTAATGCTTCTAATTCTTCGCCCGACTCCGTTGGCGTCTCGTCAAGCACATTTCGTGTCTTTCCTTATGAAAACCCTCACTTGGTCAGCTTCGAGGAAAACGTTCGCAAGCTTAATCCAGCGGTTGCTGTCAAGCTGAAGAGCCCCAGCATCCACGTTGTTATCTCTTCTGTGTAAGACACTCTTTTACCTATTTTCATCTTCCTGATATCTAACAGTCAACCTGGCGACACATCCATTCAAATCGACAAGTCAACCCGCATCCAAATTCTGGACCACATCAACATTCTCCCGCGCGCTGAAAAGGACCAATGCGGCGCTTTCATCGTAAGTGTTACTCTTGAACTGTATCATCCGCTAACTTGAGTTTACCAACAGCGCTCAGACGACTGCCTTATCCTCTGGGCGTACTCCGTCGATCTCATCATTCCCCTTTGTCAAGAATTCGAGGAAAAGCTCATCAAGTACATCTGGCGAACACGCGCAGCTCCCAACCGCAACGTGAACACCCCTCCCCCGCTCCAACTCGACTATACTCCAAGACTTCGGTCGCTGGCTTCTACGACGTCGAATGTCCCATCGGCACTTTCAGAGAAGGAAGAAACGGATGTACAGGTGGTACCCTCGAAACCCAAAACGACGAGATGGTGGAATTGGAAAGTCGACTCCCCAACGCCGCCGAGTAATACGGAGAAGGGCGGATCGACGCGTCGTCCGCGGAAGCAAATCCTTCTAGGGCCTTTTTATGCTGGATGTGGTGCTGCACTCGCAGTTTGTAAGTCTCTGTAAAACTATGCTTGGGAATCTAACTCAAGTCATCGTGTAGACTTTGCTGGAGCCGGGATTTCGATCCTTTTGGAAGAGTATCTTCTCGATGCTGACGCCACCCGCTTTGCAATGTGCATAACACTTCCTATTATCGTCTGTGTTTCCATCGTATGTAAAACATTATCTCTTCTATCTTGGCGCTCACCCTCGTTCAGTTCTTCTGTCTCCAACTCATTGGCAACATCTCCCTTGTCATCGGTCCCGTATCTCAATACCACGAAAACTCCGCCTATTATTCTGCCATCAAACCAGACCCGAATCCAGAGGTCGACAATAACCTCCCACACATTACTATTCAATGTCCCGTGTATAAGGAAAGCTTAGAGTTGACCATGTACGTTACTTCTTTCCCGAACTCCCACTCCACTCTTATGATTGGTACCAGCGCTCCCTCCGTCTTCTCGATCAAACGAGCCATGCAGACGTACGCTCGGCAGGGCGGCACTTCTGCCATCTTTATTTGCGACGATGGACTGCAGCTCCTACCAGAGAAGGATCGCCAAGAGCGCATTGACTTCTACGCCAATCACAATATCGGGTGGGTGGCGCGACCTGCGCACAACGGAAAAGATCCGCAAGGTTTCAAGCGAGCGGGCAAGTTCAAGAAGGCGAGCAAGTAGGCTTTTTCGTTTCTCACTTGTGTTTGAAGGGCTAACGAATGTAGCATGAATTACGGCCTAGCGTTGTCAATCAAACTCGAAAAGCACCTCGCGGCCCTTATTGATCAAGGCCAGGAAGAGGCTGAGGGCATTTCACTAGAGGACCGTGCGATGCAATTAGCCATCGATGAGATTTACGAGGAGAGCGGGCGAAGGTGGAAACCTTGGGCGAGCAACGGGAAGAGTTTGAGGGTGGGGGAGATTATACTGATCATCGACGCGGACACGATCGTTCCGGAGGACTGCTTTAGGGATGCGGCGAGGGAGATGTATGAGAGCGAGGATGTCGCGATCATACAGCACGAGTCTGGTCTGTGTCCTCTTGTACTCTTTGTGGAGATTACTGGAACTAATCTTGTCCAACAGACGTCATGCAAGTTGCGCACCACTACTTCGAGAACGGCATCACGCATTTCACACGGCGCATCAACAAATGTATCTCGTATGGCTGCGCAAACGGGGAAGTCGCCCCCTTCGTCGGACACAATGCGTTCCTGCGGTGGTCTGCCGTCCAAGACGCGTCGTTCGTGGACCCGGCGGACAACAAGCGCAAGCAGTGGTCCGAGGCTAACGTTTCAGAGGACTTCGACCTTGCGCTACGCCTCCTCCTGCGCGGTTACACGCTCCGGTGGGCGACGTACTCGAATGGCGGCTTCAAGGAAGGTGTGAGTCTTACGGTTGTCGACGAGTTGGCGCGGTGGCAGAAGTACGCCTATGGGTGCGACGAGATCATCTTCAACCCGCTGGTTAGGTGGTGGAGACAAGGGCCGATCAGTAAACAGTTGAGGGGATTCGTGTGGTCTGCCGCTCCAGTGCATTACAAGATCGGCATGATGTCGTACATGTTTTCATACTGTGAGTGCTTTTGGTTCCTTCTCGTAAATAAGGCTGAACATCATTCAGACGGTATCGCCGCTGCGACTGTTGGATCTATTATCAACTACCTCATTCTTGGGCTAGCGCCGCGTCTAGACAAGTTTTACCTTCACAGCTTTGAGATCCTCTTGGCCTGCGTTGTCGTTTTCCCCGCTCTTGGTAATTTGGGATTCACACTTCTCGAATACCGAGTGGGTCACCGCAAGCTTTTCGGCGCTCTATACGAGAACTTGAGATGGGTGCCATTCTTGTACGTCTTCCTCAGCGTTTCTCTTGTCATACTCATTCTCCTTCAGTGTGTTCTTCTTTGGTGGTCTGAGTATTCACCTGTCTACGGCCCTCCTTGCGCATCTATTCTCGTACGACATGACATGGGGTTCTACCGGCAAGGAAGTCGAAAAGTCGACTTTTTGGATTGAAGGTACCCAGCCCTTGTCTACTTTTCTGGACATGAACTAACTCCATCTTCTTCAAGTTCCTCGTATACTCAAAGGCTTCTGGCTATCCTTCGTCATTTGCTTCTCTCTCATCATTATGGTGATCGTCTTCAACAGCGACATCGTTCCCGTGGAATGGCAGATAGGTGGATGGCAGTTTGCCTTGGTTATTCCCTTGTCACTCGTCATTGGATGTCACATTCTTTTACCGGTGAGTAAATCGTAATCTGTTTGGTTCAACGGTGCTTAACATGGTACACGTAGATCGTCTTGAACCCGTGGTTGATGAAATTCTCGTACTAAGCTTTTCGGGTTTCGACTCTTTCTAGCGTGGATTTGGACTTTGTAGGTGTAGACAGACGATATTGTGGATTGTTGGACGCAGAATGGCATTTTTCATTCTTTGTGTCGTAGACTTGTAGGACCAACTGTAGTACTTGTATACAGCAGCAGCACGCTCTCTCTACAGGGCAATAAATTTTGAAGAGACGATACGCACAACCCATTGCATAAATTCTCTCAGACACGATTTCTCGCGTGATGTGGCGCTATAGTGTAGTGGCAGCACATGGGATTCTGATAAATGGCTTCCCATAACCCAGGTTTGACCCCTGGTAGTGCCTTTGTTCGCGTAAGTTTTCATTTTGGCTGATGGTTGGAGGCTATGTTCTAGGGTGGCGCAGTGGAACTGAACCTCCTCGGGAAGGTCTAGTAACGGTTCGACCGGCCCTGGCACATGTTGCGGATATGTGATGTGTGGCGCTGCATCGTGCCCACTGCCGCCCTCATTTTGCTTTATATCCCGCTGCTGCGCTGCCCCAGACTCTGAGGGCTAGCTCGCGGGCACGCGAAACGGCCAAGTGCCGGTGTCAAAACCTACGTCAAGGGCTGGCTGGCGGGTAGGTCTCAATACCGTATCAATGCCATTATTTACCGCAGTAGGCCCTAGGTGTATCAAAACAAGGGTTTACTTCACCATTCTGGAGACTAGATCCTTTTTCGCTGAATTTGAGTGCATGCTGTATGTGGCGCAAGCAGTGTATAAGTTTTACTCGAGCTATCCCGAGCATGTGTTGCTCACCAATCCCCTAGAGATGACTCAATTCTCAGCAAATAGTACTATCCACTTAGGCTGAACTGTTCTGGATGCTTTCTGAAAGACACTGCAAACAGCTTCTTCCCCAATCAAAGTCATAGTACGCCCACGGAGTGGGTAAGTACTTAGTCATCCCATCTCAGCGGGGGATTATTCCTGCCTTGCCAATTCAATACAATGTGCTACCGGTCGACAAACTAGCAGCTAAACTGAGGCGTGTTAGTTCATTCCGCCGACGTGCATGACTAGCCTCCGAGACCCGCATCTTACTTGCTACCTCAGTACTATGTCTTGCAAGAAATCTACTGTCCGTTCAGTCATTCAACGAGTAGCGTTCGAGGTGTCTCCGTACAACAGAACATGTTTCAACGGAACAAGTAACAAGTTGACCTCCGACATATGTAGCGCACTAGAAGCGGCATCATGGCCTCTTCGGCGACGAATGCCTGCGTGGTTGTGGATCTGAATTCTTCAACCTTTGCACCCGTGCGCTCCAAGGCAAGTTCACGGATCCAAATGGCAAGCGTGGCTTTGAGTTCACCGAGTCGTTAATCAAGACAATTTCCGGGTCCCAAGAAAGGCACCAGCGTAGTGGACGTCCCTTGAATCGTAACAAGCGTGGCGCACAAGAAACACACCAACAGAATAGGTAAGACCAAAGTTAGCTTGGTCTTCCCGTTGAATGATTCGAGGCGCCAGGTGTGCGGGTGTCAGGGATTGAAACGCTGCTGTACAGTGCTGGATTTGTATTTAAACTGAAAAAGATACAGTACATGCCTCCAGCTCGATCATTAGGCGGTAGTTTGAGGAAGCGCGCGCCGCCGGACCATGCTCTAGACTGTCCTTGTTGTAGGGTAGTCAAAGTGCCAAATAGTACCATGAAGCTCAGTACAGTCTGAATCAATGAATGAGCACAATATCTCCCGCGTCGTACATACTGGCGCTTTCCGCAATCTTTTCCGAAGAAGAAGAAGAAGACGAAGAATGGCATCACATTCACAGCGAAAGCCGCTTCAGTCGATGTGGACATACAAGATAGGGGTGTGGGAATGTCCACAATGCGACCACGTGCGAGATTCCCAACTTGGCAATTTACCGCCATTGTCAACCCGCTGCGTCCACCTCTGCGCCATTGTTCCATTGTTCTGCCCCTGCGCGCCGTCTCGTGACTGCGCATATAAAAGCAGAAATTTCAAAATGTATCAAGCCATTCTCATCTTCGACTTTCTCACTCGTCAGTGGCCACTCATGCTTTCCGACGCGTCGCCTACTCCCGCCTCCGATGATCCTGTTGGGTCGCAGGCACCTACAGGGCTACCCAACCTGCCAGCTACCCCTGTGAATGCTCGCACTGCTCCCCGCCTGGCCGAGTTGCTGAGCACGCCCGCCGCCAAAGGCACCAGTCAGCAGGACGCGTATACACGCGACCACATTTCCCCCTACATCCTGGAAGATTTCAATACCTCCAGAATATATCTCTCTTTGAGATGTTCCTGCACAAGGTTATGAATCTTCCCGATGACTGGCAATCCGACGCCCATTTCATGCGATGTCTAGACGCATTGGAAGCGGATACCGAGCTCAGAGAAAGGATGGACGCGTACTTCGTTCAATGTGATGTCAAGAATCACAAGAGCAGACACTCTACGTTCCCGCATCAGCCGTGTTCAATCGGGCGACCGATGTACTTGCGAAGCTTGACGGTATCCCGCAGGATGACACCGTCTACGTCTACCGACAGGATAAGCGGCGCATCCACGGCTCGCTGGACAGAGCTGATATCTGTCCTGATCTCTGTACCACCCTTTATCGACTATGGAGAACTTCCAAGAACAACAATCATCTTGACGAGGTGGAGGAACGAGGGCCCCCAAATCCTGTTGGCTACGGCCAGTTGATTGAATGGACGGATTGTAAGGCGGTCCGGAGGCTGATTGACGGGGGTGTAGGCGCGTATGCTGTACTTGATAAAGGTGCGAACTCCCTGCGTGATATTGATAGGATGTTAATACTTTTTCTAGATCGCCAGGACCCGCGCGACAAAATGAACATGCAACACGCGCTCAGAGAGGCGATCAGAAGCGATGCTCTCACAGTGACCTCCCGGTTGTCCGATGGCGCGCGTAAAAGGCCTTCCAACTCTCAGGCCGAGTCGTCGGTGAAAAAGAAACTCAAATCACAGCCGTCGAATGCAGCGAGCTCTGCTCATGAGTACGCTCAGCCCCGTTCTACCAAGTCACCTATGGCGACGATTCCGCCGAACGCCTGGCAACGTCCTATCAGTGCGCTGACTACGCGCTCCAATTCATGAACGACGGCGGTCTCAGAAATCATAGTTTCGGTAACCTGATCTGCGATGACCGTCTGCAGCTCATGTACTACGACCATTCTTGTATAGCCGTTGCCAAGCCTCTGAACATGAGGGCTGACCGGCGCATGTTCATGCTTTATCTGGTATGCCTCCACAAGCTATCCCTCAGCGAGCGTAGCGGCCTCCCTCGTATCGGTATCCTCCAGAACCCGAAGCCGTACCTGGAGGATTACAGCGACTACGCAATAGTCAACGAGGATTGGTACAACATTTTGTCTGGCCAGGTCCTATTGCTTCAGGACCAGACTGGTCCATTCGAGGTGACGCTGGGACGCGTTATTGACCGACAGACCGGGATCATTGGACGTTGCACATTTATCGTCAATGCGACATGTGCCTCGAGGTGGCCCGGCATAGAGCTCATCGTCAAAATCACCTGGTCTCCGACTAGTCGTACGTCGGAGGCGGAGTTCATGCAGAGTGTTCAGGAGGTGGCAGCTCACAGTGGTGCAGATTGGGTTCTAGACCACGTTCCGAACATTCTCCATTCCCAAGATTTCCCTCATTTGCCTGATCAAGTTGGAGGACGCCTCTCGGCATTTCTGAACAGTCTTCACGAGGACGATTGGGCATCCAGCCCCGGCGAGTTCAAGTACGAGGACCGCGTTATGCGTGTCAGTGTCCATGAAAAGCTATACAAGCTGAGCGAGCTGGATACGGTCAGCAACCATGCGCAAGTATTTCACGACGTCGTGCAAGGTTCGTGACATTTTATATCATTCGTGGCGTGTGCTCAATCATTATTCTCAACAGTACATCGCTGGCTCTATGATTTCCCTCGTATTCTCCACCGCGACATTAGCCACAGCAACATAATGTGGCATAGGTGCCGTGGTCGAATTTGTGGAGTCTTGAACGACTTTGACTTATCATCCTTCCGCGACAACACGGCCCCTTCGTCGAAGCAGCGCACCGGCACCCACCCTTACATGGCCCGCGAGCTTCATCAAGGAGCGAAGATCTCTATACGTCATCTCTATCGGCACGACCTTGAATCGTTTTTTTACGTCCTTCTACTGCTCACCGGAGCATACAAACTCCTGGATGAGCCGGAGGTTGACGAAATCACAAAGGAGAAATGCTACTTGCTGGGAGACGAGAAGTCTCCCTACAAGAAATGGTCTTCCCTGCATGAAGGTATACTCAAGTCAGAGAAAGAAACCTTGGTTAAATCCCGACTCGATCCATACACGCACCCGTCCTTCCAAGGGTTGAGCGGTCAGATTAGGGACGTTAGAGTGTTTCTATTTTTGGGCATTCATGCACAGGAGACCAATGATGTTCATCATGCCCTAGCCGAGCGTCTACGCCAGGGAAGCGCATTCAGCCCCATGGTTCCGTCTGCTCCGACGGCTGGATACGACGACGAAACCTTGGGTGGACATTGGATATATAACAATTTTCTCAACTCCATTGGTGCTGGTTTACCCTTCGAGCGGATGTATCCTGTACCATGCGCTTTGAATTAGTGCTTACTTAGCTGAGGAAATTCTAGATAGTCCTAAAACAATCCTCTCTCCATATGCTCTTTGTATCATATTGCACCTTGATGTCATGTTTCTATGTATGGATTGTATATACTCTGTAGAAACTTTGATAAATACAGTGATGCTTTTCTCAACGCGGAAAGAGGCTTGGAGCAAGCACTGGCGAAGTTACTTGTGCATTCATCCCTCGAGGTTCTCAGCGACTATACTCGCACTCTCAAGTGTGTCATTTCGTTAAAGGGCTTCTAGCAAGTTCTGCGAATGTCATATATCGTTGAGAGCTATCCCTCCGAGCTCCAAGGTTTGTAACGCGGTTCCTTAAAGGATTGTCGCGGGCCCCCACAGGCTCAGGAAAACGTGTTAACGAAGAACTATTTGAAGAAAGCGCTCATTCGTTCGACATCCGACATCGTAGCGATCACCGGTAGACGTGTCTTGCCATACTTAGTATATGTCCATCTATGACGACCTTACTTTCACCCTCACAACTCACAAATCGTCTACTCAACATTACAATACTGTTCAATCCTCACTTGACGCAGATCGTTGACCTCCCAAATATCGCACAAGAAGCGGCATCATGATCTCATCACCAACGAACGCCTGTGTAGTCGCCGCTCTGAATTCCTTAATGTTCGCGCCCGTGCGTTCAAAGGCAAAATCCCGAATCAAAATTGTGAGCATCACCTTGAATTCGAGAATAGCTGTTGATCATGAGCCACAGAACTACACAAAACACCTGGAGCTCACCGAGCCGCCAACCGAGACATCTTCTAGGTCCGTCCAGGAATGACGCCAAAGTGGTGTATGGACCATGAGGAAGTCGTCCGGTTGGAGGACCCTCAGGAGTGAGCCAGCGTTCGGGAGAGAAACTGTGACTATCTGGTCCCCAGACTTCTGGATCTGTGTTCATAACGGATATGGGAATCTGAATCACCTGCTACGAGGTCAGAAATTTGGCAGCCAATATCAAGATTGAACCAACCTGTCCCGCTTTGATAGGCAAGGACATGATTACCTCCCCATTCGCGGTGGTGACTGGGCTTCCGAAGGGAATTACATCGTCTTCGAGGGCTACGCGATCGCTGCGAGGTGCTGCAGGATGCAGACGAAGACTGACGCGACTGAGAGTCAACAGACGGCACACCAAAGGAAGCTCTTACCTTTCTCTTGTAACAGCATCGAGATATGGCAAATTACTGATCCTATCGTAATTCAAATCACTCCCCAATTCGTGTATCTCTTGACGGAGTTTGATCTGAACATCGCGATGACCGGCAAGTTCATACAGAGCAAAGTTGACCGTGCAAGCTGTTGTTTCATGACCGACCATGCTGTAAAGTGGGGGTCGGTGCGCGTTTCCAGTTCTGGCAGTCACTCACATAAAGGTTGAGATGTTCTCCAGCAAAACCTGATCTGACAACCGTTCGCTCTCCTTGGTCTTCCTTGAATTGTTCAGCAAGATCGTCAGGATATCCTTCCCGTTGTCAGTGGTTGAATCCGTCATCGCAGCAGCATTCGTCGCGTTCTCTTTCAACATCTGCGATCCAATCCGTATTGCAACCCGCTTGGCGATGCCTTCGTTTTGTAGCGCGGTGATTGGGAGCTTCTGGATCCACGGGAACTTGGAGATCAGTAACGGCGCACAGAATCCGATCATCGTATGTGCAAGAAGAACGTCACTGTGCCACGACTCTGAGATGTTCTTAGCATCTTCGGATTGTCCGCCACCGAAATCGTGACCAAAGGCCACGCGTCCGATAATGTCGAGTCTGTATACAGGATAGTTGATATGATGAGAAGATTGAAGAACCGGAGCCTTACGTGCAGGAGGAAACAAAGGCTGAGATATTGGTGGACGCGGCTTCCCCGACTTGAGTATCAAGATGTTTGAGCAGCCGAGCATTTAACTGAAAACTGTTCTTTTATGGGCCACAGAGGTTCATTGGGCACTCACGTTTTCCGCGCACAATATGACGTCGTCAGTCATCCTCTTGACCGAGGCAAGGCTGTACGATTGAGGGCATCAATGACATATACGAATGGCCTTGAAGAAATCATACGTGAAAGCTGGTGCAAGCACCTTTCGTTGTTGTTGATGTTCTTCTCCCTCGGCCCAGACTATGCCCTTTCCAAACCACTTCTCTGCGTTAGGACGAAACTCGGGCGCTTTGACATAGCGATAACAATGTTGGAAGATATGCTGCGTAGATACGTTATCCGAAACTACAAGCTGTAAAAAGTTTGAACGACAATGCCGACATCGAGTATCAATACTCACGACATCGGGATTGAACAGTGGTGCTTTGATACGATAGACCGGTCCGAGCAACGCAGCCCATCTCGAGTGCTGGGACTGCTTCACATTTGTTTCCTGCAACCAAAAGGCATATTCGTGGCCCCAAAGCCAATGTTTCTGGTGTGCAGGCTGGAACGTGCGTTGAATTAGTATCATTGACGCCCTGACAATTGCGGTCCACGTACAGCGATGCGCAATCCATGGATGGGCAAGCTTTGCCGAACAAACAGTCGGTAGAGAAGGAAAGCGGCCAAGAGAACAACACATGGGATGGCGCTGTACATCGGATCGAATTTGTCTCGAGACTGTGAAAGGTGTGCGAAAAGCTGCAGAGAAGAAAACATTTTGTAAGCCTATATATAGAATGCGTCAGCAACTTTTTTGACGCCGGGTTCGAAATTTTATGTTAACGCTCGCACGCGGTTGCCGGAAATATGACTCTGCTGAATGGCTGCCTCACGCCTTCAACCCCGTTAACATCGCTGCCAGATGGTGGTAGGAGGTAACCTGCGTAGAAATTGATTCCTGATGACGCGCCCCAGCTCAATCGCCAGCAAGCATGAAACCGAAAGAACCCTTGGACCTGCTATCTTGCGCTAGTCAAAACACCAGAAACACACGTGTTCCTCTAAGTCTCAGGGCGTCTTGCTGGATAGCATTCAAGACAGTTGTTGTAAGCGGCGCTGTTCCAATTGTTAGGCTCCTGGTCTATGCATTATAAGGTTTCCTTACCTGTTTCGGTTAATGCAGGGGTTTCCCTCTCCAGTAGGGTCTGATTACATCATCGCAAGAACACAAAACACCGAAACCCACCGCGGGGCAAGGACGATTCACAAATCAGCAAGCTTTTCCTCCTGTCCGATCTCTTCGAGTGATGATCCTGAACGCTTTCGTCGACACCCCCACCGCATCTTCACGTCGCGAACTTCTTGGCCAGATAACGTTGCACTGATGCTTCAAGCGGTAGATAAAAACTTCAGAATTTTTGCCACCTAACGTTGCCTCGAAAGTCTCGACTTTTTGAAAAGCTGGAACAACGGGTCGCAGTATTACACGTACAGTTACAGTAATCGATGTTGGGGCGAAGGCATCGAACAGCATAGATCTAGCAGAGCACCAGAGGTGAAGTATATTTGCTGAGGACAACTTGAAGATAGGTTGGTCAATGAGTGAAGGCAGACAGGTAAAGTGCAAATACCTTCTCGTGGATAATACAGAGCACGGCGGGAACCCCACATTGACAAACAGTCCGTATGACCAACACGGTGCTGGTCGTATCGATACGACCTCCTGGTATTGCGGACAGTGCACTCCTGGGGATGAACAAGAAAGCGATCATCAACTCATTCGGCGTCGTCATGTGTTGGAGACCTCGGAAATGCATGACAGCAATGTAATGGGCCAGCCGTTGCGTTCTACGCAGTATCAGGCATTGTCATAGAAGAAAATGGGAGCGCGATTTGGAGCGCCAAGAGCTGGGAGACGCGGCGTAGACGCGCGGATCGAATCGCGGTAATTCCTACCTCATTTACTGTAAAACCAGCGGCAAGTAACGCGACCAAAGACCTATGGAGCGGGCAGCATCGTGATGGTTCGGAAGAAAGACGGTCACGGTCACATGTAACCTCTAACAGTCCTCTAACAAGTCTAAATGTTCAACGTTTAACGTTCAACAGTCATCTCCGACTGACAACTAGGCATCCGGCAACTTTTCGGACTGGATGACCTAGTTCAAAGGAACTCAGTTATCCCGGCTTTGGCCTCCCCGTATGACAGCACAGCTCTGCCACAAATAAAACTCTCGTCATCCTGCTCTCTCCCTTGAGCCAGTGCCGTCGCACTTTCGGATTCAAATAGAACAGCGCCTCCGTACCATATGGCTTTGAGCATATCTGTCATGGAGGATCATGAGTTAAACGACCTGGATCATGGTTGCGCGCGCCTTCTCGCCTCCGAAGCTGTCTTATACAGGTGGAACTTCGAACTTGAACTATCATCGATATACTCAAGCAAAGATGACACGAGCCAAGCATGGGTTGGCTTCTCCTGTCGAGAATCGAGATGGCCATGCACTCGAGTCAAACAAAGTTTGAACATATGATTCTTGGTCAATTGCGATTTTCAGCAACCTGCCACGGAGTGGTACCCTTACGATGCTCATGCTTGCATCACCCATGATAGATTGTAGCCTTCCTATGACACCATCATATAACTCGTCTTCCTGGGACTCAGTGTACTGACTCACAATGACTGTTCCTCCACAACGTACGACAGATGTCGTGAATCTATCGATGTGACGTCCCTTCGTTATGACGCGTGTGCGCCATTTGTCTGTTTAATGGTACATCGGTGTTGTACAGATAGTGATACAGTTTAATATGAGGGCGGTAGCGTGTATAACGTCGTGTCGTTGACTCGGTGTCATCTCGATGTTCATCAGCGATAACTATAGCCATCGACCTCTCTCACACAGAACTGCGAACGCCCACTCGAAGCCAGTCCGTACCGGCTCAAATCAACTTGCTTGCATCTCAGATGTACGTCCCGCGGTCTGCCGCATCCAATCTTCACATCGCATTCGAGAGCGAAGTGAAGTCGTGCATCCCCGTCCCAGTCGTTATTATAGATTTTGGGGTGGAGGACCCATCTCGTTATGGAGGACGCTGGGCCGCTAGAGGACTACCGAAGATCCGATATGACTATGACGCGAATACGGTAGATGGCTAGGAGCACACGCACTTGTATTGGCACGGGTCTCACGCCAAGGGGCAAGATGGCGAGAATGAGAACGCCGACGTGCATAGAGGTGGAGATTGATTGAGAGCCGCAGAAGCAAGGTGAGCTCAATCCCAAGTAGATGTCGGGGAGAGAAGACAAGGGTATTAGTATGTCTGGCTTTATGTAGATATACCTGGCTCAGACGGACTTGGAAGGAGGAAGAAGCCGATCCACCTATCACCGACTATAGAAGAGGCGGTACGAGTTGTCGTAAGGCCAAGATGCTCAAGCTGTCAAGTGATGTGGATAGCTTTAGATGCCTTCAAAAGAGGCGTTAGAGAGCTCTGGTCGCGTCGCGGAGTGAATGCAAGAGAAGCCGCGGGTCGATGCAAAGTGCAGGTTTCGGAATACGAAAAGATATATTTATTGTCTCCGGAAGAGCGCTGTGTATAATAGTTCGGCCTTGAGGTAAGGCAAGGGATGTAATCCGAATGTTTCAAGACTATACCTAAATTAGACCTCTTCAATTAAAGCGATGTAGATAACTTACATCTCCGTGCTATTTAATGTGTGGGTCCATCCTTTGTCAAGTGCTTGGCGTTAACAGCGACAACATGGTAGCCAATGACGGTAACCATCGCCATTAGGCCTAAAGAGTTTGCGAGTGTCAACAGAGTTGTGTGAGAGATCATTATCTGACAAGTAGTAGTACTTCTGTGCCGGCAGATAAGAGATACGCACAATTGAATGCTGAACGAGTTCGAGTATGATTGTGGTTGACCGTTACAGCGAATGTTGGTACGTGTATTACACGTGATGTAATCCGGTCCGGTATCCGACGATCAGAAAATAATCTGTGGCAGTGTAAAAAGTCGACATGAAGGCGAACTACAAAGTGCGTATACCTATTACCTCTATTCTTCGCTTGTTATGCTGAAATATGGATGTTTCTAGTTCTCGAACTTGTGTGGCACCGTCTACCGGCAAGGGAATGTAGTTTTCACGACCGATGGAAACTCTTTATTGAGCCCAGTCGGCAATCGGGTATCAGTGTTTGACCTCGTCAAGTGAGCACCCAGTTCTGCGCCAATTCCGCGCTCTGAACCATAATCCAGCAACAAATCATTTACTCTACCGTTCGAGAACCGGAAGAACATCTCCATTATAGCACTCAGCCCGGATTCAAATGTACTCATTTCCGTTGACGAAGGTGCGTCCTTTGTATGATCATCGATTGAAATATTGAAAGAATCGTAGACGGACGTGCACTGCTTGTCAACTTTAGGAAAGGTGTCGTTTTACACCATATAAACTTTCACAAGTCTGTCAAGGACGTGAAATTCTCGCCGGATGGAAAGTGCGTTAATCATCCGTTCTTCATAGACTGAATTGACGACTTACTCAGGTACATCGCCGTAACACACGGAGCCCACATTCAAGTTTGGAAGACCCCAAATCACCTCGCGCGCGAGTTCGCACCTTTCGACTTGCACCGAACATACACCGGTCACCACGACGATGTCCTAGCCATTCAATGGTCAACAGATTCAAAGTCAGTCTGAATACACTTCAACGCCCATGACCTTACTGACTGTTGCAGATGTTTTATTTCCACGTCCCGAGATATGACCGCTCGCCTTTACACTTTAAATCCTGTGGAGGGATTTAGACCCAAGACATTTGCCGGACATAAAGATGCGGTTTTAGGCGCGTACTTTTCCGCAGACACTAGCACGGTACGTGTGATTATTATGCCTAGAATCCAAACTGAATGACGCGACTTATCAGATATACACCGTCAGTCGTGACGGCGCTGTCTTCACATGGAAGTCCAAGGGCACAGACGATAGTGATTCAGATGATGAGGAACCGATTGCTTCAACATCCAAAGGTCCCGAGAACTCGAACTCTATCATAAACACACGATGGGGAGTCTTTGAACGCCACTATTTCAACCAGGCAGGCACCAAGGTCGTCTGCACTACGTTCCACGCGCCGTCCAATCTGCTCGTCGTAGGCTTCTCGTCAGGCGTCTTCGGTCTGTGGGAACTGCCCGTGTTTTCCAACATCCATACCCTGAGCATTTCCCAGGAAAAGATATCATCGGTTGCAATCAACGCATCGGGTGAATGGCTCGCTTTTGGCGCCAAAAAGCTGGGTCAACTTCTCGTGTGGGAGTGGCAGTCGGAGTCATATGTGCTCAAGCAGCAGGGACATTATTTCGACATGAACACGCTTGCGTACGCCCCAGATGGACAAACGATTGCTACAGGTGGAGATGATGGCAAAGTAAAAATATGGTCCACGCATTCAGGCTTCTGTTTTGTGACGTTCACCGAACACTCGGCGCCCATCTCCGCGGTATCGTTCGCCAAGCAGGGAAGCGTCCTCTTCTCTGCCTCCCTCGATGGCACTGTACGCGCCTATGATCTTATCCGATATCGCAATTTCCGCACATTCACCTCCCCTTCACCAGTCCAGTTCTCTTCGCTGGCTGTAGATCCGTCGGGTGAAGTCGTAGCCGCCGGATCTACAGACAGCTTCGAAGTCTTCCTCTGGTCTGTCCAGACAGGCAAGCTTTTAGATATCCTCACAGGCCACGAAGGTCCTGTCAGCTCACTTGTATTTTCCCCCTCAGGCGAAAATCAGCTCATCAGCGGTTCATGGGATCGTACGGTGCGCTTGTGGAACGTCTTCGGACGCTCACGCGCTGTTGAACCCTGGTCAGTCTCGTCTGACGTGTTGGCTGTAGCCTTCCGGCCCGATGGCAAAGAGGCTTCTGTCGCAACGCTTGATGGGCAGATCACGATCTTTGATGTGGCGGAGGGCAAGCAGACAAATGTGATTGAAGGACGGAAAGATATTTCTGGGGGGCGCAAGGCCGATGACCGCGTTTCAGCTGCAAATAGCACGTCGGGCAAGGCCTTCAACAGCTTGGCGTACACGGCCGACGGACGATGTTTGCTCGCCGGTGGGAACAGCAAGTACGTTGTGCTGTACGATGTACGAGAGGGCGAAGGCGTTATGGTCAAGAAGTTCCAAATATCGGAGAATCTGTCCTTGGATGGAACCGAGGAATTCTTGGATAGTCGACGTGTCAACAGCGCTGGGATTAATGTGGACTTAATCGATGACAGAGGATACGAGAGTGACCTGCACGACCGCATGGACACCAGTCTTCCTGGAGTAACCACAGGCGGCGACCTGTCCAAACGACGTTACAGGCAGGAAGCTCGGACAAAGTGTGTGCGGTTTTCGCCAGCCGGTCGTACTTGGGCGGCGTCGTCGACTGAAGGTCTTCTCATTTACTCCTTGGACGACACGGTGCTCTTTGACCCCTTCGATCTTTCCATCGACTTGACACCTCAGACCATCCTGGACGTCTTAACCTCCCGGGAGTATCTCAAGGCTCTTATCATGGCTCTCCGATTGAGCGAGAAACCCCTCCTGCAGCGTGTATATGAGAAAATTCCGAGGGGCGATATTCGCCTTGTCGCGCGACAAGTCCCGGTCATGTACGTCCCGAACCTACTTCGCTACGTGGCCGAGCATCTAGAGCTTAGTCCCCATCTCGAGTTCGATTTGGTGTGGGCCAACTCTTTGTTGGTGGCACACGGTAGACATTTGAAGGATCGCTCCGGAGAATATGCCAGTGTGTTCCGAGTAGTCCAAAAGCAGCTTACCGAATGCGAGAAGGCAATTTCCAGATTGTACGTTCTCTTCCCAGTTCCACTCGCCGTGCCTTCGAAGCTGATCGTCACCTCTAGATGTGATGAAAATTCTTCAACGCTGAAGTACCTCATAGATCAATCTCATGCTAAAACGACAGACAAGATGGACGTCGTTTCCTGATCAGAAGTAGTATATAGTTGATTCAATACGATGCCCTATGGTTACTACACGGGAAGCTGATGGTGATACAAAAGTGCTTGATCTTCTTTCTGCGATGGCATTTGTTGATGGGATGGTATTCATCGGTCAAGGATGGCCCTGGTTTTCACTTGGGAACGACATAGGGCTTGCTGGCTGTGCTCACGTATCAAGCTCAAACAGCACGAAGCAGCGCAGCACACGAACCTTCCACAGGGTGTCTCTTCTCCATGTCATTGTATCCCCAATAGTAGCCAGCGCCGTCGCACCCATTAAAACTGCTACCCCCATCAGCTGCACCGCCCGCGTCAAAAATCACATCGCGGAAATGCTGCGCAAACTTACCGTGTTCCCGCCCTTGGCGTCATGTTGAATTTAGAGCCAACATTGCCGAAGCCGGACAATGCTGCAGGTCGTACGCGAGTTGGGATCATCGTTGTTTCTGGTTCTGTGTCGTGGGATACGTTGGGGAGGGGTTTATATACTGCACCAACCGTATGATGTCAGCCGCGCCTAGATATCGCCCGGATGACTCTATGTCTGGCATAGACCAACTATAGAGCAGGTCAGATGCCAGAGCCAATGCATTTCTCAGACCACGATCTGGAGTCATCTGGGGCGAAGGACCTTGACTTGACAAATCTTCTTTACTTTCATGGACTGCATCTCGAAACAACGTTATGGATTCGTCGAAGTCCAGTCCCAGGCCTTTTCACGCGAAGATAATCATACTTTTGTCTTAACATCAACTAATTCAATATGTGTCTCCAATCGTCCCTTGTGTTCAACTAACCCCGTTCAACACGAACTACACATCTTCGCGAAAACTCTTCGATATAGGTGAACTTGAGGGTGATTCGCCTTCAGATGGAACGGGTCGCACATGATGTGTGTTCTGTGAAAACGTTCAGGCGCCCGATCCTCAAAATCAGAAAGCTCAGAAATCTAAACTTACCGAATTTCCACCTGCAGCACTCTTCCTGTGTGCATCCCCAAGGGTGAATTGATCAATTGTCAAATTCCGGTTGAAGTCTCCAGGTCAAGTTAATATACCGCCAACCCTTGGAAGTTCTGACGTACGAATGGGGCTGAGGACGACAGGTTCACTGGCATCTCCTCCTCGCGTGACCGAGAAGGTAGCGTCACTTGGCGCACTCGCTCGCAGCAGCATGAGGTTGATCAGGATGGTCAGGGTATAAATGCGTCCCAAAATCGCGAACATGACTTGGAAACCTGGAGCCGCCGAGATCGATGACAATGAATGGATTCAAAGGCTTGGGAATCTTACCATTGAAGTTTGTGAATAGAAGAAGGACAGTTAACGTTGTGGATAGCGCTGTGGTGACCCCACACGAGACGGCGTAAACGGCGATACGCCGTAGAAGACTACGAATCACGTTAACGCGCACGATGGACTGAGACAAGCAGAAAGAAAAACATTTTGGTCGACGAGTAATGAGTGTCGATGCTTCCTAACGCCCATGCCAGAGAAGCAGCGATGAGGATATCTGTTCCCGCACAAGTCGCAGCCGCTGCTCTTCTCGGAACGTCATTCGTTGACCAGGTTTTGAGAGATAGAGAACGTACATTGTAAGATCTAGTCCTACAGACTGGCCGATGACGGTGTGGACAGAAATATAAACGGCCGTTGTGAGGACGCATACAATCTAACGAAGAGGAGTCAGCGAGCGTATGGCACTGCAACACTTCACCTACATGGCCCAGTATCAAGAATGTCAAGAACGCGGTCATGTATTTATCCCTAGAGCTGTAGGTATAGGTTAGGTTAGATGAAACATTCACAGACACACAACTCACATCGTCCAGTACCGGTACATGAAGAAGCATTGTTCTATTGTCGCAGACGCATAATTGAGAATGATGATCGCTGGCGTGGGCCACCCTTGTTGAGTTATGATTTCGCCTGTCTCTCATTCACGTTGTCGTTGCGAGAAAGTCCCAGTCGTGACGCACCACTCATTGCTATCAAATACTATGTTGTTAATGAACATCAGCAAGACCCATAAATGGAACATTGGCCATGGCACCGGGACGTACTAGGTATACATTCGCGATCACGAAGAGACTGGCCAGCCCGTCTATCACAACAGACGCGTAGATGCCGTACTTGTACATCGGTAAAGTCTTGAAGTTCCTGATGTACCAATAAGTCATGGCAAGCTCGCTTGTGTACAGGAAGACGTTGAAATGAGACCCCAGTAAGGGTGCTCTGTTAACAAAAACAGTCAGCAAAACCAACTCCGGACGGATAGCGACGCGTACGTACGCTGCGTATGAACTCGTGTTAACCATAGCGGAAGGGCGAAGGAAAAGGAAAAAGGGCTTGAGAAACAAAAAGCACGGCGCATTTGAGCATCCTCAATTCAATGATGGGAAGAATTACTATCGTGACGGGTCCCGGAGAATTGGATTAGAATAGGATACCTTCGGGCTATATGTGTGGGGTCTCTACCCGGAAGGAATGGGGAAACAACGTCCGAATCGAGGGTCTGCGAGGCATCGAACAACCAGTTCCACGGCAGTCATTGTCGTCGGCGCCAGTTCGGATGATACGGAGTCCTCAGAGACCACCTAGAGACCACGGACAGTCAATCAGCTGTGACGAGGCTGAGGTTCAAAGCTGTCACCTGATCCCACAGAGACAGCCAGCCGGGTTCGGACGAACTTTTGACAGGTAGAATTGACCTTTCTTGAACATGTGCTCTCAGTTCTGAGAAAAGGAAGTCGCTATTCTGACAAGCACATATTCAATTTGAAACGAAATGTCGCATGACGCGACACGCACAATTGAGGAGGCGAACACAACGGTCTAGACCCTGGGCTGACTGGGACGCAGAGTCCACCTAAATCCCTGATGAGTCGAGAGCACGCAGACTGGGTCCTATGGAACCATTATAGCAAGTATTCTGTCGGAGTTTGTCACGACTTGGGCAGGGCCTGGCAGGCGCCCTGCACGCGCCCGAAAAAGAAGACAAATGGGCCCATCCTCTCTCACCCTCCGTCAGAGGCTATTCAATATGGCCTTCTGCGCCTGCCCTTCGCGTTCGTTATCGAAATCATCGCTACACGCTCCGCCTTGGGCAATGGCAAACAATAGAGCATTCACCAGCACCCTTCTAGCCTTTAGATGAACGCGCCTTGGGGGCCGGGAATGCACTCCGAGTTTTTCACGAAGACAATAACTTCAGAACGTACCGCCGTTATGCGATCTATGAGTGTCCCAGCGATCAGCCAAACCCTTCAATTTAAATTTAGATACGAACTACACATCTTCGTGGAAACTATTCGTTGTAGGCGAACTTGAGGTCAATTCTCTTTCAGGTGGATCATATCGGACATGATGTGTGCTCTGTAGAAACATTCAGTCCCCGATGCTCAATTGACAGTTCAAAATCCAAACATACCGAGATTATACCTGCAGCGCTCTTCCTGTGCGGATCCCCAAGGGCGAATTCATCAGATGGTAAATTGTGTGTGAAGTCTAAAGGTCAAGTCAATATGCAGCGAAACCAGGGAAGAGATGTTGACGTACGAATTGGGCTGAGGACGACGGGTTCACTGACATCTCCTGCTCGCGTGATCGAGAAGGTAGCGTCACTTGGGGCACTCGCTCTCAGCAGCATGACGTTAATCAGGATGGTCAAGGTATAGATGCGCCCCAAAACCGCAAACATGACTAGGAAACCTGAAGGCGACGACATGACAAATGGACAAGGAAGGCTTTGGGAATCTTACCATGTATATTCGTGAACAGGAGAAGAACGGTCAACGTTGTGGATATCGCTGTGGTGATCCCACATGAGACGGCATAAACGGCGATACGCCGTAGAAGACTGCAAGCCACGTTAGCGTGTAGTACGACGAGCAAGGAAGCGTGAAGAATACATTTTGGTCGACGAGTAATGGGTATTGATGCTTCCTAACGCCCAAGCCAGAGAAGCAGCGATGAGAATATCTGTTCCCGCACAACTCGCGGCCGCTGCTCTTCTCAGAATGTCAGCCGCCAAGCAGACTACTTCAAACAAATCGAGGACATACATTGTGAGATCGAATCCAATCGGGTCGCCGAGGAAAGTATGGATAGAGATATAGATCGCCGTTGCCAGAGTGCAGACAACCTAGCAAAGAGAAATCAGACTGAGCATCGCGATATAAGACTACTACACCTACGTGACCGAATATGAAGAATGTCAAGAGGGCGGTCATGTATCTATTCCGAGAGCTACATTACAGATTAGCTCAGAGAGAGAATAGATCCATATACGGCACTCACATCATCCAATACCGGTACATGAAGAAACATTGCTCTATTGTCGCAGACGCGTAATTGAGAACAATGACACCCGGAGTTGGCCACCCTTGTTTGGTTACGATTTCGTCTACAAATCTTCATTTCAGATCGTCGTTGTAGAGAAGTCCTAGGCGTCACGCACCACTCAGCGCTATCATATACTATAGGACGGACATCAGCAAGGTGTAAAAAATGAATACAAGGCCCAACACGTACTACGTATACATTCGCGATCACGAAGAGACTGCCCAGTCCGTCTATCACGATGGACGCGTAGATGCCGTACTTGTAAATCGGTATAGTCTTTGAATTTCTGAGGTACCAAAACGTCAAAGCAAGTTCGCCTGTGTAGAGAAACATGTTGAGATGGGATCCCACAAAGGGCGCTCTGATATATACATCGTCAATATTATATCAATGCATCCAAGAACGCCCGGAAACTTACAATGCGTACGAACTCATCATGGACATAGCGGGAGGGAGAGAGAATGGGAAGTAGAAAGGACTGCGCGCTTAAGCATTCTTTATCCAAGGTTGGGCAGCTACTATCGTGAGGGTCCTGGAGAAGAATAGGATAGGAGACGTCTTCGGTCAGCCCAGCCATGTGGCCCCTCAGAATGGGTAAACTTCGTGTCCGAATCGGTGGTCGCCAAACGCCAAGTAGCCAATCGTGCGGCAGTCGTTATTTGCAGCGTCGGCTAAAATAGTACTCAGAGGCCACCTAGAGAGCGAGAGTCAGTCAGTCACGACGAGGTTGAGGTTCAAAAGGTCTCTCTTGATAATGATCCCACAGGAACAATAGGCCGGATTCAGCCGGTCTTTGACAGATATCATTTACCTTTTTGAACATGTGCTCTCAGTAGCAGTTGCTCTCCTAGCAAGCCCAGGCTCAAATTGTGCTTGAAGCCGACACTCATAGCAGAGGAACGTTCTAACAATCTGACCCTAATAGGCCTCCCTGCAACATGGTCTGTCGAGAGAGTACGAATTGCTTGGAGACTGGGCTCCTCGAACGAAGATAGCTCGCACTTTTGGGAGAATTTGTCGCCATTTGCACAGCGCCCCAAAAAAGAAGACTCGGCACAATTTTCGTCAGACGCTAGTACTTATTGTGTCTGCACCTGTCCTTCTTTTCGCGTTCGTTATCGAAATCATCGGTACACGCTCCGGCTTAGTGATTGGCAATGGTAGACCGCAGAGCGTTCGCCCGGCACCTTCTGTGGGCACGCCATATAGACTTCTCGACAATCGACAACGAGATTTTTTTTCAATTAGAGCTAGGTGAGATATCGACTTACTCTGCAAAGAGATTGCCGCCTTGAAAGGAGTCCCTCCGACACAGGCGGCGAAGCGCGGATCCTCAGCGAACTTGACGGGGCACTCCGAGTACGTGTTATCAACTCTATTGTGCGGCAATACTAAACGCGTTGCCCTTAGCGGCGGCGAAAAAACGTCCACCAGCCATTCTTACCCTCTCCGATGCATTCTTTCTTCTTGAGGTGAGGTGTAGCCTAGAAACCTAAAGAAGTCTGACTACAAGAAGCCTTTCCAGAATGCACACGGACCTCCAGGAAACACGGACAACTCGAGTATCTGTGAAGGCTCTGGTGCGGCGCGAGTACTTTGAGGAAGCAATGTCAAGTAAGTGCCGCCGCCTCTTTTCTCCTTCGATGCCTGTGAGCACATCATACAAAATTAGACCAGTGGACTTGTTGTAACAGGCCGACCGTTCTGCCAGCCTACTTCTTCGCGCCCACGATTATGTCAACGACCTCGTCTGTTTTCGCTCCTGTTGGTTACTGACCTGCGTATTGGTCCATGATGTCCGACGTGCCCGCCTCGATGCTGCCTGATCAGCTGTACTGTCACGGTCCGAAACAACGTAGACGCCAACCTCGTCGTCGCGTTTCTGCATTTAGGTGATCACGGCGATCAGGAGAGAAGGACAAAGGCATGTTTGATTCCGTTAGCTCGCAAGTGGTTCGAGGAAGTTCGTCTTGTCATGAGCGGAGGCCCTTGGGTACAAGGCTTGGTTGTGGGCTTTGTGTGGATAGACGGAACACAAATCAATGATGTGCGTACGAATTGAGTAGAACGAAATAGGGTGGCGTTGAATTGGACTTGGCTGTACCTAATGCCTGTCTGACATTAAGAATTGATCTAGGAAGTTCTGCAGAACCGTTAAGCTGTCGCACTCCGACTCACATAGTATTTTACGAGGTTAGTCGACCCACCCCAAAACAAAATGATGTGGCGCCAAACTTCCAGTGGAGAACTATTACCGGTATTGGCAGTGAACCAGAATGTAGTCTTCAGCGGCCGAGTCAAGAGTCAAGATCAGGAACCCCGCCTGCAGTAACTTTGAGTCGCACTGCTGACTTCGGATGAACGGGACCGTTGATAGACCCGAACATATTGACTATGTCTTACGGAGGCTAAACATCGCAGTTGGAACTTCCGTTGTGGTGGCGTACAGCACAGTTCCAAACCGGTTGTTCGGCCACCTGACTGTCAGATGAGAAAGCCCGCGGCTGAATAGGCCACGGCGCCCGTCATGGGCGGAATGACCATCGGTCCGTCATCCACCTTGCTAGCGCGTTATTTGAAAACGCAAGACTAGTTTCATAGAACGGAACAATGAGCCGGTGTTCCTGAAAGACGCCACACGAAGTGGCGAAGGAACAAGGAACTGAGTGGAAGGCTACCCTATAGTAGCGGCACAAATCCGAAGATCGTAGGGTGGGATAGAACTTCGGGCTGATACATGTTGTAGAGCCTAAAACTTGATCAAGTCTACGCAGTTTGTGAAGTCATACCGGCGGCTCTGGCCTCGAGACTAACCTCGAATAAACGGCACGCTATCAGAGCAATAAACTTGTATCTAAATCCCACACTGTGGCGGGAAACGAGAATCGGAGACAAGTCCTCCTCGCTGCTCGTCTTGAAACCCGTGAGTCATGAACACATATTCATCTTTTAACACATGTATACCATTAACGCTGTGCGATGTAAAACCACTTACTAGTTGTCTACCCGTCAAGCGGGACAGGTCCTGGACTACGTGCCATTCTCAGAAACGGCATAGTATCCTCAAAGACGTTATCGCCGACCTCAGCGGATGAAGTTCATTTCCACTGCCTTCTGTGTCGCGAGAACCCCGAAATACGGACCTGTTCAAGAAGGCGAGCGTTGAGTCCTTAATGGGGAAGTCGAACGAGGGCTGAAACGTTTGGTGCGAGCTCACTATTTGTATTCAGAAGGTCTTTGTAGAACACCATTTGTAAAGGTACGCCAATTTGGCCCTACAACCTTCGCCAATCGATTAGCACGTTATATTAACGGACCTTTGAGCGGAAGCGTAACGGTGTGTCAAGGCAAAGACTTGGGTCTGGGCACTGCTAGTGCTCGGCTAGTTAGTACTTTTGGTGGGAAGCAAGTGTGAAGCACCGGGAGAGAACTTTGAGGCTAGTTGTTCGTATCAACCTCGATCAGTCTTGAACGAGATTCATTGAGAGGTCTGACTCGACTCCGGATGCGCCGGAGTGCTGTAATCGGAGGATTTTCAGGCGCATTCAATGTGGAAGAGAGGAAGTTGATCAACGCTCCATGATCTACCGTTATGGTAATGAACGCGATGAGAACGCGACGACGTGGGTCATTTAATTTAGTAACCGGAACTGTAGCGTGCCCCGATGCGACTTGTTCGGGGTCCACCAAGTACGCGTAACAATTTTAGTCAAAGCGCGGCTTCTCGTGATGCACACATCGCACCCCAGATTTTTTTTTTGACATGTCATCTTCCCGTCAATTACCCCAGTCTCTGTTCAGTAAGCTTCGCGTCTTCCTGTTCGCATGTGATGATCAACCAAACAGAGAGAAAAATGATATGACTGAGAATGACACTATCCCCGGTGCGGAACAAGCCTCGCGCTAGTGTGACAGATCTTCTCGAGCTCGTACCTATTTGGGTGTTCTTTGAAGCGGGGTGGCGGGCATAGTACGTGGCGTGCCCGCTGTATTCATTCAAAAAAGAGGGTGCCGGGGGTGGACTTCTACCGAAGTCGCTATCGCCAAATACCAGAGTTACTAGCCTCGGAGGCCCTCACCCTTTCATCTGACCACCATGCGACCGGGGGTTGTACACACAATTCGAAGGCGCGGTAAAAATTCGGTCTTACGGTCCGTGATGACGTGAAGGTGACATAACAAACATGACGTCTCCGATCACTATCTTGCCAAGGAACGTTGCATTTGAAGCACACAGCTTTCGAATTCAAACACAACTGCGGACGAATAAAATAAAATACAGTGACACAAGAAATGAGTAACTAGACTGTTCTAAGGTAGATGAGATATATATGCAGAGTTCAATGACTTGTTAACCTGGACCCATAAAGTAAAAAGAGTACAACACCCAATACAGACGCGAGAGAACCCAATTTGAGAACAGAATACGTCGCCCTCCGATTACAGCTACGACACGCGCGGCGTGCTCGATGCTGCGCTGCCGCTGCCCAGCGGCGGGGGGTGATGGGTTGGCAGGTCGAGGACGGCTGCCCGTAGTCGGTTTATCGATGATTACGAGGCAGCATATACGCGTGCACAAGAAGAGGGTGGGGATTCTCATAAATAATGCATGTGAGATTGTCGGAGGGGACCAGTTTTTGAGTGGGGACCGAACGGGGACGCGTGCCACAAAACACGGCGGCGATGAAAGCGTCTACCCCCGTCCGACGTACTGCCAGTAGGCCGAGTTGCCTTGGTGGATGGGGACAGTGTCTGGTGATGAATAATCTGCAGATATGTCAACGAAAGTCGAAGAAATGTCAACAAGAAGACATACGGGTTCGAACACAGAGGTAGACATGAACTTTGAGGGTTCGCTGATCGAACATAGCGCACTGCTGACCAACTTGCCAGCTTTCGCCAATGGCCCACGCCTTTGTAGAGTGCTCTATGGGGACGGATCGCATTGTAGAAGTCATTTGGCTGGGATAAACGCGTGAGGGCAGATAGTGTTGGGTTTGCGGGGGGGATACACAGCAACGGGACATCTGCAGGGGCTTTTATAATTCTCTCGCGTTACGACGGCGAAACAGGCCGGCAAACCGTTTCGGGAACGCAACCAAACCAGCTCGACAAACTGAATTGCATCCGGATTGGGAAATCGAATCTCGATCTTCACATGATATCATCGCGTCCTCCAGCTATTCTCGGCCATTCATCTGTCTTTTCCAGGTCTTCAATCCGATAGCGTGCTAATTCAGCCTGCGGAGTGAGAGAGTCTGCTCGCTGCTCGAAGATTCTACCATCTTCCGCCTACACTTCCGCTGTTTCCTTAGCCTGACTCATCCCAGCAACCCACTCAAACAAAGGGGTTGAACAGCCTCCTCAGTCTTTTGACCAATTCACACATAATGGGGTTCAAGCGTGCTCGCCGTAGAACAGAGGTACCATACATATGAAGGTCCCGGTAGGTCCTCTACGCAGCAGCAAGAAAACATGCTGTTCCTGTGTTGTGTCTGCGTTGCTCTACAACGAGGTAGGGGTTTATCTGAAACCAAAATGGAAAGAGTGACCCGGTACATTGGTAACAATGCCTGCTCGACCTTCTCCACAAATGCGCCTCGATGCTCGTCATCTGTCACCCTACCAGCGTAATGCGAGTCTACTGTAATATACATACACCCTGGAACGTGTTGACACGTTCCGCTCATACTGCTATCCGTGAGTGCATTAGATGCGCACATGCCAGCGCGGAAGATGCAGAACGATCGATAAGCTGACCTGGTCCTCGGTTACACGCGCAAGGAATGACAATGACGATCCTCGGCCCTTGACTATGCCGTACGAAAGGCTCAAGAGCCGTCTGAAAGCCTGCTATGTTACCTTGTTCACCTCAAAGGTCGGGCCATCACACGCTTCAAAGAGGCTTGCTCTAAGTTAACACCGATATCAGTTGGCGTGCACTCTTCATGGGACCTGCTGTCAAGATTGAAAGAGATCCAATCCAATGTCTTGTCTGGTCATGTCCGATGAATGACGGATTTACGGAGGACAGACCACCGTACGGGCCCGATTCAAACATTGTATTCTCCTACACACACGGATTGATAACTCGCACTTCGTTTCGCCGACTTGCTAAGAGAGAGAGAGCGCCGGATCCCCTATCACGCTGTGTCTGCGCAGTATTCGCGCCGCCAAGGAATCGATATGAATCTCGTGCATTTGTTGCCAAAGAAAGATCTATTGTGATAGAATAGTGATAGAAAGACACCTGCGCGATGCCGTAGGGAGACCCCTGGAAAAGTAATTACCGTCTCTCCATTCACCGCGCCGCGCGTCGACGGGGATCAGCAACTCGACGATGAACAATAAGGATGAAAGAGAGTAGAACAAAGGAAGGACTCGGCATTGTGATCGGGGCTGGGTACGCCCTGCTACCGAGTCACATTCAAGTTACGAGAGATGTCTTTGACGAGCGGATCCTTGGCCACGACATATTCCCGCGAAGCACAAACCAGCTCAAGTGTGCCAGGAACAAGAGAAACTCATTCATCCGTTTC
Organism: Mucidula mucida; assembly: GCA_015501055.1. NCBI lineage: Eukaryota > Fungi > Basidiomycota > Agaricomycetes > Agaricales > Physalacriaceae > Mucidula > Mucidula mucida. Next base: position 97,770 of record JADNYV010000029.1, read on the forward strand.
CGCCATAGTTTGATATAGCGCCAGGGTCGCCTGACAACCAACCGCATCCCGGTCGCTGGCTACGGATCATGCTGAGGAAAATCCACGAGTCGATGGATTCAATGAAGGGCAGACAGTCGAGTCGATGAGAAATGGAGGCCGCCATGATCAAATACCCCGTTCGGTTGGGAGGTAACGGTGGAGGAGAACGAAACGTACACCGTTCCATCTTTGCTGTCCATGGCGCTCGCTCAGCAGAGGCGAAACCGAAAGGTAAGGCAGTGACCAAGTCGGATCGCATACCGAATGTGCAGACTCACTAAGTCTCTTTGCGCTGGTTGCGATCGAAGGAAATGCTAATCAAGAAGTGGTTGGTTAGAGCGTTAGCACCGACACGACCCTTCATCCCGAGATGGAGACTTCGGCATGCGGGGCACTGCAATCAGCGGTCTGCAGTCACAACACCCCCCATCTCTATGTAGTTCGTAAGCTCCAGACCGACTCGAACGCAAGGCACACTATAGCAACGTTCACAGTAATTGGTCTAGACGTCATGGGAGGCTGGAAGGATTGTAGGGTGAAGAAAGCAAGTTCAATTATCCGGCGAGAGTTATTCTTGAAAAACTGAAAAACTCACTTTCTGCACAGACATGGCCATAGGCCGAGTTATTTCGATGACCGAGTAAGTTTAGAAGCATGCAGGCGAAGTTATTCTAGGAAGCAACGAATAAATGCTGCGTCTGTCGGGAGTTGAGAGCGGACGGGTGTGGAGTTGGTAACGAAACTAATCAAGGGAAAAATGACCTCGTCCGCTACTGACCGTCTGGTCCCAAGAAGGGCAGCGTCGCGCCTATTTGATGGAAGTGGACTGTCAACAAGAATTCGCAGCGTGGCAATTCCCGAGGTCCACGTTTCGATCAGTCACGAGCTGATTGTGAGAAAAGTCTCCTCTCAGCAGACCTCCATTAACAGCGAACTCATCGGTTCATTTAACGACTTGCAAGTTCCTTCCAGCGGGAGGTGGTCGGATGTTAGTTTAGCGTCGTCTATTACAAGATGAAGCTTCCACGTAGAATCCCGCAATTCTTGGAGGGCAAGGAACGCAAACCAGGCAGCTCACGCAGGATTGTGAGTGTCTTTTTTGTATGTAATAATGGCCGACAGACCGGTGAATTCGCATATGATAGTTTCTTGGCTTCTTCGGAGCCCTTGCTGCCAGTGGGGTAGGCCTGTATCTCGCCAAGGAGGTCATGAATCGGAGGAGAAGAGTCGAATTGGAGATTTACAGAAATTGTACGTGACGCGCGCTATTTGTGATTTGTGGCGTCGTTGGTCTGACTTGGTTCGTGCAGCAGTACAGAAAGAGCAGCAACGGCAGCAGGAAGCGCAGGCCAGGATCGCTCCAAGCGGTTCCGTCTCCACTTCGACAGTTTAGATTTGTGTATGTTCTCCTCGAGGGATTGTTGTCATGTACCCTATAGCTTATCTTTTTCATATGAATCACAGCTCATTTCGATCTATTCTACGATCTTCATAAGTTATGCGTCATTGATCACGACCGTTACTCTTTTTAGCGTCAATGTCTTGCTCGCAGGGCGTCATTCTCAGACTTTGCTGCCTATATAAGGCAGGATTCTGCGGGTATACATTTCATAACCTACCCTTTTCATCATGGCACACTCGCCTCAAGCTCCACACGGCAATTTGTCCTCTGGTCCCTCGCCTCGTACCGGTCGCGTAAGTGGCGCGTTCATTTCCCTTATCTCGAGCTTAAAGTAGGCCAGAATTCTTTGATCTTCATGGGGGCACTGGCACTCGGTTACGCAGGCGTCTATTATTCTATGGATCGCAGAGATAGACTGAGAAGGGCGTCGGGCGACCTTGCTGGTCGTGAGTCTAATTCCGCTTCTGTGCCCACGCCACCTCCCTGACGCTCTCATAGATGAACACACGATCAAGCATTCCAAGGAAGACCACGGTGGCCACCCCCTCTACGCCACAGACACCCCTAGCGATCACGTTGTCAAGATTCCCGTGCATACGCACGACCCCCATCATGTCACTCGCGATTCTGAGCATGCTGGGCCTCTACACAGCGTTCCCTCTCCTCAACGCTCCAAAGGCGATGGCTCAGGCCTCGCGTATACGAAGTCTCCCGATTTTGTTCGCAGTTATGGGAAGACCAAGACTTTTCGCGACGATCCTTACGGTTTGGAGAAGACGCGAAATTAGTTCAATGTTGGAATGTCAGGAAAGTAGTTATTGCATAGTATTCGTGTATCCAGTATCCATCAGCTCTTGGAGCCATTGTAATTCAGAAAGGCAGCATTAGTAACTGTGTGTGAGTTTGACGCCACTATCAAGCTTCAGAATCTAGTCGGAGTTGGCACATTTTCAGCTGCTGATTTCGTTGAGTTGAACTTGATTATTATTACCGAACACTTGTGCATCGTGATGCTCTCACATGTCCACAAGCTTCCGAAGCATGCCAACCGTAATTCGAGTGCCAAAATTAGCGCCAAGATGCAAGTCATGTCGGCAAGGAATGTCATTAGTACCTGCACTAACATTGTTGATGTATCTAAATCAAGACAAGCTTTCCTTTGCCAACGACAGAAAAGTGTTTTCGTTCCCAACCAGCATCGGACGTAGATCAATACCTACGTCTACTAGGACCGAATACGAATCAGCTGGTCATGACCGTAAGCTGATGACAGATAGCTCGTTCGTATGCTGCGCTTCGTCGGATTCTCGAAAAGATAAGATTTCGTCTTGTTCAGTAAAAGGACAAACCAAACAACACACTGGTGCCGAGAATCAAGTGCAGCGTCGATTTCTTTTCTGGGCAAAGTTCGTTGGAACCCTGCCACGAACGAACCAGCCTTGATTCTCCCAGCTCACAGGAACGCCGAGGATGAATGGTTTTTGACCCAATGCACTGGGTATTCCGGCCAAAAATCTCTGGAAAAAGAATTCCAAGAGAGGGAGTTTGAGAGAGTACACCAAGGTCTTAAGTAAGCTCAGAGAGCCTGGTCAACACTGTAAAAAAGCAAAAAAAAATCTCCCGCTGCCGCGGAATCGGCGCGGCGCACGTTCTGTACCAGTGATGCCTACGAAAACACGAAGTTTTATATCCACAAAGGTCTACATCACGCTGTAGCAGGACTGCAGCTAGTATCACAAGCTCCTGCCATGAAACAGCTAGAAAGACAGTATGTATAGTAGTGGGAGTGCGCGCGGGCGATGGCAGGTAAGTCGCTGACTAATCGAGCCGGACTTACCTGCCATTCGCCAGATTCGGCCATGGGCAGCGCTCCTTCAATAGAATGACTTTCAAAGTTGGTAGTACCAAGACAGGTTAATCATTTTGAGTAGCTAACTGGCTGCTGGAGCGGCCCACCGTCTCGAAAGAACAAATTTCGCGCTGTGGGACTTACCTGCCACTGCCTATTCGGGAAGCCGATCAACGGCATGGCAGGTAAGTACCCAGCTGATCGGGTAAAGGGTGGACGAGTCGTCTGTGCTCTCCCCGCGCCCTGCAAAGGGCAGCGAACGGCATCAGAACTGCCACCTTCTCCGACTGAACCGGAGTTTAGACAGCGCGCGCATACGTGGCGGCACCACTCGGTCGCGCTGGCGTTCCGAATGTGCCGCTTTCCGCGACAAAGGGTCAACGAAAGTAACTCGAAGAAGATCCATGCCGAATCGCAACAAGGTTACACCTTCGAGAGGGAGAGAGCGTGGGCGAGGCGTGTCTATTCACCAGTACTTACTATGCTGTCCATCGGTGTTGTTTCGCCCAGGGATATTGTATCGGTCGTCGATCGCGCCTTAAACGATGGAATTTCGCCTCAATTCCTCGCGGATTCTACTCCGTACTATGTCTTCTATAATGCCATGTAAAAAGTTGAACGAAAACAAATGAGAACTCGTTGAGATTCAGCCCGGAGGGGGTGTAAGTGAGTTCCCTTGAGGCAAACACCTACCTAGTGAAAGTTTACACTACCGGGGGACATTCGGCTTAGCTGTAGAGCAAGAGTAGATGTATATACTGCTACTTGTACCTTTTCCGGGATCAAAATTGAAGGGAAACATCGTAGGCGGTATGAATCTGTGCGGATTCGCTGCTTGGTCACAATCTGTCACATCAAGCATACAAAGTCCGCAAGCCGTGTTTCGGCACAGACACGCGCTTTACTTCCATCCTTAATTGTCGTGGCCAATCGATATCGTTGGACCCCATAGAAATGCCCGCCGATGATTCGAAGGAAACAAGGGTCCTGTTTTGTCTACAGACGCGAAACGCGCTTGATCACGACTTAGCATGCCATTCTCGGCAGGACGGCGGACTTTGAAATCCTCATCGCATGTCACGCCTGAGCATCGCAGCAACTTTTTACGATGTTTCCCTTCGATTTTGATCCCGGAAAAGGTACAAGTAGCAGTATATACATCTACTCTTGCTCTACGGCCAAGCCGAATGTCCCCCGGTAGTGTAAACTTTCACTAGGTAGGTGTTTGCCTCAAGGGAACTCACTTACACCCCCTCCGGGCTGAATCTCAACGAGTTCTCATTTGTTTTCGTTCAACTTTTTACATGGCATTATAGAAGACATAGTACGGAGTAGAATCCGCGAGGAATTGAGGCGAAATTCCATCGTTTAAGGCGCGATCGACGACCGATACAATATCCCTGGGCGAAACAACACCGATGGACAGCATAGTACCGGTGACCTGATGAAGGGACTTCATCCATGGGTTCGGGTATAGGCCGGAATGTGAGCCCACAAACGTCCCCAGGGAGTTTAGTGCCCGGTGGAGCCGCCGCGTTGCAACTGTCGAGACGGCTGCGACTTGTCTGCAACCCTTTCGTGCGATCGGTCGCAACATGAGGAATAGCGGGTGCGCCGACTGAGCGTTCGGCACGAAAGGACGAGCGAGTCATGAGCAGGTGAAAGGAACGCAGGTGACACGACAAGACCCAAGACCAACCTGTTGAGGTGGTTACAGCTAGAGATCGCGGCTACCCTAGAGTAAGGGCGGCACTAGCGTACTTGCTTGATCGTTGTCCAAGAACCTGAAATAAGGCGTGAGCTGATTAATTCAGGATGCTACAACCACCGAGTCGCAGACTAAGCGCACCTCCAAGTGAGAGAGCGGGTCATGAGTAATAGCACCTGCCAGCTGGCCAACAGGACGTCTTCCATTTTGGGACGAAGATTGGCCGAGCGCTTATGTGTCGTGTGGGTGCGTGCGTCGAGGGTGCAAACCATAAACTTGGCACCCGTTGAAGTCGTTGATTAGACTGCGTTTCGACTTGATGAGACAATGTTAACATGGAAGCAACGAGAAATTGAACCGAGCTACACAGAGGGAGTTACATGGGATCAAGAAATACTATTTAGTCTTTACAGAAGGTCATGAGCAGAACGACGGAGAGAGACGACTGAAATAACTTGCCTTGGGACGTGGCGCGACGAGACTTGGCCAGACCTGCCATATGCGACCCAAATAAACAAGACTCGCTGAATCCTTCGCAAAATGCGCGTACGATACAAGCTTAAAGCGCGATTACAATCTATCACGCTGCATGGTCATGACCCGATCCAACCCAAGGCAATTTTTTTACCATCATCATCGCTTGCAGTCAAGTACCGATAGCAGCTGTCTTCCGTTCCGAACGCTCATACCGGACCGAGCTGTATTCATCGGTGGTGGCTACGGGCATCCCTTCTGTACCCGCGCCACTGACTCGTCGACTTGGCGACCTTCCATTGGGACGCGGAAGATGTTCGGGAAGGACGAGTAACGCGTCGAACTGTACAATCCTTCTCCTGAGGGTATTGAGTCGCCAAAAGCTTATGGTAACGGGGAGGACCAGTAACAGCGGGCCGTTGTTCGCCATGGTCAGGCGCAGCGGTGACCGCATGCGCTACAGCCAGAATGCATGAAGTAGACAGTTAACTTCGCACACCAAAAGACGAACCTCGTCACGCTGAAGAGTTCGGCCACAAGCTCCCTTTCGGGGTAAGGTTCGTTGGCATGGAATGCGTTGACCGGTATGATCGTTCAGTAGAGAGATGTACACCGTCTAGAGCATTTTACAGTCATTGAATCTAAGCGTTTGACGTCTTCGGCAGCAGTGAGGTCGTGTCGTTTGTCAAAGTCGAATGTATGTAGCCGCATTTCTATAAACCAGTTCAGTAACTGGAATAAGGAAGTTGTAATAACACTTTTGACTATGCATACCTAGTTCCGGAGTTAACAAATGTCGGTTTTAACGCAGATAGAATAAGGAACTAACACCAGAAGCCAAGTATGTTGTGGTTAATTCCAAGTTAGGGTTTTGTACCTCAGTCCGCAGTACATATCGGTCCGTAAGCCGTGCTGTTCTGACACGTGTCGGGATGCGCGTGTATCTTCTCGACCACCACTAGCCCAATATTCAGTACGTTGCTGCACTATCTGTGGGATTAAGCAGTAATCACTTTCACAGAAACTTGCAGAAACTGATCCACAATGATCTCTCATGCAACTCTGTTAACACTCGCGAACTCCTTGGGTTTAATGGCCATGGTCACCGTCATTGGATACCATTTTGTCGCCGTCAATGCGAAGCATTTGACTAAGGACGGACCCAGGCCTTAAACTTTTAGTAAGTCTTCCGTCCCTTATGGATGAGTAGTTTCTAACCTTAGACGCGCAGCTTTCGCGTTGTACCTACCAGAATATATGTCTTTAGTTGATCTATTCTGCGCTCAGGACCGAGTTTCATCCACAACGCGTCTTGAGAATTCACGTACACTTGCATTTTTACGTCTTACAACAACAGTGAACTCTTCACTTGTATGGCGCGTACTACTTCCGTTATTCGTCTTATGCACCCCAAGATAAGCTGTGTGGTAAGACATCTTGTTTGACAGTTGGACAAAGTGCTGCATCACTTGACGCTCGAAGACTCTTGCTGTCAGCTTTACGATAACTCGTGCTGGTATACCCGGTGCTTGGTCATAGGTCTGTATCGCCTCCTCTCATCGTTTCAAACGATCATCTGCACCTCTTTGCCTCCCTCACCACCGGCTGGGACTATAATCCACACCGCGACCGAAATTTTTGTATACGTCTATTCTCGGACCCATCAGTCGCGAGAGTGCATTCATCACACTCGTGTTTCCCGCAACACCCCCCCTCGATTTCCATGAGACTCGGCGTTCTCGTTGTCGCTGTTTTGCCCATCGCTGTGACGGCTATTCCTGTCGCAGTGCGTGTTGTCGCCGCATTCCCGCGTTCCTTGAACTTATCCTGTTCCTCTGTAGCCCGCTCCCCTTCCGCTAAGATCTGTCAATCTTCACCCCGAAATTGACGAGCATAACCGAAGCATTCTTCTACGCTTGGGTCCTGTTCACGATTCACCATGCGACCCGAGGATTGGGTGTGGCGGCCCACGAGACGTGCATTTGAGGTGCAAGCAGATTGACCTGAGTCGGTATGGGTTGGCGCCGAGTGGACGCGAGCAGTTCTGCGTGAGAACTGTCGATGGCTATAGTTATCGGTAATGCACGAAGACTTCTACAAAACTAGGCATGCATACACGACGACTTGCTTGATTGTATTTTTAACTAAGGACGAGGGAGGACAGTGTTCTTTAAAAAAAACACGTAAATTACATATTCATACTGGCCGTAGAGCTAGCTGTTAATGATGATAAATTTGTACGGGCGCCGACGTTCATGTATACATGTTCATTCGCAAGCTCGTAACACATTGTGTCTATTGTGGTGAAGAAAGTCTGCACTTGAAAATGGGCCGTAATGGCATTGAAGCCATGGTGCTCTGTCTTTATGCAGGGTGTATGAGCGTACGTTCCTCAAGGGAGAAATACGCCACATTGAGCTGTGAACAGATTATTTATTTATTGTTGGAATTATTTGGTACTTACGCTGCCTTCGAGTGTCATATCTGCTGTTTGAAAACCCTTTATTGTTCAACGATGTCGCACAGCGTCACGTCAGCCCTGGTCAACGGAGTTGTTATACTGAGTTAAAATTCAGGACTAAGTATTCTTCCAGAGGTAAGTAACACTACTACGCGAGTTATTAGTTCTGTGATATGATTCAAACCCCCCGCCGAGCTCAAGCTGTCTGTTTAGTTAACGTCGACGCTGTCCAGACACGCGAGTCTCTCGTTTCTCCGATGTTTCGCAGACCGTTTGTGCCTTTTAAGAGCATCCGGTCTTGAGAAGGTCGCCATAGATGGACATATATGGCACGACAGGCCTACCCAGTCCGACCTGTGTATGCAGGACCTCCGCTGATGGCGTTTCAAGTCCTTTTCTCGAGAAAAGGTCTTGCCACATCCCTCGACAATGCACCGATATCGTTTGTGGGATGCGGCATCTTGTATAGGCTTCCTTCGCTTGCGGTCCTGCATTGGTGTATCTTGTTGAAGTTCGTTCAGCTTCCTCTTGCGCTTGATGATAATCATGATTGGTTTCGGTTCCGATTCTGGAGCGTCCTCCGTCTCCGAGGGTGATAGCTCGTTCAAGTCCTCAAAGTCTTCCTTCTCGTCTTCGCCTTCTGAGAGCTCGTAGTATTCGAGATCGTTAGAATTGGCGAGGGCGGTAATGAGCGGTAGCGGCGAGTCGTCATCGGTTTGCTGTTTCCGAACCTTGATCGCTGAAGATAAATCGGACGTTCGACCTGGCTTCCTGGATGGAGAGACACTGGGACTCCGAGCAGTGGTTAGCCGTGGCCGCACGGAGGATGCAACTCGTTGAGCACGTGTAGGGTTGTCAGTGCAACGTTCGTCCTCCGTGAGGTTGGGATGTCTTCGATCGGGAAAGGATAACGGTGGAGGTGTATCGGCCATGAACGTCACGGTTCGTCCAGACATCAATCGAAGGAACGGTTGTGGAGAATGTGATGGCGATTTTGGGTGCGCAGATTTCGTAGCGTTGCTAGAAGAGAGCGAAGAAGCGGAAACAGCTTCTGTTTTGTGGCTCTTTTGTGCCCCAGGGACGGAATGTGGCGACTCGGTTCCGGTGTTTCGTTCTCCAGAAGTGGCATCAACAGGCTCGACCTTGACGCTCCTGACCCTGCGCATCACATCTGTAAGCAAGATACTAGATAGCGAAGAGCAAAAGAAGAGCTCACGGGTTGGACACGTTCTCCCAATTAGATGATATCGTGGAAATGCTCTCAGCATCTAATTCAGGATGAGGAAATCTGGTCAGGAAGTTAGTAGACGTAGCCTGATGATAGCGAACGTCTCACTGTGGCGAGGAAGAGCTACGTTGACGCTCTAGAAGGTCACTACAAAATGCATCTTCATGAGCGATGCTGTACTAGAGATGTTCTGAGGAATGGACCCACAGAGAGCTTGCTGGTGGCGAAGCAAGCGACGGCAATTCATGTGATTCCATAAAGCGACTGCGCGAAGAGAGAAAGTCGCTGAAGGGAGAAAGTTGCTGAAGGGAGGAGCGAGGTAGGAGAGACAAATAAAGAGCTGTTCTTATACGCCACAGCATTAACCTGAAAAGGTAAGGGGGCTCTGTTCCGGACAGTATGCTGTGTCCTGACATGTATGCTGTGTCCGACATACATCTTCCCATCAAAGTTGTTGCAGCACCTGGGTCTTGCCTGGGTCATGTTGATAGGAATGACAAAGATCGACGAACCTTGTAAAATTACAATGTAAATCTACAATTGGATTGAAGGACTGCTATTATCTAGGAATGTGATCAAAAGGAGCGTAGATCTGGCGTAGATCAACTTCAACAGGCTGGGTAAAAAAACAAGAGAGCCCAATCAATGATCAGCGCCGCTACTGGCGGGTTTCTAAGGAAACAATTCTTCAAGCAAAAAGGCCAATTACTTACTATGTAGGTAGGTAGGTCGGTAGCAGTTGCACTACTCGATGTATGAACTGAAGGGAGACAGAAAAGTTCCCACGAACGTTGCTCTCACCGCAACCACCACCTGCAGACCCTAAAAGCTGGGCTGAGCTTCTGAGGCAATCTTCCAGATCCAGACTTTTTCGGAAACCGCATGGGAGCCTTGATTTAAACTTAGCGATGAGAATTTTGGGACGTCAGATGTCCTCTTTTCGGAAAGCTGACATCACGACATTGCTTCGTGTCCTTGTAGCCACACATAATGTGCTTCTCTCTTAAGCGTCTCAGGCAGCTTCCACTCTCCCCAGAAGTATTTCATTCGATGCACCCCGCTATGTTGTGTGCTTCCGTCTTAGCGGCTCTGTTACTTCACCAACTCTTCCTTCGATGGAGGTCGCCTATCCGTACGTTGTGGTGCGCTGTACGTGAAGTAAATACGATCGGACAATATTGAACTTACTATGTACGTCTCAGCCTGCCTACCAGAGGCACTGGCTTTGGGGTCACGAGTACGCTATCTGGTCGCAAGGGTCGAACGTGAAGAACTCTCTGCACTCAAAATGGGCCGCCTCGCTTGGACCTGTTTATCGCATTGAAGCACCTTTGTTCAGTCCTGACGTCGTGAGCATATCATGTCTAGATCCTATTCATGCCGATGTAGCTCGTAACCTCGGACAATACGTCTGCTCAACATATACTCCAACATTGCTATCGTTATATCAAGTCACCCGAATTTCGCCCTGCGGTGGAGAAGTGGCTCGGAAAAGGCGTAGTTTGGGCAGAAGGAGAGGAACATAAACAACAACGAAGGGTCCTTGCGCCAGCTTTCACGTATGCTTTACTCACGATGGCTTGTACATTCCCTAACGCTTTGTTTACCAGGCTTAGCTCGGTCATGAGGATAACGGACGACGTTATGGCATGCGCCGAGAGTGTACGTGCTCGTCGGGCCTATGTGGGCCTCTAAATCATTGACGTTTTCCAGTTGAATGCTCGTCTGTTCAAGCACCTTGCAATTCAAGGCGGAGAAAGTTTCTCTACCAATATATCACCTTTTGTTTCCTCATGCACGTAAGAAGAAGGATTTACTGTACTGACCGTCGTATGTGTAGACTCGACATCATGGGAGCGTGGCCTTTGGGTACGATCTTGGCGGCGGTCAATCAGCAGATGCTAAAAGCATCTCCGAATCATGGCACCATGATGTTCTTCTCGCACATACATTTAGTGGATTTTGCGTGCCGCTGTTCATCGCTAAGTTCCCCTGGCTTCAAAAACTTCCAATTTCTGCGCTACAGAACGAAGGTGATCTGTGAATCAATCGTTGTTGAGGGTAAAAGACTTGAAAAGGTCGTCATAGACGGATATGTATAGCAGGCGGTGATCGCTACAATGTTAGTTGTCGAAGGAATGAGCGTTTTCTTCGTATAGTTCCTCCTTAGCACGTTTTCAGAGCATGCCGGGCCCCTCGGTAATCCTTCGAAGAACCGCTTTACAGGGCGAGTTGGAGCTTAGAGGGATAGCTCCCAACAATGTGTGACATCCTCAGATCTTGCTAGAAGCCCTTTAACGAGATGATACTTGAGACTGTGGGCATAGTCGCCGAGATGAATGCACAGGTGACTTCGCCAGTGCACGCTCCAAGTCTCTTTCCGCGTTGAGAAACAATTGAAAAGTATCACTGTATTTATGGAAGTTTCTACAAAGTATATACAGTCTGAGTCTATACATAAAATCGTGAGATCGAGGTGCAATAGGATACAAAAAGGAATGTTTTAGGACTATCTAGAACTTCCTCGCCTAAGTAAGCACTAATTCAAAGCGCATGGTACAGGATACATCCGCTCGAAGGGTAAACCAGCACCAATACAGTCGAGAAAATTGTTATACGTCCAGTGTCCACCCAAGGTTTCGTCGTCGTATTCACCCGTCTGAGCAGACGGAACCATGGGGGCGAATGAGCCTCCCCACTGGGCTTGGGCTTGAGCTTGAGCACGACGAGCGTCATTTGTCTGCTGTGCAAGACTGCCGTAGAATAGGAACAGTCTAGCATTCACAATCTGACCGCTCAACTTCTGGAAGGACGGGTGCGTGTAAGGATTGAGTGGGGATCTAACCAAGCCTTCTTTCTCTGACTTGAGTAAACTCTCGTGCAGGGAAGACCATTCCTTGTAAGGAGACTTCTCGTCGCCCAGCAAGTAGCATTTCTCCTTTGTGATTTCGTCGACCTCCGGCTCGTCCAGGAGTTTGTATGCTCCGGTGAGCAGTAGAAGGACGTAAAAAAACGATTCAAGGTCGTGCCGATAGAGATGGCGTATAGAGATCTTCGCGCCTTGATGAAGCTCGCGGGCCATGTAAGGGCGGGTGCCGGTGCGCTGCTTCGACGAAGGGGCCGTGTTGTCGCGGAAGGATGATAAGTCAAAGTCGTTCAAGACTCCACAAATCCGACCACGGCGCCTATGCCACATTATGTTGCTGTGGCTAATGTCGCGGTGAAGAATACGAGGGAAATCATAGAGCCAGCGATGAACTGTTGAGAATAATGATTGAGCACACGCCACGAATGATATGAAATGTCACGAACCTTGCACGACGTCGTGAAATACTTGCGCATGGTTGCTGACCGTATCCAGCTCGCTCAGCTTGTATAGCTTTTCATGGACACTGACACGCATAACGCGGTCCTCGTACTTGAACTCGCCGGGGCTGGATGCCCAATCGTCCTCGTGAAGACTGTTCAGAAATGCCGAGAGGCGTCCTCCAACTTGATCAGGCAAATGAGGGAAATCTTGGGAATGGAGAATGTTCGGAACGTGGTCTAGAACCCAATCTGCACCACTGTGAGCTGCCACCTCCTGAACACTCTGCATGAACTCCGCCTCCGAAGTACGACTAGTCGGAGACCAGGTGATTTTGACGATGAGCTCTATGCCGGGCCACCTCGAGGCACATGTCGCATTGACGATAAATGTGCAACGTCCAATGATCCCGGTCTGTCGGTCAATAACGCGTCCCAGCGTCACCTCGAATGGACCAGTCTGGTCCTGAAGCAATAGGACCTGGCCAGACAAAATGTTGTACCAATCCTCATTGACTTTGCGTAGTCGCTGTAATTCTCCAGGTACGGCTTCGACTTCTGGAGGATACCGGTAGGAGGGAGGCCGCTACGATCGCTGAGGGATAGCTTGTGGAGGCATACCAGATAAAGCATGAGCATGCGCCGGTCAGCCCTCATGTTCAGAGGCTTGGCAACGGCGATACAAGAATGGTCGTAGTACATGAGCTGCAGACGGTCGTCGCAGATCAGGTTACCGAAACTATGATTTCTGAGACCACCGTCGTTCATGAATTGGAGCGCGTAGTCAGCGCACTGATAGGACGTTTCCAGGCGTTCGGCGAATCTCCCATAGGTGACTTGGTAGAATGGGGCTGAGCGTACTCATGAGCAGAGCTCGCTGCATTCGACGGCTGTGATTTCAGTTTCTTTTTCGCCGACGACTCGGCCTGAGAGTTGGAAGGCCTTTTACGCGCGCCATCGGACAACCGGGAGGCCACTGTGAGAGCATCGCTTCTGATCGCCTCTCTGAGCGCGTGTTGCATGTTCATTTTGTCGCGCGGGTCCTGGCGATCTAGAAAAAGTATTAGCATCCTATCAATATCACGCAGGGAGTTCGCACCTTTATCAAGCACAGCATACGCGCCTACACCCCCGTCAATCAGCCTCCGTACCGCCTTACAATCCGTCCATTCAATCAACTGGCCGTAGCCAACAGGATTTGGGGGCCCTCGTTCCTCCACCTCGTCAAGATGATTGTTGTTCTTGGAAGTTCTCCATAGTCGATAAATGGTGGTACAGAGATCAGGACAGATGTCAGCTCTGTCCAGAGAGCCGTGGATGCGCCGCTTATCCTGTCGGTAGACGTAGACGGTGTCATCCTGCGGGATACCGTCAAGCTTCGCAAGTACATCGGTCGCCCGGTTGAACACGGCTGATGCGGGAACGTAGAGCGTCTGCTCCTTGTGATTCTTGACATCACATTGAACGAAGTATGCATCCATCTTTCCTCTGAGCTCGGTATCCGCTTCCAATGCGTCTAGACAGCGCATGAAATGGGCGTCGGATTGCCAGTCATCGGGAAGATTCATAACCTTGTGGAGGAACATCTCAAAAGAGAGATATACTCTGGAGGTATTGAAATCTTCCAGGATGTAGGGGGATATGTGGTCGCGTGTATACGCGTCCTGCTGACTGGTGCCTTTGGCGGCGGGCGTGCTCAGCAACTCGGCCAGGCGGGGAGCAGTGCGAGCATTCACAGGGGTATCTGGCAGGTTGGTTAGCTCTGTAGGTGCCTGCGACCCAACAGGATCATCGGAGGCGGGAGTAGGCGACGCGTCGGAAGGCATGAGTGGCCACTGACGAGTGAGAAAGTCGAAGATGAGAATGGCTTGATACATTTTGAAATTTCTGCTTTTATAGACCCAGTCACGGGACAGAACAATGGAACAATGGCGCAGAGGTGGACGCAGCGGGTTGACAATGGCGGTAAATTGCCAAGTTGGGAATTTCGCACGTGGTCGCTTTGTGGACATTCCTACGCCCCTATCTCGTATGTCCGCATCGATCGAAGCCACATTCGTTGGGATGCCATTTTTCTGTTTCTTCAAAGAAACGTGCGGAAAGGTCCAGAGTGTGTATGGCGCGGGAGACGTTGAACTCATAGATCGACTCGGACTGTACTGAGCTTCACATAGGTGGCATTTGGCACGCTTACTACTCTAGCGTACTTACATGGTCGCCGCGACGGCTTCCTTAAGCCTGAACTACCACCTAATCGAGCTCGATGCATGTACTGTATCTTCTCTCATTCCCAAAACCACAATACAGCTTTGAGACATATTGACTGTGCTTACTATTTTATGCAGCGACCGCCACAAGTCGTCCTGGTCCTTCTAAATGTTCTTCTTTTGAAACCCTCGTATTAAACCCTTCTCTCCACAGTAACTAGTCCAATTGGTTTGCCACGCCTGTGAACTTCGAACCCCTAAACGGGACGACCTACTTACCTTTGCTCTGACCTGTTCTGTTGGCGTATTTCATGCGCGCCACGCTTGTTACAATACAAGGGACACAATTAACTCGGCTAGCACTCCTACCGTTCTGCCTCCTGTTCGTCTTCCGCGTCGCTACGTGCTTGGATCTACCATACCCTAGTGCGAGTGGATTAATGGTGGGACGATCTCTGCATTGGTTCTTCACGTCATTGATACTAAACCTCTATACCAGTCCGTGGTTGGGAGGGTCTTCAATGGGTATGATTGGATGGGTTCTTGAGCCCCACCACTATGTTCGAGTTGGGAAATACGGAGCTTCCGGTCCCGCACAGACACGCTCTATCCTTGACATTTTATATAACGGCGCCGAGCTCTGTTCCAATTTACGTGGTGTTGGATGAAACTGGTCTGTGTACAGAGACCCCATTACTCCGCACTCACGTAGTTCCTTCTTCTGCTTAAGCCTAAAATCTTGGTCAGTCCTCTCCCATGTACTGGAGCCGTATGTACTAGCCTGAGGGGTATACAGTATTCCTTTCTCGCCATCATCTCCTCTACACGATTACCAGCTCCTCCCACGTGTCGCAGAATCACTCATTTCTTCAATCTCGGTTTGGGGAAACATGGCGGGGTACGACCTCTAAGCTCTTATGGGAGCCACGGGGAAGATCTTTGACTGGTTGCGAATCCTCTATCGGGATATGGTGTACATTGTTAGTCAAGGTACTGCGATGTCGGAGGAGTTTCGCGCTCGAATGGGCGTACTTATGGGGGACCCCGCCTCGCCGACATTATGGATCCTGTTCATGCACGACTTAGAGATAATCCCGCATGATGATGACTTTAGGCTCATCCTCACAGTGGTATCTCATCTTGAACATGCTGACGATATTGTCCTGATGTCTGCGTCTTGGCTTGGGCTGCAGGATCACCTTAATTGCCTAGCGGCTTGGTGCAGCCGGAACTTCTTGTATGTCAATGCGGAGAAATCTTGGATTATGGTGTTTGGGCATAAGAGTAAAATACCGTCCTCCTTACCGGTTCTCACACTCGCTGGAAAGCCTGTCCGCTACACAGTGGAACACACCTATGTCGGCATCACCATCAACTCTCTTGAGACCGACATCTTCGCCCAACACTGCAGGAACATGACTTGTGCTGCCCGTCGTACTGGCAATGCCGTGTTCTCGATTGAACGAGTGATTGGCACTCTCCCGCCAATTGAAGGGCGCATGCTGTATAACGCGCGAGTAGACCCTTACTTAATCAATGGCGCGGATGTTATTCTGGACGTCACACACATCGTCGCAAACGACATGTACGCGGTTCAGCTCGCGTTCCTGCGTCGGTTGATGGGCGTGAATGCCCAGTCCATGACTGCCCCTCTGTTCACAGAACTCGGCCTGCTGCCGCTCCCCTTCCGAAGAGTAATGATGGCGCTCCGCTTGCTACAAGAACTGCTTGACGAACCTCTGTCTGTATTCGCCAGCCTGACACTTGACGTCTGTATCCGCCTCGAAGAAGCCAAACATCCTTCGTGGCTGGGTGACTTGAAGTGGGTACTGAATACCCTACCTCGTCCCCTGGGTATGGACAACCTGCCTCCTGTTCTGGTGCTACCTGCGGACCTTCGTTCTTGTACCGCCGCTGATGTGGAGTCTATGATGAAAATGGTTAGTCATATCGCAAAGACTGGTCTACAGGAAAAGATCGACACATCTTACAAGACCTACCTGCTATGGAACCGACTGGAACCATTCTCTCCTCCCGATAAACCAGCTTACCGAGCAATCTACGTGCGACACTATCTCCACCTCCGAGTTACCAAACACAGAAACGCACTGATCCGGCTCCTGTTTTCCGACCACCCACTGGCACTGGAGCAGCTTCGACGCGCCGATCGTGCACATCCACTTGTTCCTCGCGACGAACGACTCTGCCGGCTCTGTGGTCTGGCTGTCGAGTCGCCAGAACACGCGATCCTCATCTGTACCGGTGATTCTGGTCTTGTGGACATTCGTGTCGCCGCCATCTCTCTCCTCGACCCGGAACTCCCTCACCTCAACCTGACCAGGCTGCCGGCGGACAACGCCGGTGCCTTGGTGCTTCTCCGTGCGCTGATTTTCCAGGATGTATGCCTGCCGTTGGTCGCGAAGCTCGTCTATGATTGCATGGAACTCTTCAAGACGTTCGAGCTTCAACGACCAACACGTTCGACGCCGCTACCTGCCGTGCGCACATGGCACCGAAGGATACCTGGACTGAAAAAGCAACCAGCTCGTGCCCCGTTAGTGGACGCCGACTCCGACAGCGATTCAGACTACATCCCGTAGTGTTCCTCTATTGGCTATGGACTGAAATCAATTTACTTTTGGACCACCCCCTTTTTTCTTGTTCTCTCTCTCTCCTCTCGTAGCGAGGGCGACCGACTATAGGTCGGTATTCGAGAAGTATGTTCTCTGAACCGGTGGCCAGAGGTCCGTTGGGACCTTCTTAAATGCGGAGATATCCCCGCGGTTGCTCAGTCACTGGGTGGAAATCGGGTCTCGCCCGCCATAACATTTTCACAAACAGCCGTTCCTCATGGGGACCTTGTGCCGACTCTACCTACCTACCTACCTACCTCGCCTTTTCCGGCATCTTTATTCCCGGACAAGATCCCGCTTCGTGGCCTCCATTCTTCAAGCATCCTTGGAATGCGACATCTTTAACAGACTTCTGGGCCAAGACGCGGTGGAATTTCGCGATACGTTCTCTCGCGCTGGGGCTCCGGATGGGGCGTCCGCTTTTTGGACACGTCGGATGCCTCTTAGGCTGCTTCCCAATGCCAGGCCTATTCCACGACTGGATAACCTGAGGCCTCTTGGAGAGGAAACACTGGGTTTTGCTGTAGCATGATACTGTACTTCATCCTGAACGGAGTTGGTGTTTTATTGGAGATATTCTGGAGAAGTGTTTCTAGGAGGAAGATTGGACGCTGGATTTGGACGATTGACCTGGTGGGTCGGTTGGCTGATGATGACATTCTTTTCGGCCTGTATGAATGTCTGGTAGCGCCGACTTGAAGAAGCGAATATGGCGATACGGCCAACCTATCTTCTATACTACCGGCTTACGGCTGGTTGCCCAAGCTAGTACGGAGCGAAGTTGGAACCATTGGGGGGACAAAATAATGATATCAAGGTACTCATGTCGGTACACGAAAATAACATAGCAGTACGGGGGCAAGGGGTGTAGTCAGAGTCCGACTTCACTATCGCTTTCCGAGTTGATTTGCCTAAGCTTAATACAGAAACTAGTTCCCACGTTCGATGCCCCCTTACCGCGACCACCATGATCACCAGCTTGCAACGCTGACTGGACTTGGTTTATGCACGGACGCGTGATCTTAATTAGCCTTTGTCTATGCACCTCATCGTTCAGCGAAAAACACTCCTAAGGCGCGTCGGACGCGTGGATAGTATACTATTCTTGCTCTGCGCCGATGAATCATCGACGACGGGGAGCCCCGGCGTGACTTCTTCGACCTCTCGGACTTCCGTGAGGTGGGGCTTGAGGCTCGCCAATCTCTAAGGCGCTCGGAGCGAACTATGATACTTTGGGTTACAAATCCTCCTCTAGCTGACATGTCGACCTTCCGAAAAATCTGATCTTGGGCGCGCTAAGTAAGTCATCTTTCTGCCTTACGGATTCGATAGCTATCACGCCTTTCGCCTTTGACAGAGGACCCCCCAAGAACAGCACATATATTCACCGACTAAATCGTTTTCGATGCTCACACGCAGAAATGTCTCTTAACTCGTCCAAAACCAATTTCGTGCGCATTGTCTTTGTCGTCTCTTCTATCTCTCTGATAAATAGATAGGTCATTGGTGGATCTGGCTTTATCGGCTATACCATTGTCACCCAGCTATTGAACGCTGGATATCGCGTCAGAGCGTATGCACATTAGTCGAAACCGTTTTCTAGAGTATATCCTAACGTCTGCTAGTGCGGCTCGTGGCGCGAAGGCTGCGCTTCTCGCCAAAGCGTTCTCGGTGCATTATTCGAAGTCTTTAGTATTCCCGACATCGTCGGCGACGACCTTGCTCCATTCTTGAAAGGTTAGCGTTCTTCGACTGTGATTCGCTGCCATCTCACTTGCCCAGGTGTTTATGGTGTTATCCATTAGCGCCCATCCCAGGAAGGGCGAGTGCGGCGGCAATTTACAGGGTTGGTCCATATGTCGTACACTCTCACTATGTTTACAGATTGCAGAACAAGGAGGTTTACACATAGCTGGCCCAGAAGCTTTGAACGCCGCTGTCAAACGGTTGATTGTAACCAGGTCTGTCGTAACATGGCCGGCGACGGGGTCCTTTTATGGTATCGACAGTGAGCTCATTCATTTTCCAGCTTAGTACTGTACTCAAAAACACCGCAGACTGGAATCCCATCACGAAAGCCGACGCGGGAGACCATCCTCTAATGAGATTATGTCGTCGGAAAGAAGATTGAAGACGAAACATTCCTTGGATTTGCCAGGGCACACCCCCCGAAATCGACGTCTCCCTCAGTTAGCCTTGGGTCCCCGTTTCATATTCACGTACTTTGGTCTCATTGAATACAGTCGCACCCGGTACAATGTTCGGACCATTCCCACCTGGTTTTGAACACCTTGTCCCCGAACCGAATTACAACTCTTTCTCGACCAATGGATATATCTACCGCCCACACTGGACGATCCAAGCTCAGAACGGGGCCATTGACGTGCGAGACATTGCGCGCGTTCATCTTTTGGCGCTCGAGTCGCCGCCGTTGGCACCAAGAGGCTCCCCATCATCTCGCCCGACCAGTCCTTCGACAAGACTGCTATTGAAATCCTCGCGGCAGAGCGTGCGGATCTAAAAGACAGATTAGCCGATCCCGCGGATGCGCCTGTGTGGCCAACGTATACGTTGCCAGCCAAGCGCGAGGATATTGAAAAAGTGATTGGTTTCAAGGCGGATTCGTACACGTATCCGTCCTGGAGACGGTGGATAGTCTGATCTGGATGAAAGAGTTTTGGAAAGCCAAAGGCTTCAAGGTAGACGTACCAGATACCCCGCCACTATAAGCACTTTCTCGAAACGTTTATGAAGATCATTGAATGTTTATACTTTTGTTGATTCTATTACCGCAAAAGGTCGAAAGCTTGAGTGTGAGTCGTGTACCTCCTATATTTACACACGCGTTTTCTCATCAGGCGATCTTTTGGGGTGCACTTGTCGTGTAGGGTGATTGCGTGAAATTAGTGATCAAGACTAAGGTTCAACGTTTGAAAGTCTCGACGAAAGCTAGTTAATTCACCTTTGTTCGCGCACAGACACAGAGTCCCTCGACACGTTTTGAAAGGGGACAAAATGTAGGGCGGATGCTAGATCTGAGATATCACCGCCTAAAGCCGAACAATTCAGAACACTGCCACCTGGCACCGATCATTAGGGGCCTGGAATTTTCCAACAAGTAGGGACCTTGCAATGCCGGCAGCAGGGGCTGTCGCTAACACCCATCTTCGTTGAAGGGAACGACTTTCTAACGAACTTGGACACGCCCCAGCAGGCAATCTGGCGCTAGACTTGGTCATCCCCCCTCTCTGCTTTCCTTGACAGTGAGTTGTTTCCTACGATCTCCTTGTTCCTGTCAGATATTGAAAGAATGATGAACAGATTCTCTAGGAACTCGCGGAAAGAAGTCTGCTTCAACTCTGCCACACTCTTTATTACCACACTCATTTACTCTCCCTCCTTCGCACATCTGGCCGCCCACTTCTGGCGATGTTCACCCCTCCCGCATCCCCCCTCCCGCCTCTCGATAAAGAGACTCCACCTCAGGAGCCCGAAGTGTCCGTCGTTGAGAAACGGTCCGTCGCTCGCAGGACAAAATGGACCGTTCTTCTCGTGCCGCTCGCGCTAGTGCTCATAACGGCATCGACGCGCTACATTACGCATCCAGCGGCGTTCGACGTGCTATCCGAGGGCTTCGAGCTCAACTGGAAAACCCTGCGCACCACGGGCGCTGATTGGCAGCCACATAAACGTCATCCAGACAATTACCAGTCGACCAACATCGCAACGATATCTGGCAGCCTGACGGCGTCCGGGTTGGTGTTGTCTACGCAGTCCGCAACTGCGACGGCGTCCACCACGGCTGCTACTGCCCAAGCGGTCCCGACGATCCCAACCAACCCCGACCTCCCGGCTCCGTTCCCCCAGGCCTTTGATTCCGACATCACCCAAAACTACTCCTCCATGACCTGCTTCAACTTCTTCTCTAACATGACCAACACCGCCGCTTTCCGCTCGTGTCGCCCGTTTTCCGTGCTTCTCCAAACGTCCAACGCATTCGTCGCGGTATGTGTTTCTTTTATGAAAAATTCCCATACGAAGTCTGATGGGATGTGCTTATCAGACACAAGACAACCTTACGGAACTCAATGCGGCGGTGTGGGGGACGTGCAATCCACCGCTGGGGTACGACCAGTGCGCGAGCAATCTCGCCTGGTTCGCAGACGCCATCCAGACGGCGTGTGCGGTGGACATGGCGGATGGCAATGTCCTCGTTTCCTCCACCTTGACCGCGCTCAAGGCGTACAGCGTCATGTACGACGCCGCCTGCCAGGCCGACCCCACCACCAACACGTACTGCTACGTCAACGCCGTGCACAACTCTAATCCTTCGGATCAGTACTTTTACCAGCTCCCGCTAGACATATCCGTGCCCAACTCGTCGACGCCGTCGTGCTCGTCGTGCACGAAGAGCATCATGAATATCTTTGCGGAGGCGTATTCTCAGCTCGAGGCGCTGAAGAGTACGTACCCTTCAGCACAGTCGTTGGCGGATACGGCGTGTGGAGATGGTTATGCACCGACTGTGGCTGTCTCGACGGACGGTACGATGTCGCTTCGCGTTAGGACTCTATTACTAGCCCTCGTTGCATTACTTACAGTATGGACCCTTTACTGACACTGCACATTCTTTGTTTCCATTCTTTCGGGGCTCTGGTGGCGTATTTATGTTGTACTCACATTTTCAGTCGTATATTCATGGGAGAGAGCTGGTTTAGTGTTCTCTCCGTGTGCTCGCTTCTTTTCTATAACATTATGCTTGATACACCTATCCTATGGAACTTTGGCTGACGTGTAGAACTTTGAAGACATGTTCCGAATCAAGTGCAGACGCTGCATGGAAGGATGCCCTCAATTCGAACTTTTGTCTAGTGATCATTGTACCAAGGCTTCTCTCCATTCATGTTCCCAAAAACCGTACTGCGCCTTCTTTGCATTGATAGTACTCGGAGATCACAGTTTGGTTCTACCTGCTCACTCTTTTTCGACCTCTTTCCAACACCGTCCCCGCGCGAGATGGACTTTGAGGAGGCAATGCAAAATAGAACTTATTGGTTACGGAAGAACTCTCTGACTGGGAGTCGAACCCAGCTTTCGCGCGTCTCCTCATTCTATGACAGGCGCGTGTACTAACCGATATACTATCAGAGATGTGGTAGTTGGACATCTTTTTAAATATAAACAGTCGCTATAGTATCTCTACATCGCTCAAGTAAAGCTTTGGCCCTATGTGAGGCTCACTTCGGAGTTTGAAAGTGCACTAAGGTTAGGGTTACCGCTGGTTACCACACACGCTAAATCGTCCAGTGTTCACTCATGCCACTTTCACCAGTTTAATCTACGTATAATGGAGAGATCAATGTGGCGCAGCGCCTCAACAGTGCAGTGCGGGCAGTTGTTGCAGCGCATCCGGCCATTCGGAGGATTGTTATCGAGTTGCAGGTGATCTACAGTAAAGATTCAAGGAATGACGAACCATAGACAGACCTCAGATATGCATTTTTGACTACAGGCAGTAAATTCGAGGTACAGGATGGATCAGTAGTGCAAAAGCTGCGAGCTTGTATCCATCTGGTTCCGGTCCGACGGCACACTCTGGGGTTAGGGCTCGGCATCTGCAATTTTCGAAGTCCGAAGTGAGCCTGTTAAGGATTGACGAGGTGGCGTACACGCCAGTATATGCCGGTCAATCACAGTATTTCATTCTTTCGTGTTACCAATCGTTGCCCTCAGTCGTTTGTTGTCTTCCACAACGTCTGAGGGTACGTTCTCTTATATCTTATATATTTCTTATGCTTATCGTGCCTGTAGTCTACACCGTGTACTAACGTACTATCTCTGCTTCTACAGGTACATAATAGAGTCGTTTGTTGTCTTCCACAACGTCTGAGGTCTACACCGTGTACTAATGTACTATCTCTGCTTCTACAGAGCCTATGAGGTACCCCCTACATAGGTTCCAGACTCTACTAAGAGACGATTGTGAGTATCCCATCTTCTCTCGGTTGAGTCGGTTTACGAGACTAGCGACTGCATATATTTTTGATTGCCGTAATTCTTCCTGAGGTATCTTTTCATGCAGAGTCTAACAAAGCTAATACTGTACATTACGCGTGTACATATACATGTATGCAGTAGAGGGCCGTACACTCCAAAATAAAGTCCGTGCAACGTTCTGTGTTCAAGCAGAAGGATCCGAATCCTGTACGTCCTCCTCCGACTCGATTGACAAGCACCAAAAAACCCTTCCCCACGGCTGGTCACCGGTGCCACGCTCGCAGCAGACAAATCTCACGGGCTGTCCATCCCAATAGCGCATCAGATCAAAAGAGAGCCCACCCGGCAATCGCAGCGCCAGCGAGGGGTGAAATTCCAGGAAGCCGTAGCAGAAATCTGTTGTAATGATATCCTAAAAGACGTCAGTATAATGGTGAGATTACATAGAAGAAGACGCATACATCCGGCCCAAAGGTAATAGTGCGTCTGTTCGGCTCGGACGCAAAGTAGGCGCGTCGCTTAGAGGCCGTAGTGAGGGTAGAGACGTCTGCGTTAGGTTTCTTCTTCTTCTTCTTGAGAGACATTCTGGAAGATGAAGAGCTGTTGGACAGGGAGGAGGAGGAAGACACGGGGGAGGCAGACGCGACAGCGAGATAGAGGCTGGACGTGTCATCCACAAGTGGCGTGGGTGGCGGAAACTGCAAAGGCTCCTCTTGCGTGTGAGAAAAGTGTGGCATAGTGGCCACGAGGGGAGACAGCGCCCACGGCTTCGTAGACGAAGTCAGGTCATGTTCTAAAGTAGGATCAACGTAACTAATTCGTTGTCAGCACTAGCGCTCTTTAAGACATAAGAAACATACCTCATAAACTTGAGCGCAGCACCAGAGCCCCAAGGCAATCCCAGCGGGCGGTCAAACGTATTGCCAAAGAGGATATCATTCGAAGAATAAGACTTCAAGAACCGGCCTAACAAGGTATTGGTATGCGGCGCGCACGGGTAACTGCCATGACGCGAGACGTACCTTGAACCTGGATACTCCAAGTAATTCCCTGTCTCTCCGGGCGAACAAAGTACTCGCAGTCGTCCGAGCCTTCAAAGCCTTTAATGTTGACGACTATCGACCCCTCAAAAGCATCGGATCTGATTTGGAAAGGCCTGTTCTTGTTGACATATGCGGATATCGGTTCCAGCGATTCCACAGACGGACCAGCGAGCACGCGCAGACCAGGCATGGAGGAAAGAGGCAGGTTCCCGTCAAGGGAATGAAGAGGGAAATGGCAACCAATTTAAGGGCGTGGATGCTGTTAATGGTTACGTCTGTGATTGTGGGGAAATCGGGGTTGTCAGCCTGTCAGGTGACTGACGCGCTATTTACATTCTGCTCGCGAGACCGCGACCGCAGTAATTCTAATAGGGATTTTCGAGAACAGGTTTAGCCTGAGCACCTTTGATATATTTATCCTGGGAAACGACTTCTGCTTGAGTGCTAGTGCCATCGCGAACCCCACTTTGTTTCTATCTTCGCTGATATCGCGTTATGAACCTGGGAGCAGTAGATGCTACGTGCGTCATTTAGTTGGTGCGAGAGAACCAGCAGCTGCGAGTCGATGCAATCTTAGTAGATAATCGTACGATTGAAATATCTGGACTGGCACGGGACGGCGGACATCCAGATATCGATGCTTCTTCTCTTTCACACGCAGACTTGGAACAACTACGCAACGTGTAAACAAGAGGATATCACTCGAATAGCTACGACAGAGATCTGTAAACTTGAAAGCAACTCGACTCTGTAGGCTTGAGACAGGGCGGCTGGTACCTTCTGTCCTTGCTTGACACTTGTCTTTTATAAAATGAAGTTCGTCTTAGCTAAATAGATACACAAGTACAGATAATCTACTTCTTCACCGTCCATATAGAAGCCTGCAGTACCTCTTAGTCTCTCCAAGACAGTCTAAGAACAACAAATTTCCCTTCAGCACGACTACTACTCATCAACCGACCCAGAACTGCACTTCTCGTTCGACTCGCCGCGTAACATGGCGAGAAAAGAATGAATACCGGAAGCTTTCCCGTGCACCGAGACTCTAACCCCACTCACATCATCGATGTCCCTCTTTAACGTCGGGAAACCCTTATGTGGACACCCAGTGCAATAAAGATATGCGCGATGCAGTGTCGGTCGACGCATCCTGCACATCGCAAAAAAGTTTGCGTCTGCGAATGTAAAGGCAGGCTCGCCTGGGGCGAAGCTCGCGAATACAAATCGTCCCAAGTTGGGCAGAAGTTCGGTGTTCGACAGGCTCTCGACCAGTACTGCTATGCCCTCGTGTATTGCCCGAAGCTCATCCTGAGAGAACATAAAGGCATGGCAGCCATAATATACCTCCAGTTTTAAGAGCCCCGGCGTCAAAGTGAAGATTTTGGAGAGGCTGGCCTGTCGAGAGCGGAGGTTAGCGCCGTCCAAAATCAGCTTTGTCAGCGGACATCGGGAGCGCTTGAGGAAGGCAAGCAAGGTGGGAAGGTGCGCGGGGGAAATGAGAGTGGGCTTTGATCTAAACTCCCAGACGATTGCGTTCGCTGTCAAACGTAAGGACAGGTCGGAGAGCGATGGGAGACACAAATGGTCCAGAAGGCGCACGTCGGATGTCCAGAACCGTGTGATGCGATCCCGACGTATGAGGTCTGTGACATCAACAAGTAGAGGAGCCTCCCACTCGAACTCAGTGAAGGGTGCACCCGGATCGAGACTCACATCCTCGGCATTTGGGCATAGAGAAAGAACATCGAGGGGATCATATTCCAATCGCCACATGTCTTCGTATTCAGCTACGCAATAGCTCAACTTGACAACCTTGGAAAGGATGCCACGATGTACACCAATAGGCCTCCCAATCAGGCGCAGCTCGACAAGATTAGGCGCTTTGCGTAACGCAAGAGGGGGTGCTGTCCCTGGGAATTCGAGACAGTCATTTGGCCGGTAGGTGAGGAGCCTCAGCCGTGGCACGCGACTCCCGATGTCCCTGAGCAGAGAGGTATCGTCGGGACACAGGTCAAGAAGCGCTTCGCGCCACCGATTGCAGTGCTCCACAAGCACACGGAAGAACATGGATGCATTTTCGCTGCGATCGATGAATTTGATGTACAAGTCGCGCTGCCCGCTATAAGCAAGTGCTGCTGTCAAGAGCGCGACGGGATCTCTTAACTGCAATGCGTGTTTCCAGCGCTTGCTTGTGATATCTATACTGCCCACCATCATAGCTGCCCATAGCTCGGTGCAACCTAGCGCCGCAGACCGCCAAAGTCGGGAGACATGGATGAGTGGCCACGGTCCGGCATTGGCGTTGAAGACGTCGTAGCCTAATTTGGAGCCCAAGTCACGAACCAGTTTGAGGAAGATTACTTGCAGAACCTCGGCTGGGAGACGACGAGCGGCGGAGCGAACAGATTGGCAGAGACGTTGATGTGCAGTGACAGCGACACTTCTCCTTTGCATTCTTCGGTTATCAGCATCTGGTAGATCCGCCAGAGCTGCGCGTACTGACTCCTTCCAAGCAAGCACGATGTTGAGCTGATGCTGCGTGGGGATGTCATTCGAATTTGCGAGGGGTTGAACGGCCTCTGGAACGCTTCGAGCTAATTCCTGGATCTCGCTGGTTTCGGCTGGGTCGATGGACATGGTACTCTTGAAGTAAGTGGTGTGCAAGTTCCTATGACAAACAAGTTCAACAAACAAAACTAAACACACGAAATCATGGTCACTCACTGGATGGTTGTGGTCGAGTACAGAGATGATGAATGCCATGTGGCTGTCTTTGTTCGAGTTTTATACAAACCAGGCGTCCATTGTTGTCCATTTCAGGAAACCTTGAACAATGGGCGCACGTGTTCAAACTGAGTCAATGAGAAATTTCATAATCAAGTCGGACGGGATTATGGACAACAGAAATACGCAGTATGAGGAAATGTGAGCTGGTCGGGGACAAGTTATGTCGGCAACTGCCGGCGACCAGAGCCGGCAGCAGTCGATCGCAACTTGTTGCTCGCAGCTCCAAGCATTCCCTTCGCTAAATGAAATGTCGAAATGGCAAAGACAAGGGAGAATTTATGTACAACATAAGTAAGTAAGACCCACCAAACGGGCTCCTTTCTACTTTGACTCTGTACAGTGGCACCTGCACAATCTGTTAGATAAGGGTCCGCTGGTCTACTGCACAAACTACAACCATACTATCATACTATCCTTCAAATTAAACTTTTTGGGTTCCGCCTCATTATAGGAACGCCTGTACACATGCGGTGACATTACTTTGGGAAGGCATACTGTTTTCAGATCGCGGCCTCTGATAGGCCGATCCATTCTCCCACCTCAACCACCATCTTCAGCGATACACCACACATCGCTACGCGTGTTTTTCCCTTTCTCGCCTACGGTACGTTTGTCACCCGTCAACGTATCTTCGTATTGTTCATATCGGTCGCCGCCAATCACGCCGACCCGAAGGACTCGGTCTACGCCCTATTCTCGCTCTCCTTCTTCATCGCCGACCGAAACACATATCTTTGAACCATTCGACCTTGTCCAGTGCGCCTTTGACGTCGTCCATGATTATCTCGCCGAATATCAAGATCATTACAAACATGGAGGACATGGTCAAGGAAGCTTGTCAGCAATTTAGCGGACTGCCTCAGACTGTTGTACGTCTCTGGCATGCAGAACTCGTCGCTCATAGGATTCCAAGTTCAAATGAATGTCAAGAGGAAGAGGATTGTTTCTGCCCCGACGCGTCGACAGAGAACAAGGACAGTCATGATATCCCGGCCTTACACAGCGATTTTACCTACATTTCTTCTATGCCGATTCCGTTTGTTTCATCTTTGTTATCTCGTTAGTCTCAACTCTGACCTCTTTCAGCGCATCAAGCCTCTTGCCCAAGAAACGTTCATCAGTCAACTGGATGCCTCTTCAAGATCTTGCGAACACCGTCGTCAGTAACTACGTTCACAATCATCGTGAAGCTCTCATGTCGGACCCCGATTATCTCATGTCTATTGCCCTACATGATGCTGTCTGCGCTGCGACTCCAAGGATGCCTGACGACGGACCTCTGTATCATAAAGAGCGCCGCCTTATTTACAGAAAGACTGCCCCTCAGGCTCTGACGGTGCTCAAATGCCGGGACGATCTGTGCGAGATGTTGGTAGAGGCTGAGACGAAGTTCGTTGGTCTCGTGAAGGAGTGGCACGCTCGTGTCAATGTGCGTCAAGTGATCCGGAAAAACTAGAATGAGCGACTCTGCTCTGGCGCTGAGTCCACAGTTGCGAGATCTGCGAGGGAAGACTAGTACGACTCGTCTACAACTTCTTTATCGGATAACACATTGGACGACATTCGTCCAGAGGATACCGACAATAAAGCGCCAAGTGAGGACGATGTCGATGGATACAGATGTTCCACCTGATATGTCGCTGATGCGAGGGTTGGAGATTGTTACGCCGACTGCCGTTCAAGTTCACATGAATTGAAAACATATACTAGTTTAGCGCTACACTTGGGGATACTTTTTTTCTTCTATCATAATGCTTTGTATCCGGCGTTTACTATTAGATTTGTCGCACCACCAACCAACGACTCGCCTTCATGCGTGAACTTACAAACTGCGGTAGGCGGAATCCGGGCATCTACTCTAACGGCAACGTCGGACAGGCTCTGTTCACAGACGACGTGCTTGTAGCACACATGAAGTCAACGAGCTCCACTCAGTGACCTGTCGTCGTTGAACGAGAGTGGATAAAAAGCGAGTGTAGCTTTAGAGACTCCCAACTCTACCATCATTGTTAGGCATTACTTATTCCTAGTCTTTCCAGACAGTTAGTTACCCGAGTGCTGATAACACCTGCCTACGACTCTACGAACTTATCATGTTCCGACGGCTTGTGATGGTAAAGAAAAAGAAACAGGCGTGGTGATTTAACAAGCTCTTTGTTGCATTCTAGATATATAGATATAAAAGTACATTAAACAATTGTCTGCGCTACCTGGTCTACCCTACACAGACAGTCTACAATCTAAATCTTCGCTCAGCATGTCTACTCTTCGACCAACCCAGAGCTGCCCTGCTCCTCCTCACCGCGCAACGTCGCGCAATAGTAAACAAGACTACCACAACATTGTCCACAAACCAAGATACTAGCCGGACCCATGTACCTCTTAAGCTTCGGGAAACTCCTCTCCGGGCACCCAAGGCAAGAAAGAGCCGCCATCTGCAGTACCGGCTGACGTCTCTCAACCATCGCCACAAAATCCCCATCCGCAAAGAAAACGCAGGATCGCCACAGGCCCAGCTCGCAAATACAAACTCCACCAACTTGGGCAACAGTTCCAAGTTGTTCGACAACGTCTCGACCAGCAATGACATTCCATCCAGTATCGCCGAAAGCCCGTACTGAGTGAACTCAAATTCGCGAATGCCATAGGATATCTCCAGTCGTTCCAGACCCGGCGTCAGAGCGAAGATATCGGTGAGACTACCGTTGGAGAACGGAGGTTGGCACCACCCAGCTGCAGTGTTTTGAGCGGACATCGGGAGCGAAGGAGGAATGCGAGCAAGTAGGGAAGGGGCGCGGGGGATATAAGACATATGGGCGATGATACAAGCGTGTAGTCGAATGCGGCTGTGACAATAAGGGAGAGCTCGGAGAGCGCGGGGAGACAGAGGAAATCCAGAAGGCTCACGTCCGACGTCTCGAAACGCGTGATCTTATCCCGCAGTATGTAGTCAGTGAGTCCAACAGACAGCGGACTCCACGCGTCGTCGTAGGGGAGGGAACCCATATCGAGGCTCACGTCCTCTGCATTTGGGCATAGAAAGAAAAAATTGAGGAAATCATAAAACCCTATATCGCGGCCGGTTCTCACAGCATAACGATACTTGAGCTTGACAACCTCAGTAAGGGCAGCACTGATCCCGTCAAGAGGCATCCCAAACATTGTCAGCTCGACGAGACTGGGGGCGTTGTGCAAGGAAACAGAGGGCTGATCCCGAGAGGGGCCGCCATCACAGAACGTCTGATATGTGAGGGCCTTCAGTCGTGGTACGCGACTCCCGATGTCCTGGAGGAGATGAACATCGCCAGAAGACATGTAAAGCTGTACATCGCGCCACCGGTTACTGTGCTCCACAAGCGCACGCAGGAGCGTGGACGCATCACTGCCCACGTCCATGAAATAAATGTACAAGTCGCGCTGACCGCTGTGTGCTAGTGCCATTCTCAAGAGCGTGATGGGGCCCCTCATCAGGAGTGGCCTTTTTCGGCGCGCCCAGGAGGTCTGCCTGTGAACAGATATATTCGCCCATAGCTCGGGGCAGCCCAGCCCCACCGCGCGCCAGAGCCTGGAGACACGGATGAGTGGCCACGGTCCAACATTGACGTTAAACACGTCGTAGCCGTGCTGCTGGGAGTCGGCGTCCACAAACTCTAAGAAGATCGCTTGCAGGATCTCCACTGGGAGACGACGTACGGCGGAGCAAACAGAGCGGTAGAGAAGACGATGAGAAGCGATAATGACGCTTCGTCTAAGCAAATTTTGGGTTGCAGCATCTGGTAGACTCGCCAGAGCTGCGTCTAGTGAGTTTTTCCAAGTATACATGATGTTAAGCTGACGCTCCGTCGGGGCATCATTTGAGTGGGCGAGGGGTTGAACGGCCTCTGGAACGCTTTGCGCTATTCGCTGGATCTCGCTGGTTTGGGTCGGAATGGACATATTATCGTACTAGTTAGTGTAGTGCAAGTCGCTACAACAAACAAGTTTCAAAACGAAATTTGGACACAGAAAGACAAGGTCACTCACTGGATGGTTGTGGTTGAAGACAGAGATGGTGAAGGTCATGTGGCTTGACTTCTGTAGGAAAGCCGGGCGTCCATTGTCGTCCAATTTAGGAAACCTCGAACAATGGGTGCACGTGTTCAAACAGGCTATGAGGCTTGGAGAGGGAGTGCGGGTGGCTGCCATGTATTCGTCATTTCCAGTCCTTTCCAGCAATTAGTTACACAAACGTACACATAAAACTTGCCTACTTCGTCACAGTCCCATAAACGCAGAGCCCAACACCTCCTCTTGCTGCTTTTTATACAGCTTCCCCACGCCTGGCGCAGGCAGCGCACTTTCCTTG
This sequence comes from Mucidula mucida, assembly GCA_015501055.1. Classification (NCBI taxonomy): domain Eukaryota; kingdom Fungi; phylum Basidiomycota; class Agaricomycetes; order Agaricales; family Physalacriaceae; genus Mucidula; species Mucidula mucida. Next base: position 129,231 of record JADNYV010000029.1, read on the forward strand.
CGGCCCAATAGCTCAGCCTCCTCCCATCCATCACGTCCTCAATCCGCTCGCGCACATATCCCCATGCACCCTGATTCCTAGGCTCCTCCTGCAGCCAGAAACACTCGGCCTTTCCGCCGTACCTCTGCAAGACATCCCGCACCTCCTCGAATGGGAACGGACTCAGCTCCTCGATGCGCACGAAAGCTACCTTGCCGTCCAATCCGCGAGTATGTCTCTCCTTGATCAAATCGTAGTATATCTTGCCCGTCAAGAATATAATTCGTTCGGGGTTGGAAACATCGTCGGAAAGAACAGGCTGGAAAGATGTTCCTGGTCCCATATCTGAAAGCGAAGACGCGGCAGCCTGCACTAATGTTTAATTCGCGAGAGGAAAAGTGGCAAGTAACGCGTACCGATAATCGCAAAAGCCCCTTGGGTCCCGCCACGATCAAGGGTTTTCGGTAGTTCCTTTCATTTGTCTACGCAGTGAATGGAAGTACTGCGCAGGCGTCGTTGGGTACACAACGTGAATGTTCACATTGGGTATGTCATCCGATAAACTGTATCTGTCGTTGGACAACTGTAGCTTATTTATTGGCAGGGAAATGGAAACTTGGCCGAAATCACATTACCTGAAGCATTCTCTCGATGCGCGAAGACGAATGTTCTGGACCGGCACCGTCCAAGCCGTGAGGTAAAAGCATAACGATACCGCTTTGCTTCAACCATTTCGCTGTGGAAAATAAGTGATACTTTCACACGGCAAGGAGTTGACCTTACTTTCAGAAGACGTGATGAAAGTGTCAATAATGATCTGCGTCAAGCGTCAGTCTAACGCCTATTGGCGGCATAAAAGATGTCTGACTTGCGCTCCATTGAAAAAGTCGCCAAATTGCGCCTCCCATATCGGGAGTAAGTCTGGCCGCTCCCAGCTCGCGCCATATTCGAACGACAGAACCGCCATCTCGCTGAGTGAACCTAAATAGGACAATCGAACAATTCCCAAATTGAACAATCAAAGGAACTTACTGTTCGCCAACTCTAATTTCCCTTTTGCCTTGAGCTCGTCGTTGAGCGGTACAACCGTGCCCTCATTCGTCTGGTCGACCAACATTGCATGGCGTTGGCTGAATGTCCCACGCCCAACATCCTGTCCTGAGATGCGCACGTCATACCCCTCCATCAACAGCGATCCAAAAGCCAGGGCCTCTGCTGACGCCCAATCGATCCCAGTTCCCTTCGTCAAACTGCCTAACCGGTTCTTGATATGACGCTGCAGCTTGGGATGGATTTCGAATCCAGAAGGTACCCGCACACTGGCTTCCCCGACATTGATAAGCGTTTGTGTATCAACTCCTGTGCTTGGAGAAGAGGATGCCTCTGACGAAGCGGGCCATACTATACCGCGCCATTGGGCCTCGAGCATACTCGCAGACGGAGTATATCCTTCAACCTTGGCTAGTTGGTCGTTCAAATAGACTTTATATGAGTCTCGGAGTACGGCGGCATCGCCCGCAGAGATAACCTGTTCGTTGATGAGTTTCTCCTCATACAACTGTGGCACGGAGCGGCGCGCGGCGATTTGCTCGTACATGAGCGGGCTGGTGAGACTCGGGAGGTCGAGCTCGTTATGCCCCCATCGTCGGTAAACCAACAGATCGACGATAATGTCTTTCCTAAAGTATTGCCGATATCTAAACGCCACATCCATAGCGCGCACTACGTCCTCCGGATGATCGCCATTAACATGCAAGACGGGCGCGTTGATCATTTTGCCGATATCCGAACAATACATGGAGGATCGGGCATGGGATGCGGGGGTAGTGTAACCTATGTTGTTGTCCACGACGAGATGTACCGTTCCGCCGCTGGTGAAATGCGGGAGGTTGCTGAGCCCAAGACTCTCCATGACGACGCCCTGTCCAGTGAACGATGCGTCGCCGTGGAGTTGTACACACATGACGCGGTCGCCGAGCATGCAGTCATCTGGGGAAGTCTTGAGGAGGCTATACTGTTTGGCGCGCGTCTTTCCCAGCGCGACACCGGCGACGGCTTCTAGATGAGACGGATTGGGGAGAAGAGAGACCTTGACGCCGCCAATATCTGTTGAAGATACGAGGTGACTAAGGACATCTCCTTCAGCGCCGAGTTCTTCGGGTACCTCGGAGCCACCACGAATTTTGTGGAAGAGGGCAGTAGGCGAATAGGCGAGCAGGTCGGTTAAGAGATTGAGACGGCCGCGGTGGGGCATTGCCAGAATGATGTTTGACATGGACGCTCGGACTGCTGACGAGAAGAGCGCGTCGAGCGCGGGCAGCATGGATTCGCCTCCTTCCAGACCGTATCGTTTGAGATTTGGAAATTTGAGCTGGAGAAAGTTGTCGAGCACCTCGCTGCGCGCAAGCAAACCGTGGATTCGCTTCTTGTCCAAGACCGGCGGAGTAGTCTGATTGCTTTCGAGGTGATGGGAGAACCACAATCGTTCAGACTTGCTGGGCGAGTGCATATACTTGACATTTGATGAGATAAAGTAACAGATGCTTCAATTGAGCCATACCTCGTAAGCTATTCGACCAACATAGGTCAATCGCAGATGGCGGGTTATCTCGTCTAGCGTCCACCACTCCTCCTGGTTCTCGCCCTGGGATTCGACGTTCGGGTTCGTCCAGATAATGCCATTCACGTTGTATTTCTTATTGGAATCGACAAGTCCGTAACGCGTAGGATCCAGTGCCTTCACTTCCATGCGTTGAATAAGATCCAGGGGGTCAATGCGCGCTGCACGGTGTCCATGAGTCCGCACAGAGTCGACATATCGTAATAATGCCGCGTTCTCTGCTCTGTTGGATAGCTGCGCAGGTGTATCTGTACAGAATATAGTCAGCAAGTATGGATGCAGGGAGTTGAGAGGACGTACAGTCAGGAAACACGCAGGCTCGAGGGGCTCTGTATCCGAACGACTCGTCGTGATACAGCCGACGCAATGGCGCGCCTCTCAGCCGCCTCGCCGATGTTAATAGTAGCATTATTATCGTCGTCAACGTCAGGCCATTGAAAACAAGATCCGAGCAATGGTCAGGTGGACGTATGATGGAGATTTCGAGAATCGAGTATGATGAAGTCAGGACTGACACGTTGACTGATGGAATCCCTGACGGAAATAACTATGAACGGCGCTATAGTGTAGTGGCAGCACATGGGATTCTGACTGACTTGGTTGTCTTCCCATAACCCAGGTTCGACCCCTGGTAGTGCCTGATATGTTGAAGTTAATGATGATACTTTTTGGCGTCTTCAACACTGGTGAGTGACTGCAGCCCCGAGTCACGAGCCGTCAAGTTTCTCGATCCCAACTGACCCAGATTTTGAAACCGTCAACGGTTAGAAACGGTTTTAATACTGTATGAAGAACCTGACTTCACTTGACCTAATATCCTACAACAGTTATGAGTTCGAGATTAAACCACTGGTTCCCCAATTGCGATTCGCTACATGTTCACCGCACTGCACACGCACTTCGAAGAACATCTTTGAATCTTGAGGATCATCGCTGGTATGTATTCTCCCGAGAAGTTGGTGTTGTCCTCCCAGACCAAATCTTCCTCCTCAGCATCCTAACTAATAAGCATCACCATCATTGGATTTGTCCTCTTCCGAATCGCTTTCATGATCCGAATTAGAGGCAACAACGGTGGACCAGGGATTCAAAAGTGGAATGGGAACGACTCATGATCCCTCAATGCGTACCAGATCTTCTGCATCTTGGCTAGCTCGACCAGCTCCTGCCGCCAGCACCAATCATTAGACCATTGTGTGCGTAGCAGTCTGATATCATGAGAACACGCAAAATGCGACGCTTGCCGGGAAATCGCGCTGGACTTGCGATCCGATCGTTGTTTGCTTTTCACTTCTATTGCCGCTTGCGATACTCCCTACCTCGCCCAACAGTACGCCTCCATTTTGTCATTTCTTTTCCCAATACTAATTGTCCACAGCTTCATAATGCCCGCCATCCACACTCCTTCCTCTAGCCAGAGTCTGCCCACGCCATACACGCGCTTCCAACAACGATCACATCGTCCGTTACCGTCACCCGCCTACTCTCCTCGAACCTCCAAGCGTAACGCCACTACACCTGAAACTCTCGCCCACCGCTTTTCTCGTCGTTGGCTCTCAGGGATTGGCAAAGACCAAATGCTCTCCGAAGTTGAATACATGCTTATTGCTAAGTCTGCGGCGGAACCGGCGGACAATATCCGGCAATCTGTGTACTTGGATGAACAGAGGCGCCATCTTGTCTACTCTGGGACTCTGCATCTAACACTCGCCGCTTTGTGGTTCCGCGAGGATGTGGAGGCACTTAGGATACTTTTTTTTCTATCATATTGGTTTGTATTCTTCTACTACTTATTATATTTGTCGCACCAGCAATGTATATCCCAACTCCGAGTCGCCTTCATGCCACAAGTGGTGGAAATGATCCCGGCTCTGGTCGGCAAGTGCCGACATAACTTGTCCCCAACCAACTCACATTCCCTCATACTGCTAAGTACACCCGGCCGTTCGTGATACTGTTGGGAACTCGTGCCGGTTTCTACCTATCTACCTGCTTATTTCTGTTGTCCGTCCGACTTGATTATAACGTTTCTCATTGACCCTGGCCTCTCTGAACATGTGCGCCCATTGTTAAAAATTTCCTAAAATGGACAACAATGAACGCCTGGTCTTCCTATAAAAGTCGAACAGAGATAGCCACATGACATTCACCATCTCTGTCTTCAACCACGACCATCCAGTGAGTGACCTTGATTGTCTCTGTCCAATATTTTCGTAAACCTGTCTCCCGCAGGAACAACACTTACTTCAAAAGTACTATGCCCATTACGACCCAAACCAGTGAGATCCAGCGGATAGCTCGAAGCGTTCCAGAGGCCGTTCAATCCCTTACCCAATCAAACGACATCCCCACGCAGCGTCAGCTCGACATCATGCATGCGTGGAAAAAGTCACTAGACGTAGCTCTGGCGAGTCTACCAGATGTCGAGACTTTGCAAAGGAGAACTGTTGCTGTCGCTGCACATCGTCGTCTCTACCGCTCTGTTTGCTCCGCCGTTCGTCGTCTTCCAGTCGAGGTCCTGCAAGCGATCTTCATAGTGTTGGGAAGCGACCTGGACGCCGACTCGAAACAACGGGGCTATGACGTCCTCAACGTCGATGACGGACCGTGGGCACTCATCCGTGTCTCCAGACTTTGGCGCGCTGCAGCGCTGGGCTGCACCGAGCTATGGGCAACTATGTCGGTGGGCAGAAACGTCTTTTGGACGGGCCGAAAAAGTACATTCCAGTTAAGGGAGCCCGTTGCGCTCTTGACAGCGGCACTAGCCCATAGCGGTCAGCGCGACTTGTACTTTCACTTCAGGGACTTCAGCAGTGATGCGTACAGGCTCCTCCTTGTGCTCCTGGAGCACTGCAATCGGTGGCGCGAAGCGCATCTTGAAATACGTTCCAGCGATCTTCATCTGTTGCAGGACCTCGGGAGTCGCGTGCCACGGCTGCAAAACTTCACCTATCGGACATATTCCTATGGCTTCGACGTACGGGATCAACCCACTGTTGCCTTACACAAAGCGCTCAGTCTCATCCAGCTTAATATGGTTGGGCCGCCTCTCGACGTGGATAGTGTTGCACTTGCCCAAATTGTCAAGCTGAACTATCGCTACGCGGCAAACACAGGCCGCCATCTAGCAGCGTATGATCCCCTTGATGCTCTTACTCTCTGCCCCAATGCCGAGGATGTGAGTCTTGATCCAGGTGCCCTCCCCTACAGCGACGATGACTGGAATCCACTGGGTGTTGATGTCAAGGAGTACATACACCGGGATCGCATCACCCGCTTCGAGACATCCGACGTGGGCCTTCTGTCCTTCCTGTGTCTCCCATCGCTCTCCGACCTCTCCCTATTTTTCACAGACGCAGTAATACGCGCGGAGCTTCGTTCAAAGCCCGCTTTTGTCTCACCTGCGCATCTTCCTACCTTGCTCGCGTTTCTCAAGCGCTCCCGATGTGCGCTGACAAACCTGATGTTGGGTGGTGCTGACCTCCGCTCTCAAACGTCCAGCCTCGCCGATGTCTTCGCTCTGACGCCGGGGCTTCAAAGATTGGAGACATCCTATGGCATCAATGTTTTCAGGTTCTCTCAGCGCGAGCTTTGGGCAATACGCGATGGCATGTCATTGTTGGTCAAGACCTTATCAAACACAGAACTTCTGCCCAACTTGGCAGGGTTTATATTCGCAAGCTTCGCCTTGGGCGAGCCTGCGTTTACCTTCGCAGATGCCAGCTTTGTGGCGATGTGTGGGACGCGTCAGCCGACGCTGCAGATCGCGTCTCTTCATTGCCTTGGGTGCCCGGAGAAGGGCTTTCCGACGTTGAAGAGGGACATCGAAGGCCTGAGTCCGGTCAATATTTCAGTGCATGGAGAAGCACCTGGTAGTACTGCTTTCTCTGCGATGTTACGTGGCGAGGAGGAGAACGGCGGCAGCTCTGGGTTGGTCGAAGAGTAGTCATGCTAAGGGAAAATTTCTCGTCGTTTCGTATTTTAGACCGTCTGTGTATGATAAACTCGGAAACGCAGGCAATTGTTAGATGTACTTTTGTGAATAATTATCTGGCATGGTCCCAACAATTGCAAGCTCATAAGGTTCCCACGCCTGCTTGCCCTTTTCTTTACCATCAAGCCGTTGGAACATTACAAGCTCGTCTTTTGTGAGTATTCCTGCATTAGATAATCGGTTACTGCAAACATTGACTCTGTTTCTAGCCCCCTATATGGGCGACTGAAGCTCTGATTGAAAAAATAATTGCGCATAGCACGCTCAAAGAAGTTCACTCCTTTATCTTTCTGTCCCGACGAGCTCCGTTCTCTGCCTTCACCCAAGTATGGAAGAATGCAGCCACCGGAGATCAACGCGTATTGTTTTTCTTTTTGTGATGTGATGGTTATTGTGTCCAACGCGAACAAGGGCTCCGTGGGGTATAAGAGCTGTGCGATGTCCCAGTGCTATAGAGTAATTATTTCTGTCCTCTCTACTCTCAGATCTACCCACGTCTACTGCTTCTCCCACATCCATCCGCCCTGCGCGCCGAGGCCCCGCTTTTCATGCCGTCCACGCGTGTGAAAATCAGGCCCTCTCAGCCAATGCACATCGCGGTGCCGGTGGCTGAACCAGGTCCACTGCCCACTTCGGCTTTACGCGCAGGCGATACACGCTTCCCATTTCTGCCGCCGCCGCGCTCCACAGCTCTTTTGCGTAAAGCTGAAACTGCGCTTATGACGGCCGCCACCGTTTCGCCATTGTATGTTATTTCGTTGCTTCTTGCGTTTCTTGAAGCTGAACATAACAAGGCCGAGCCTCAGGTCAAGCGACTTGAATTCGCTGGACACGAAGTTTGGTAGTTCAAAGTACGTCGATACAATTCAACGTGCGAACGAGAGGTTAGTCTTTTGTGTCAATGGCAGTGGATATTTTCTGAACTCTCTGCCTTAGCACCGTTCCCACAAGTGATAGCGAAGCGAATACAAGTTTGAACTCTTCCTTTGTGAGCGAAGGAGGTAAGATGAACTTTGACTATGTCAAAATGAGGTTTGTTCTGTTTCATTTTGATTGTCTGTCCATGTTCTTGAACGACGGCGTTATAGATCTCGATATTTCGCGCCTCTGAACAAGGAAGTTTCGGGTCACCCAGAAAGTTTGCCTGGACTTGATGTTGAACAAACTTCAGTCGCCTCGCCAAATTCTGACATGATCGATGTCCATGTCTGTTGAGTTTCACTACCCATCCACGCTGCCTAATCATCCTTCTTCTAGCTGCTTCGTGACCGACCATCTAGCCATATTCCTTCCTCGAGCGATTACGTCTGCCTCAAATGCGAGAAATCATTCCGCTTCAAAGAAAGTCTCTATCAGCACCAAGAAGACAAAGGTTGCCGCCATCCGACGGGTTTAAGCTGCGTCCAGTGTCACGAAGTCTTTCCGAGTCTCCCCAAACTACGCGTGCATGGCAACGTACATCCCGCTGCCATATCCTACAGCTGCTGGGAATGCGACAAATTGTTCGCGGCGAGGCACACGCTGCGCCCGCATGTCAAGACTCATAAACGTACCCGGAATACGGCTGTGATGTGTAAATCGTGTTGTCGCGAGTTCGGGACGAAGGAAGATGTCCAGCAGCACCAGAGGGCGAAACGTCATTTCGGGATGCAGACCATCGTCAGGGCTCCTCCTACCAGTGTGGTGGATGTGCTGGTACTGGCGCCGCATGCGAAGACCTTGGCAAGTAGTATTGGGGTGCCGGCGGTTCAAGTGTCGTGGTTCGTTCTCTTTTCTTGATATTTATGAGTCTGTTCTGACTATTACTCTTTTATACAGCGCCAGTGAAGAACTCGCGACAGGAGAACACGAATCTAGGGCACAATCAGATGCGCAGAGCGGCGCAATTGCTGTTCCTGTTAGTGTAACTTCATTTCCTATTTACTACTCGTCGTGAGTCCTACTTACACTCATGATAGGCCACTAGAACCGCGTCGGTCAGTACGTTTGGCTGTGATCAGTGCAGCCGAAGCTTCCCAGAGATTGGCCGCTTGGACCAGCACCGGCAGGATGCTCATAAGCCTAAGGATAGCCCCAAGGAGAAAGAGAATCGCTTTGAGAAGACGGAAATCCTGGACATGGAGGATGAGCACACATACTTACAGTGCGCGTTATGCGCTGGGTGGCTGTGTGGGCGCAAGAGCTACATTGAGGTGGGTTTCTGTTACTTTACGTTGCTGATCACTGAACTGCATTGTTGTAGCACCATATGGAGACCCATCCGCCGCGTGAGCTCAGTGCGAAGGAGTGGCAGTTTCTCAGTGAAAGCCATTCAACGTCAAGCTCGGGCTTTTCGTCTTTAATCTCATCGGTGTGTACTCCAAATCAGCCTTTCGAAGCAATCTCAGTCTGACATGGTTGGTAGGCGTTTTCATCTCCGAGTTGGCAGGATGTGGCACTTGATAGCGGATATTCTAGGCCTGCATCGGTGGCTGGATATCGGAGATCAAAGGCATTGGGTGTTTATCGCGAACTCGGGTTTTGTGCAACAATCAATGTATTTGTAATTTTAAGAGACGGTGAATCAAATATTTGTCTTGCATCATTTGTCACTACAGTTTCATGGTCAGGATACCCGATTGTGAAGCGGCGCCTCGTTCTTGCTGAGCTAATGTGGCGCAGTGACCATAACTTTTTCCCGACCACAAAGTAATATTGACGACTCTTAGAAAGAAGAACATGATCCATTGTTAGGCGATCTCGTTATAACACCACTTGGACTATTTACACTGTACAAACCGATGAAAAAAGAGAGAATGATAATGTATGCGTCGTAGAGTATAACAGCAACCCGAGGTTTCCGACAGCCACTCAGTCATGCCGAGCCGAATATTATGGGTAACAACGTAGATAACGCGGATTTGGATGCGGCGGCCTTCAATCCTTGGCTGTGGGCGCTACCTGTGTTACTATTGCTTGTGGATCCTATCGGTGAGCTGGATGCTGATGGAACACAAGCCGCCGCTGCGGTTGCCGGGACGGGTTTCAAAACTGCGAGTAGAAGTAGCGAGGCGTGCCATACTCGGAAAAGATCCTCTGGCAGCCCTCTGTAACGAGCGGCAGCCTCCTGAACTGTCTCTTCAGGATGTAAGGAAAACGACAGCGCTGCAAGAGCCTGAGATGCAGTCTTCTCGCTAACCACCCGAGCCGTGCCGACGTATAACGCGCCATCGCGGACTTGAGCTGTGTCGATGAGCTGCTGGATGCTCTGCTTTGCGTAGATGACTCTGTTCTGAGCTAAGACAGCAAAATAGATCAAGTTGTATTCGGGTTCGGTGAGGACGAGGTCGCGGTTCTCGGTGGATTCAGAGATGAATTCGTGCACATCGAGAGAGGCGAGTGCGCGGCGGGCTATCATGTTGGGCGGGCGCAGCAGGACATAGCTAGCAGTGTTCTGGAGGGTATGAGGTCTAGCTGAGGTCTTGCGAGGGTGTCTTGGCATTCTGCTATAACGATTAGTTCGATAAGAAGACGATTTAAGATGGACATACGCGGCGAAGATTGCGCGTAGATGAAGGTAGGAAGGAAGCCGCGACGGGGACACGTGCACGTGGCGCGACTTGTCCGGCAACCATCATTTGCCACATCCTCGCCACGCCTACGATGGATATCCAATTATATAGGATGAACAGCACTATCGGTGAATCAATCTACATCAATTGCCATTTCGGTCTTTGCCCCAATACTCATCATCTTCTCGTATCTCTCCTCGATATCTTCCAGGACGATAACATGGTCTGCAACCGCGTCTTCCAAATCTTCATCTTTATCCTCATAAAGAATCTTATCCAGATGTTGTCTTTCCTTCTTTATTGTGTTGTACTCCTGCATCGAAAACAGGCGTCGCTCTCGCCGCTCGCGTTCCACGAGACCGCGAAGAGCTTATTTCGTGTCGTCAGATGGGAAATCAAGGTAGGAATGGAAAGACACACCGACCACTTTACTCCGCGACCGCTTCTTGGTATGCTCGAGCTCTCGGCAGAGCTTTTTCGATGCCTCTATAACACGACCTTTAGACAGCTCCGAGTCGACTTGATAACTCCCATGTACCCAAAGCTTGATCCCGCGCTTCTTCAGCAGCCTGTAGGTCCCCTTCGTACACCTCCAGTTCCGCGCTCAGCTCCTCGTTTCGATGTCGCAGTTCCTTGTTTACTAGGCGGCAGTCAGATGTTTGACTTGCTTCCTCACATGCATAGTAGGCGCACATTTCTGATTTACCTCTGCCGATTGCTGATGGACTATCCTCTTTCTCAGCCGATGTACAAAGCTTATAAAAAGAAAAAACTCACTGTACACTTGCAGCTGTAAGGCCTGTATCACTTTCTGCATCTCTGTGCCCTCTTCACTCGAAGACGCGCCGCAGGGAGTCGTACTTGTCCCGGATACGGAAGGAGATTCGGGTGCGTCGTAATAGCTGGCGCCAGCCAGCGTGGTTCCAGGGAAACATGGATAATCGTACGCAAGGTCGTATGGGTGATATGCGGCCCATCCTTCGACGCCGTCGTCCTGTTGTATGGACATGCTGGTTTCCGATCCGTTGAATGGGGAGATAGAATTAGAGACCTTGTATGTGGCACTTTAATTATATAGCTGCCACGCACGCAGATTGCGACGATCGGCGAGAGAGAGGAAGTTGACAGGCAACATGCTGATGCTAACTAGAGGCTATTTAACAGCATCCTTTCAATCACGTTGTCACGCGAGTCCGCTGATGAGCATCAAGTCGTTTATGTGATCTCCGTGCGCGTGTACGCGTCGGCGATTTCAGGCTACATGTGGACAAATCGATTCCGGTCATGAGTGGGTAACTGTGGGGGATTATAAAGCGCGGGGATGCTAAATTGTGCCGATTGATTTTGGTGGACTATTTAGGTTATAAAAGATCATAGATGGTGGAGGTAACCACCAAATCCAGCCGCCATGGTTGCGCAAGAAAGGTGAGCATTCAATGCATTTTCTTATCCATTGCGACTGAGTACGCCACTAGGCACCTCGATCAAACGATAGTCTCGTACCATCACAGACCTTCAATGGAGATGTCCGTGGGTGACTGTAGGAGATTTATTAGCGAGCTGCGTCAAGTGGCGGCAAAGTCATTCCAGATCGATGAACACCATTTACCGAGTTATCAGTGTCTTTCCTTGGAGAACCCCGTGAAATCGCTTGCGGACAAGGTCATCGTTTGTGTTCGGATACAGGACACTGGCAATATGATCGCGTTTACTTCTGCTGTATTGGTGAGCAAACTTAGTTCGACTCAAAAATGCAATGTTCTCATATTCCAAGTTATCTATCCCGTCTCTTCCAGACCCCGTGCTTCATCTCGGATTGACTTGCATCGTTCCTTCGGCGTTATCTCATGGACTCACCAAGATGCTCGTAGGCTCGATCGCGAGACACTATCTTGTAGCGTATCCTCACCAACCGGTGTGGGTCTCGAACCTTGCTGCCGTTGTTTCATCGTTGGGAAATATTGCGATTTTCATGGACGAGGTGTATCCATCTCCACGGCATCGTGTCCCGCCTACTCCCACGCATACGCTTATCGCTAAAGCAATCGTTGAGACACCAGCGTTGAGGGAATCCATGTATCTCAGGGAGGATGTCCCATTTGACTGGGATGCGTCTGTTTTCCGGGAGTGTTAAAGGGACTGTGTTTGAGAAGGAAGGCGGGACACATAGGAACGAGGCGCTGAATTCGTTTTATCGAGGTTTGATGGATTTTGAGAGGGAGATGAGGTCTTTCAGGTTGCGCATTTTTCTCTGGAGACTCTTGAGAGGTTTCTTTTAAAGACCAGGTTGTGATGTTCTTGTTGAAAGGTTTAAAGGGACTGTGTCAATATACGGTGATCGCTGTAAGAGGACTCCAAGCCCAGGTCGAACATCTAGATGCAGTACTTATCCGACTCGACAACAGCTATACCTATACAGTCCGAGTAGCACCACAACCTTCAAGCCGTGTATATACGAAACCTATCTATGCCAGTGCCAATATGTCCACGTGTAGATCAAGTTAAGCGGCCACGTGTTGAAGTGCGTCTTGATTTAGTACCATCACCACGATTGTACGTGTCGAGTTGACGACGAAGTTTGTGACACCTTTGACTCGCGCTTGACAGGCTAGCACCATATAACATTGACTCCCCCCTGCGTCGCTTTCTCGAGACACTTGGCTAATCCACATTTTTAGAGCAAGTTGTCAATGGTACGTCTTACCCTCACGAACCTCTCCTTTCAATTTTAATCACGATGTCTAGGAGGCGCCACACTGCTCAACTTGCCGCTGTCAATCGACGCCAATCTCTTTCGAAACGCCAGAACTACCTGATGCTGTGAAAGATCATACCCTTTCCAACGAGCCTCCATCTGCTTCCGACATGCACATGTTGCGCGAGTACAGGCTCTCACTTGATCCATACCTCACACGTCTTGATACGGAGATATCCGCTCTGTCTGCTGTGCAGGAGCAACTCCAAAAAGAGCTTGATCTCAGAAAAGCAACACTTGATGCGCTTCGAATAGAGCGGCGAGTACTAGAAGAGCGCCTACAAAGCATTTCCGGTGCTCTCTCTCCTCTTCGCCGTTTGCCTTACGAGATCATACAGGAAATATTCCTATGCACTTTGGCGCATTCCCGTGAGCCTGACTATACGTGGTTTAATGTTTTTGATCGCGAGGACTCCCTTTGGACCGTCCGTCGCGTTTGCCATAAATGGCGCACGGCTTCTCAATATCCACATATCTGGACGGGCCTACGAATCTCATGGACAGGTTCAGGAAACCTGTCCATGTTTAGAGCCGTGTTTGGTCGCTCTTGCTCGTTACCACTCCGAATATATTTCGAATGGGGTGACCCTCACAACTACAGAAGTCGTTTTGGTCGCACCGTTCTCGATGAACTCGTAAAGCACTCAGAGCGGTGGCAGTACGCTTCCTTGCAATGCGTAGATTTCATATTGCCTCGGCCCATCTCGACTCTTCGTGGAAGGCTACCGAAGTTAGAGGAACTCAACTTTCACCCTTGGGATTTAAGGCGTAATGATTACATTGAAGATGGTCATCCTTTCGAAATTACTCCTTTATTGACAAAGGCGATTATACTTCGTGCAGTTGTCAAGCTCAATTACTCCCGCCTTGAATCGTTCACCTCGACCGCGTCTACACCGACGGCGTTCAAGGTTCTTGTGTCATCACCCTTCCTCACCTACCTAGAAAATCATTCGAGGGCAGCCTCCAATGACGACTCGCCTCAAGCCAAAAGTCGATACCTTCACTCCCGTCTGAACACGTTGTTGCTTGAGCAGTGCTCTCAGCTCAACCTGTTCACCCTCCCCAATCTCCAACATCTCGAGGCCGGACCAACATTTGCCAGCGAACTATTCCCTTCACTCCCAATCATTTACCAGTTCCTGCACGTTTCCCGATGCTCGCTCTTGTCGTTGGCCATCTACAACTGTCAACTGGGTTCCATGCCAGAGCTTCTCCAACTTGTTCCCAGACTACAAAGTCTTTCCATCAATATCAACGGCTATTCGATGGTGACAGAGGATGTCGCATCATCGAACGAGGCGCTGAGCGACCTCATAAACCGCTTGGCCGCCGAGGGCCCTGGACCTTCCAACGAGTTTATCCTTGTTCCAAAACTCCAATCCTTCGTGTTTGAATCCTCTCTTGAAGCTCCCTGGCGCTTTATGGATACGTCCATTGTGGATTTGATTCGTGCGCGGTCTGACATGAAATCGGTCTCGATCATCATCCATCCTGACTCTCTACTTCCTAATCTGTCGGACGATGATGTTGATTGCTTGCGCACTATTAAGAATGACGGATTCAATGTTTCGATTCTTAGGCAGGCGCAGTTTGAGAATGGTAGCGTGCTCGTTTAAAAAGTGCTTATCATATATGAATACCTGTACATACTTGATCCTCCTGAAAGTATATGATGGCAGGTTCAATACGGATTTTTATGTCTATTCCTGTTGTCTGCCTCCGCAACTCAAGGTTTACGAGAGTAATCCTACTCTGGAACGCGTTGAGAGCTGTTGATACGCGAAAGACGATCTTTGGGTTGAGATGCTCTTACAAATTGTACTTACTGGCCCATGTCGTCGCCTGCTTCACTGTTAGTCGTGCCCCACTATCCTCAATTCCCGGCATCAACCTTGTAGAAGCCATATTCACCTTGTCCTCTGACTAGAGCCGACTCGTTGGGACGTGTGCTGCAGCGCTCACCTGCTCGGTGCTCACATCGGCGTGGCCCGATTCCGGCCCGGTTATCTGCTATATAAACCTCATCACATTTGATTGCAGGATGTGACCATTGCCATGTCCGTCCCACACAGCACGCGCATCTGTCAAATCATTAAGGTCTGCCCCTTCGCTCCACGCAGCTTAATCTCCTCCGAATCATAAACATAGCTCAAACCATCTGCAGTCGCAGAGTACAAAGAATGCCATGCCGCGGTCTGGCCTGGTGTTCTTGTCGCACTTGAACGCGCGCATATCGTTGACTACTCCATCAACTATTATCCGCCGCTTGACCTTCTCATCGCCACAATGAAGTACACGGGAACGGACTATGAAGGTGACATGGCAAAGGTAGCGGAAGATCCCGAAACGCAGAGGTGGTGGAAAATGACAGACGGTATGCAAGAGAGCTTTGTTGACGGTGCTACAGGAAGTGGAGGTGAAATTCCTTGGTGGGCTGTAAGTGGTTATTTATCTTGATTTTCGAATACTCAGATCACATTTTTTAGAATGTTGAAGAAGTTTTTAGATTTGAAGGGAAACCATGAATTGTACAAGTTACTCAACATCCGAATCCTTGAAGTTCGAGCTCGAGATTCTTAGGTTCTACGAAGTGTCCACCTTTGCCATAGTATCTAAGCGCCCTGTCCCCAAGCCCAATGCGGCTCACGGCCTCCTTGTTCCCTCGAGACGTTCTCTCAAAGTCCAATGCGCGCGTGTCAGACTGTGTCGCAGTGGCACGAGTTCATTGATTCTTTCCTTTTGCACTTCTGCAGAACACATCCTGTCGAAATTAGGTCTTCGCCTCACAGGTGTCCATTGCTTAATATTACTTCGACTCTTCGCTCATCTTCCGAGTCCACTACCATGACCGCTTGCAATCTCTCCGCCATTTACGATATCAATTTTCGTGCTCTCCAGAAACAAGGTTCGGGAGTGTTGGTGACGCGCGCCTTTTCGCCACCAAGTAGTAGCTATTCGGGTAAGTAGGTCTTTGCGGGTTCACCTGTGGCGTGCGCTAGTAAATGGTTTCCTTGGGGCGCTCGTCTTTGGATCAGAGCTGCACAGCGTTCCCGGCAAACGTTGATTTCTTCACTGCCGACTTTGTCGAGATACATGAAGCAACACGCTTCGCAGAGGTTGGCTATTTTCATATGTTTCCGGAACCAATATTGTTTTACTAGCGCCTGCTAAGGAAGTATATAGTGAACCCTCAAGTGGCATTCGGACGTCGAGTTTGTCGATATTCATGCTTCGCCTGGTCGTCGAGAGCTGGCTGTCGCTGTACTGTAGGTAAGCTACTATCTTTGCCTACGCTGATGGCGTCTGCACCTGACAATCGAGCAAGCTGGTGGAACCGACACAACCACCCCTGCCACTTCAGCGATAGAGCGACAGCCAAACGTGGTGGAGGGTTTACTCCATAGCCGGACGTTCTGGGAGCCGACAGTTCCGCCTGGAGGACAATACGAACCTCCTGAGGTGGGATCACCCTTCGTTTGGTATGCTGGCCTTGTTCCAGATAAAGGAAGATCCTCCGACACCAAGGAAATATTGGACGCGGCGTCGGATGGTCCTAAGCGTAGCTCGCGGTCATATGAATGGGTGTATCCTGATCGCCTGCTTTCGCTCTTTGATGCGAATCATGTAGCGATCATGTCTTTGAGCGCAAAGATATGCAAGTGCGCTGGAGGGTCTTGAACTCCAGCTTCGTAGCGGACGAAGACGACGCACGCCTACTAGCTTGTTCACCAGTTCAGGCGTGTGATAATCGAGTTATCCTACCGTTTCGATTCCTGTATCATGTAGCTCCGCTCTGTGCTAACCTTGCTGCCGTAGTTTCATCGTTGGGAATGTTGCGATTTTCATGGAGATGTATCCATTTCGCGTCCCGCCACGCATAGGATTATCGCTAAAGCAATCGTTTGGACACCGGCCTCGAGGGAATCGATGTATCTCAGGCCGGATGTCCCATTCGATTGGGATGCGTCCGTTTTCCGGGGGCAGGAGATCTGTATTCGAAGAGGGGACGGAGGTTCACGCATTATTTGGTGGAGACTTTTGAGAGGTTTCTTTAGAAATTCAGGTTTGACGTTCTTGTTGGGATTAGCTAAGTGTAGTCCCGGTGGTTAGTGGCTGCTGTCACTGGAAGACAAGTTGTAGCACAGGTTGAACATGATTAGATGCACTACCAGACTCCACAACAGCTATACCGATACAGGCCGAGTGGCGATACAGTACCGTCAGGCCGTGGATACACGATACCTGTGCAGTGGTAGCCATCTGTTCTTGACATCGCAGTGGCAGATGGACAGGTTTAGATCATGTGACAGCTACACGTCGATCGGCGCCAGCTGAAACCTTGCTTCCCACCACCATCTTCCCCAACGTCGGACTGACAATGGCGACGAACACGAATAAAAAGCTCAAGAGGTGCGTCTCTTTCAATGCCAAGGGAAAGCCAACTGTCTGACTTTACAGAGCCAACCCCGCCACGATCCAGGACAAGTTCTTAGTCGGATATCAGGGCTGGTGAGTATCAATATATCTTGACTTGGTTTGACTCATAGATCATAAAAAAGGTTTACTTGTGCAGGAGACGGCGAACCCGTTTATCCAGGTGCGTCTGGCGATTTGACAGCGCCACATTATTCACCGTATGCTCTAGGACATCACGGCTGGCTGCATTGGTTCAACGAGCCTATTCCTTGCGGTGGACGACCGAACACGGACCTTTGGCCAGAAGTCTCCTCATACGATTCTGATGAGCTCTTTGATGCGCCCGGCCTCCCCGGCGCCCAACTATTCTCTTCGCGGCATCCAAAGACCGTACAGCGGCATTTCCACTGGATGGCGGAGCACGGCGTCGACGGTGTATTTCTCCAGCGTTTTGCCGGGCAGTGCGATACTGCTCCCGGCGGCGAAAGCGAGGGTGGACGCGGGATGATCAGGATACGCGACGAGGTGGGCGATCTCGTGCGTGCAGCGTCGGAGGAGGAGGACAGAGTATGGGCGATTATGTACGACGTCTCTGGTGTGCCTCCCGACCGCATCCAGCGTATCCTCGAACAGGACTGGCATCATCTCCTGCACGACAGACGCATTCTTACATCACCCTCCTATCTCCACGAACGCGGGAGTCCTGTCCTTGCCCTCTGGGGCTTTGGAATGTCCGATGCGCACCACACTCCCGGGCTTGTTACCGCCATTATGCGCTCCCTACGCGCTATGACTCCTGGCGGATTGTATATTTATGCCGGCACACCCTCAAATTGGCGTACACTGGACGGCGATATGAGTCGAGACGAAGCATGGAGCGATGTGTGGCTCGGAGAAGTGGATGCGATCAGTCCATGGACTATAGGGCGATACAATGGCGAACGGGAGGTGGAAGATTGGGCAGAGGGAAGGATGAAGGCGACGTCGAAGTTATCAAGAGATTCAACGAGCAGCAAGGGAGGAGGGTGGATTATATGCCAGTCGTTCTGCCTGGAGGTTCAGGTTACAATCTTTCTGAAGGAAAGTGGGGCTTCAACGATATCAAACGGAATGGTGGTAGGTTTTTATGGAAACAGGTCTTTCACGCGAAGAGATTAGGCGTGCGCACAATTTATGGTGCAATGTGGGACGAGTAAGTGTCCTTTTGGAAGATGCCTACTTTTCTCACATATTTACTAGATACGACGAAGGAACTGCATTCATGCCTGTCGTCTCCAAAAAGCGGAATTTGCCTCGTTCAGACAAGTGGCGATTTATGGCGCTTGACGAGGATGGCTACGATTTGCCTCCAGATTGGTATGTCTTCCACTTTCCTTCAATACTATTATAACCGTTTCGTAGGTATATGCGTATATGCGGTTTCGCTGCTGAAGGCTTACGAAGCGAACGTATGATCCATGAAAGTTTTCCCTCCAAGGAGCTGGATGATTACTGGGCAACGCGTCCAAAGTACGAAGAGGAAATCGTTTCTCCCAGCGCAAGTGGAAGTGGGAACGGAGGAGGAGGCGGTTACGATGAATGGGTCAAAACCCAGCCGACGACCGACGGGGATGAGCCGCCGCCACCGCCGTATTCGTTGGAGGCGGAAGAAACGCCCGCTGAATCACCACCAGCATCTGCGCCTGTCGTATCAACCACAACATTCGTCACTGCACCAGCACCTACAGTGTCGACTACAGCACCAATCAGCGCATCTTCTTCGACAACAACGGTGGACGTGCCCACGCCGACGTCTGACGTACGACACCCGTCAACAGCATCGGTTGCGGGAGCGCTAAATCGTCCCCATCAGCCTTCGAGTCCGGGTTTCCTGGGCGCCGGTCCAGCGAGTGTTGGTCTAGATGGAAGGCAATCTCCCGGTAGCTCTTTGGCCGGAAGACATTCCCCGGGAAGTCCGAGTTTCTTGGGTGCGGGACCGTCGACGGTCGGGGGCTCAGGATCCCAACCATCGAGTCCAGGATTCATGGGATCACAGCCGTCGAGTCCTGGATTCATGGGTCCCCGTGTAGCGAGTCCCGGGGTCATGGGATCCCAACCTTCAAGTCCTGGCTTTGCTGGATATGGAAATCCTAATAGGATCGATGCTGTTGATTCGATGGCTGACGATTTTGCGAGACAGAATTTGGCTCGGACTTCGTCTGTCGCCTCTGGGTATGGCCAGCCACCTTCATCCTTGCCGTATGCAGCACCAGCGATATCAGGGTACACGGCGCCAGCTCCGGGTGCGTCAAGTTACATGCCACCTGAGGCGTCGGGGCACAATCCTTCGTTTCGTCCAACGTATACGCCGCCATCTGCATCTCCTTACCCTCCAGTAAACTCTTCCTCATATGGTCCAACGTCTTTGTATGAAAACTCGTCCTTTACTCCTTCTGGCCCTCCTTCTGTTCCCTCCGGTACCAGACCAATATCTCCGCCGACAGGATCAGGAAGGATTGGCATAACTCCTCCTCCCGTTCACCCTGCTTCATCGATGCACTCTTCAGGTTACACAACAGGAGCACATCCTCCTCCTCCAGTTCATCCGGCTATGGCGAAGAGACCATCAACAGCGAGCTTGCCAGGAGGTAGACCCGGATCAGCAGGAGGAGGGTCGGGAAGATTAGGTAGCGTTCCGGGAGGACCGCCTCCGCCTCTACCGAATTCACACCGACCCAGTACGGCCAACTCAATGCGCCCACCGCCTTTGCCTGGTCATCATCCGCCTTCGAATCTACCTCACCATCCATCTTATGACGCACCGTATGGACCGCCACGTCCTGGTTCGAGCTCTCCATATGAGATTTCACGCCCTGGTTCAAGTTCGCCGTATGAACCTGGAGTAAATGCGCCTTACGAGCCTCCGCGGCCGCCATCCAGTTCGCCACAGTGGCCACCGTCCGAGTGGGGACAACCACCGAACACTGCGCAGTATGCGACGTATTCGCGTCCGCAAAATATGTCGCCATCACCAAACCCACATATGATGCCGTTGCCGAGTTCACCTGGGATGCCACAGCCTGGTGCGGGCGGGTATCCTCAGGAGCCGTTTGGTGGTAGTACGTATGCGCCACAGCCGCCTTTTGGAGGTGGGCCGCCGCAGATGTATGGGTCCGGAGGGTATGATGCGCCGTATGCGCCGCCTACACCTCAGCCGTACGGAGGAGGCGGTGGATATTATCCGTCTTATGGACCGGGAGGAGGGGAGGAACGAGCGAGCCGTGGTCGCAGCATCCCTCACAGCCTCAGTCGACTTATCCCGACTCTTCGTATCATCAGAGAGAGACTCTGTGTATCCTGGGCAGGCTTCGCAGCCAGCCCCACCACACGCGGCTCCGGCGGGTGGTGGTTTTGCGAGTTCGCCGTATATGGCGACGGCGACGAATGCGTTGGGGAGTGTGGTGGGTAAGAAGAGGGTAGACCAGTTGATGCAAGGTGGGGGAAAGTTGTTGGGTAGGTTTACGAGGTGAGGATAAGGATTAAATATGATATGGACTGGACTGG
Organism: Mucidula mucida; assembly: GCA_015501055.1. Classification (NCBI taxonomy): domain Eukaryota; kingdom Fungi; phylum Basidiomycota; class Agaricomycetes; order Agaricales; family Physalacriaceae; genus Mucidula; species Mucidula mucida. The sequence goes on from JADNYV010000029.1 coordinate 150,092, forward strand.
ACATTGCAATGTTTCTGAAGTACTGTAACTGGTAGACTCTGGTATTATATCTCGGTTCAAGTTGTCGGGACATAATTGACACAGCTCAAGTCCGCGATGGCCGCTATACTACGTCGGCAAGGCTCGGGTGGTTGGCTCAGGCCTACTGTTGTTCTCCTTAGCCCAGCCGTGCAATTTTACAGTACGTTGTTATCCTTCTTCATCACGCTGTGATCTGAATAATTCTCTATAGGTCGTGCCACTGAATGGCACTAGGTTCTTACCACTATGACTGCTATACACTGTTCTTGTCGACTTTGGTACGAGAGATTGTCCTTTGTGGATATTCCTTTGACCGAGCGATGAAGATGACGCCTCCAGGAAGAAGCCAGTAGGAACTTCATTTTTCAGCACGAGGTTTCGTTTCCCCCTCAGCAGATTGCAGCCGGCAAGGAAATAACAATAGATGACCTTGATCTAGAGCCGCACACTAAGGTAGGGCTCTGTGTACACGGGTCCTGTAAGGCCCCCTCGCCATGTACGGCTGACATACGGAACTCGCCAGGGAGAACAGTTGGAGGTGTTGCCAAAATCCGATCAAACAGTAGCCACCCGTGCGTGACCATTCCAGTCTAATCCTCATAGGTCCAAGTTGGAGGTCACGGCGAATCCCACCCGTATACGGTTCATACGAGCGTCCCGAGTGACCTCTGAGCCTCTCGCCCGATATACCGTACCGTATATATGGAACGGTGCGTATGGCATACATCAAGTTGGGGTATAAATACAACGCGATTGCCTTCCATCGGCGAAAGAGCCAACTTGAAGTTGGTGGTCGGTGAACGGGATGGAGCGGTGGAGTCAAAGTATATTTTATGATTGACCTCTTCGCGTCTTTTCAGTCTGCGTACCGCTGAAACGAGTCTTTTAATCTTGGAGCATCAGTGAATCTGTCATTCTCTCCAGCGCCCATCTGATCACAGTAGGCGCCGAAGGACTCTGCCATTCAATTTAGACTCCGGGAGAAGATCACTCGAATGAGATCCTTCTCAAGCTACAATAGTTACCGTTCTATTTTGGCGAACAGCCCGGAGATTTTAAGGATGATCAAACATTGTTCTGGCGCTTGCTACCTCTCGCATTCCTTTCATCCTCTGCCATCTCGCTAGAAAAATGATCTGGTTTCTTGTCCTCAGTTCGCTTGCGACACAGGCCATGGCGCAAAACTTTTCTTGTAACACCGGTGACATGGACTGGTATAGCCAGACAATCGGAGAGACACCTTGTAAGTTGTGCCATGATGTATCGTATTCAACTGACTTGGATGCTTCCACAGGCGCAACCTATTCCCGACTACGTCAAATCTGTAATCCGTCATGTACGCGACGCCTGTTGGCATCCCAAAATCAAGACTAAGTCTGTATTAGACAATATCAGCTCTCTGCAGAGTATATTTGGCTCGACGCCAGACTACTGCACCGATGAGATCAGTCGTTTTCTTTCTGTACAAGACTAGCAGCGGCCTGACGTTTGAAATCTACCCAGCCGATTGTTGTTGTAACAGTGCTTCTTTCGTGTTGAGCATGTTATGTCGAAAGTGCGCCACGTCTTCTCGAGTTTCCGTCAAGCCGCGCTGAACACCTTCTCAGCTGCCAATTCGAGTCTGGACACAAAGCTTTTACTGGGGCGTATGATGTCTACCTGAACAAGTCCGGATCGACGTGTAGTCCAAATACCAATGGCAGGTACGCTTCGCCTTCTCTTCCTTGACAGCCATTTGCCTGATATACAGAGTAGCCTCCCCGATCATATCCAGACCGCTGTATGTGACAATGATATCAAGATCATGGATGCAATCTATACTGATTACTCGCCAGATGGATCATGGTTTGTTTTTTACATCTTTCTTGTCCGAGTCCTCGAGTCTGATGTATGGACAGGGACTAGTACGTCAGACGTCTGCGCATTACTATGGCATCTAACGTTCGGGCAGTGAGTCCGCGACCCAAAAGCTTACTAAAGAACTAGGCGACAACAACGGTAAAGTCATAACAAAGTGCAGCGGCGGCGGCGATGCATCAAGTTCTGGTGGTACCACGACATCTAGCTCTTCCTCCTCGAATTTGAATACTTTGTCGTCGTCAGTGTCATCTTCGACATCATCTCCGGGAAGCTCCTCGGCGGGATTGAGCACGGGTGCTGCAGTCGGGATTGCCGTGTGTGCGACTACGGTCGGGCTGCTCTTGATAGGCGGCATTGCTGTAACAATTTGGATGAAATTACGAAGGAATAAGTCAACCCCCCCGGTAGACGCCATTCGGGAGACCACTGACAACACCAATGCACCCGCAACGATGTGGGGTCTCTGCCTGCTCGCCTCCACCTCAGCTCGCAGTGCGGCAATCTCTTTGTCCTTCGCCGCTATGACCTACAGAATGCATCCATCATTAGACATAAAGGAAGGAAGGAAGAAGCAAACCTGACTAGCAGCAATAAACTTCTCTTCCCAAGAAGCCCAACATTCTTTATACGCAGCCAACGCACATCCTGCATCCTCACCTTGCAATATGAACCTTCCCTTCCCATCTTCATCAGCGATCCTCAGCGACACATGGTGTCCGTTCGACGACTCCCTCGCCCACTTGCCCATCTGTTTCATCTCGTACTTATCATACTCAACTCCATCCCCAAGAATGTGACAGATCGTCGCCCACACGCAAATCGAAAACCAATAACACTGCGTAGAAATGACGCGGTACTTGGGAGCTAACCTGTGCACGACCTCGACGACGCACGCGAGCTGCTCAAAGCTGAGGCGCGCGCCTTCCTTGAAGTGCATTGTCGCCTTGGCCTTGGGTCGGCCCTTGCCAACCTTGCCATCGGGATAGACGGCAATGAAATCATCGGCTGGCGTGTCGAAAGAGCTTGACGAAGACCGCACGCTCGATGCCAAAGATAGACTCCCGCTCGACCGGAGAGCATCTGCACGTAATTGGAGAGGCGGTGCAGATACGACGGAAGTCGTACTTGCGGCTGCAAAGAGCGACGACGCGATGGCGCCCGAGCCAGGAGTGACGCGCCGACGGCCATAAGCGGTCCGCTCGACAAGCGCTACACTTTTGAATTGGGGATAGGTTTTGCCCTCGGAGACGTAGGTGACGTGAATAAGGAGATATTCGTGATACGGGCTCTTGGCAGACTTGCAGTACTCGATTTTGGTGATCCGGCTCTCCTTTGAGAGGTCGCGTCCCGTCATTTGGCACTGTCCGTGGATGCTGTCGAGGATAGCGGATGGGTTGCCCCCAGTACGGAGCGTGTTACCCGGCGTGCTTTCGAATAGGACTTTGTTGGCTGGAGGAGTCGCGGGGGCCGGTGAAGACATGATGTTTGAGAAAAGTCTCCCAACCACGGTCTTTATGTGGCGAAATTCCCGGCAAAGAGTAGAAAGCGGATGCATCATGGTATGGTAGACGCTGGGAGTGGCCAACTGGTGGTACACGCAACTACTACGGGAAAACAGCCGTTAATATAACCCTAAATGACGGATGTGAAGAAAAACTGCGTGGAGATGGAATCCGACAGTTGTTGCCACTGAACATCTGAGGGTGCTAAGCGCCCAATTCAACGAGGTATTGGTTGGAGTGGAGTTGGCACGACTGACCAAAAGGTCCGTTGTCACGTTGAGAACAGTACGACGTGAGGTAAGAGCAGATTGTAGGATGATATCTAAGGGAAGGAGGAGTCAATACATTTCGGGTAGCTCGTAGATTAAGAAGGGACGCAGTTTACTTACAAAGGAAACGGCTGGCAGAATCACGAAGAGCAGGAGACCCATACACCCGCTACAGTCTCAACCAGAATGAAGTCCCGTAGATTGCGCTCTCCGTGTGACATTAGAAGAAAGGTGAGAGGATTTGAGGAAGGAAGGAATGAGCGACTTCCGATCAATCGCACGAGTCGTGTTAGCGTCATCATGTTCAAGCTCTGCGACCATGGCACCGGTTGTACCACGCCTTTCCAACGTGTTGCGGATAGAAACTATCTTCCTAATATCCTGAGTCTGACTTCGACACTGATAGTGAAGCTCTGAAGCTTAGACAATCAAGAACTGACTGCAACTTTCTTTCAACTAGAGAGGGATGTCCGCGACGCGACTAGCCATAAATATCTTTCCTGTTCCCGTGACCTGTACGCTGATTTCCGGCGTTTGTAAATCGACACTGGAACATGCAATATACCGACTCCGGAACTATTTGAAGGCTGGCAGACGCGGAAATGAACGTGAGAGACGGGACTAGCCATGAGACGCAATGAAAAGAAAAACGCAGGACGCAATTCATAATCGGACGCCACAACTTGCACCGACTCGCATTCTTTCGATAATCTTGGTAATTCAAAAGAATAGGACTAGATATAGATGTCGAACACACGTCAATAAAGCGAAGAACATAAACGTAACTCGAACACTCAACTAAAAAGTCCACAGGCGCTTATCAGAAGGTTCAAAACGCACAACGACCGGTAACTTGTCTTCCGGTTGAAGCATCATGACTGTGGTTCGGAAATATTGCTGGGAATGTATTCAGGTAGAACGCTGGGTCGATGAAAACCGTCCAGACGGACGCGAACAATGATCTATCTAATCGCAGATTGAGGAGGGCTGTAGAAATGAGAACGTTCACATATTGTAAGGCTATGTAGCCACCAAGGCATCCCAATCTCCCGGGTTCCTACTTCCCCATCAGCGCAGTGCCAGCAGTAGATTGAGAATATATACATTCTCACCGCCACTGAGTTATGTTGCTGGACGAAAGTATTCATAGAGGACGGGAAGTACGAGAACGTCTTCACATCGCGACATTTCCATAGAAATTCAACGAGCAATCGATTGAGTTGTTGATGTTGGCTGGCAGTCCAGCTACGTGAGTGACTTGCCGTAATCCTCGTCAGTGTTTTGAAGGAATCACGGCCGACATGATACTCGAAAATTTCATCTTCAAGATTGACACGATAAGCTACAACATAGACGAGCGAACGATGGACATACCTAAAAAAAAAACCCGAAAAACTTCGGAACGGCTCCGTCAATATCGAGGATGCCATCTGTGGGAGCTGTATCTATTGATCCAACGACATCAGCGAGGGAACTAAAAGAGCTATCTATTTCTCGAGATATGTGCAGATTTAGAACCACCAGGGCCAAGCTGACACAAAATTCATAAGCGCTCAGCCACATAATGTTCATCTTACAACGCACCATGGAACCAGTCTCAAGTTCAAGAGGCTCCGACTACTGAAGCAGTGCAAGCTTACACTATCCGAACGTGAGCTCCATAACGCACCGTGATTCCACCAAGATTGCTTGTGAGACGTTCAACTGGTTCTCCTTCAGTACGCCAAATCACTGCCGTCGGCGTTGAAGAGAATACACCGCATTGAGCTGCTCGTCGATGTACTAGACTGCACCAACGTTATTAGAACAGAGGACCTAGTCGATGCACAGGCAAAGAAGGAACCCGACACGGCAGCCCACACCTTATCCTCACACCCCCGCCGTCTACTACAACCACAAACTATATACAGCTACGTCCGTCGGATTTAGTATTTCTCGCCCCTATTTTGAACGCCAAAATACACACCTCTCAAATGAGCACGCTACCTTTCTCGTACTGCGCCTGCCTAAGAATTGAAACATCGAATCCATCATCCTTGATAGTGCGCAAGCAAGCAACATCATCGTCAGACAGATTAGGAAGCAGAGATTTGGTATGGATGATGAAGGAGACCGATTTCATGTCAGACCGCGCACGAATCAAATACACAATGGACGTATCCATGAAGCGCCATGAATCTTTAAGACAGGATTTAAACACGAAGGATTGGAGTTTCGGAACAAGCGAAAGCTCGCTGGAATGTCTCTCGGCCAAGCGGTTGATCAGGACGTTCAGAGCCTCGTCCGTTGACGTGACAACCCCTCTCTCCATTGTGAAGCTATTGAATTTAATAGAAAGGCTCTGTAGTCTGGGAACAAGTTGTAAAAGTTCTGGCATGGAACCTATGGAGAGTTCACAATTGTGGATGCTCAAGGACAGGAGTGGGCATTGGGAAATGTGCAGGAACCTGGGAATGATTGGGAGTGAGGGGGATAATGTGTCGGAGTATGGCGCTCCAACCTCGAGATGTTGGAGATTGGGAAGGGTGAACATGTTGAGCTGAGAGCACTGTTCAAGCAACAACGTGTTCAGACGGGAGTGAAGGTATCGAGTTTCGTTTTGGAGCGGCTCGTCATCGGAGGCTATCCAGGAAAGATCTGCCAGGTAGGTGAGGCAGGGTGATGAGACAAGAACCTTATATGCGGCCGGTGTTAACGCCACTGAGGTAAAGGATTCAAGGCGGGAGTAATCGAGCTTGACAACTGCATTGTGTACAGTTGCCTTTCTTAATGAAGGGGCAATTTCGAAAGGATAGGCATCTTCAACGTAATCGGTCGACTCAAAGTCCCAATTTTTACAAACGAGTTCCTCCAGCTTCGGCAGCCTTCCTCTGAGAGCCGAAATAGACCGCTCAAGAACGCGCGCCACGCAGTCGAAGGAAGCGTACTGCCATTGCTCTGAGTGCTTTACGAGTTCATCAAGGACGATGCGGCCAAACAGAATGCCCTTGTTAGGCTTATCCCAGAAGAAATGTATTCGGAGTGGTAACGAGCGAGAGCGGTCGAGCACATCTTTTACCACAGACAGGTTCCCTAGACCTGTACGTGAGATTCGCAGGCCCGTCCAGAGTTGCGGATACTGAGCAGCCGTGCGCCAATTCCGGCAGACGCGACGGACGGTCCAAGGCGAGTCTTCCGGATCAAAAACGTCGAACCACGTATAATCAGGTTCACGGGAATACGTCAAAGTACATAGGAATATTTCCTCGAGGGGAAAACAGCGAAGAGGAGAGAGAGCACCGGAAATGCTTTGCTGGCGTTCTTCTAGAACGCGCCGCTCTGTTCGAAGAGCATCAAGCGTTGCTTTTCTGAGATCGAGCTCTTTCTGGAGCTGCTCCTGCATAGCAGATAGAGTAGCTATCTCGGTATCGAGACGTGTGAGGTATGGATCGAGTGAGAGCCTGTGCTCGCGCAACATGTGCATGTCGGAAGCAGACGGAGGCTCGTTGGAAAGGGTGTGTGCTTTCACAGCATCAGGTAGTCCTGGCGTTTCGAAAGAGATCTGCGTAGACTGACAGCAGCAAGTCGAGCAGTGTGGCGCCTACCAAAATCGTTAATATATTAGAAGGAAAGGTTCAGATTGGTGAGATCCGTACCATCGGCACTTGCTCTGACAACGTGGATTAGCCAAGAGTCTCGAGAAAGCGACTCAGGCGAGTCTTCAAATTTCTGTAGTGCTAGCCTGTCGAGCGCAAATCAGAATTGTGGAGAACTTGGTCGTCAACTCGACACGTACAATTGTGGTTTGATTTGTGGCGATGGTACTAAATCAAGATTCAAGACGCGCCTGAACACGTGGATGCCCAACTTGGACTACACGTGGCATACTTTTCTCTTGACCACCACTCAGTCGGAAGCACTTCATGGCAAAATGCATCGTTTCATAGATTTACTCAGCCCGTGTCGCGTCCTGAATTCTCGTAAACGAGTTGCCACTTATCCGACGACTTTCCGATTTTGGGGTCCTCTCAGAGACTCAGACGGTCCGGTCATCTTTTCCGCCTTCTCCCCTCGAGCACATGATGGTTGCACTCGTCAACTTACCCGAATTCTAGCAATTCCAACCGCCTGACCTCATTGTCTTCGTTTATCCGAGCTTAAAAGGTGATTTCCTGAATAAAATTTAGCCCGTGTTAGTCTCTGTACCACACCATGATGCTCGTCCCTCTCAGGATTCTGACGTCCGTTCTTGCTGGTTTCGCGGTACTTTCATGTCTAGCCGCACCTACCGGATTTGGAGCTCGGGAACTCGAAGAACGACAATCCTCATCGATGTACACTAACGTGAATCTGGGAACATCAACTGGTGCCTCTGTTCATCGTGCTTCTGGTCAGTAGGAATTTGTCTAACATCATTAATATCTGCCTCTCTGACTCGTCGTATAGGTGTCCTTTATGGTGTTCCCAATACACAAGGCCAGATCCCCTCTTCGTTCTATACAGGTAGCCCTCTCTTTCCCACCCCACTGTATCCAGACGTTGTCTAACCGGCTTTGAAATGTAGACATGGGCTTCAACTACCTCAGTGCTGGGGGCGCCCAATACACCGGCGCCACAGGGTGGATCTACGGCGGCTACACTGGTCGCTTCCAAAACGTGCTATCCAACTACAACACCGCGCGCACCTACGGCGCGCAGTTTATCCTCAAGATGAGCGACCTGTGGGGCGCGGATGGGACGCAGGGCAGCGATGCGATATACCCATTCGACAACAATGACTGGACAGAGTACGACCGGTTCCTCACGCAGTTCGTCGCCGATCTCAAGGCGAACGGCATGTCCTCGAATATCAAGCTCCTGATATGGAACGAACCGGACTTGACGGTATTTTGGACGAAGGGGTTGGCAAGGTATCTCGATACATGGAGTCATACGGTCAATTTCTTGAGGTAGTAGTTGGTTTCAGATACTCATGGCAAGGGTTAACTTCGATGTGAATAGGTCAAATTTGGCGGGGGTGCCACTTGCTGGGCCGGCTATGGCGAATATGCCTTCCTCTTCCAATACTTGGTATAGTCTTTCACATTTTACCACCAATTTGCTTCCTGAATATGCACGTCCATAGGTGGACAAGCTGGCTAGCGCGCATCAAAGCTGACGGAACCGCTCCTGATGTCTACACATGGCATTTGGAAGGCAGCGTTCGTCTTCCTCCACTTATTACTACTTATATTAATCCTTCCCAATACTACAGACCAGCGACGTCAACGACGATCTACAGACTACACAACCCGCCATGGTGGACCTGCTGAACTCTTACGGTCTAACGATTGGCGAATTCAGTTAGTATTAACTCCTCATTAACCAACATACACCATCTAACGAATGAACCAGTCATCGACGAATACGGAAACTCGGGCGAACAAGTCCCAGGCGGCGCTGCATGGTGGATAGCCCGCTTCGAGCGATACAACATGAGCGGTCTACGCGGAAACTGGGCCAGCGGCGCTGCGTTGCAAGATTACCTAGCGAGTCTGCTCGGGAAATCAGGGAGCACGTATTTCGCTAATGGAGGTACGCACGTCCTCCTTCCTCTATTCTGTGACCTGACTTGGTTTTTTTAGAATACCAAGTATACAAGTACTACGCATCCTCGATGAAAGGATACCGCGTCGCCACCACTGGATCGACGGATAGGAAGATGGATAGCTACGCCGTTGTCGATAGCAGTCTCGTACGGATCCTCGTCGGCGGACGTCAGGTCACAGGTGTGTATTTCTCCCCAAATCTCCAAGTGACATGCTAAACTCAGTCATACAGGCACATACATGCTCCAAATCAACAGCATCAGTAGCCTCGGTCTGCCCACCTCTGGTACAATAACCGTGCGCACGCGTCAGTTCTCGTGGTCAGGCAGCTCCGGAAGCGTCGGTGCGCCTACGGATCTGGGGACAGTTGACCATACATATTCGGGGAACGTACTATCTTTCCCTATCTACCAAACTGACGCGACGACAACGTGGGCATTTGAGTTCAGCTATTGATGGAAGAAACTACGTGTACCATGTCAACTGCAGGAAATACATTCATGTTATGGCGATCATTTCAACATCGTTGAGCAAAACCCAAGTCTTATTGACTTTTCACATATCCTACAAAGTACACATCCTCGCATCCTATTTACACGAACGGCATCAAAGCCTGTGGCAGAATCTGCGCAACAGAGGGACCACTAGGCGGCTCAATGGATTGGAAGTACTAAAGCGTATTCAGCGCAGATCTATCGAGGACGCGGAACGACTTACATCACCCCACCATGGCCCAGCAGCCCAGTACGAGAAACCAATCCACACCCCACCGGCCTGCTGCATGGAGCACAGTGCGCCGTACACAGCGCTGATACTACAACACCAGCATCAGGTTCCCATACACATGTTTGACGAATTGGCATACCAAGCATCATTTGAGCCGGCGCCCATTTCGCCCAAGAAACCCTTCAAGCCAGTCTGCTGGAGCCACGCCGTCGCAGCTGCGAGTCTCTCCGCGCCAATCGTCGACGACACACATGTCTCCGAGGTGCCCGAGCCGTCCGAGTCGAGGTATTGGTGCATTTCTTCCGATTACAAAGTTAATAATAGGACAGCCAAATAAGGGGAGAGTATACGCACGGATGGCGGTGTTGTTGAGGGAATCAGAGATGGTTGCGAAGGCGTCAGAGTTGCCGGATGTGGTCCAGGCTTAAGGGAAGGTGAATATCAATGTGTGAGAGAGTGGGAAGAACATACTCCATGCGCCGGTCCAAGCTGTGGGGCGTCTAGTCAATGAAAGGAGATATATAAGGAATGGTGAGGCGTACAGGTGCCTTCCACGAGGATAAGTTGGGTAGCGCCAGTTGAGCGAATACCATCGATAGCAGCTTGCATCTGTCGTATTATCAGTATCGCAAGACTTCAATCTTTCCTCCAAGAAAGATTTAAAGGAACTCACCATGTCCTTGACGGTGGCGGCCGCAATGTCGTGGGGCTCGTTCATCAAGTCTATAAGTTGATTGAGAAGGCAGTTTCGATATTGTAGAAACTCGGTCATACCGAATATGACGTGGTCGTTCGACTTGAATTGGTTCGCGAGGTTGACCCAGACTTCAAAGAGGGAGGTTTAGTTTCAATGTAACTGGATTTTGGGACGGACATACAGGTAGAGAAACTACATGGCCGGAAAAAGTCAGTCAAGAGCCGGTGCCAGTAAAGTTCAAGAAACGCACTCTGAAGGGCTGGACAGGGTGGATCCGTTGTAGATCATGAAGTTGTGGGCTACAACGCAATTGTCACGAAATGTAATGATCAAAATACGAACAAGGACTGACGTTCGGGCGCGACGAAAGCCCCCTTCGATGTGATATATTCAACAGTCTATATGTGTTTGTCAGTCATTTTGAAAAGACGAGACGATGAGAGCAGACCTCAGTCAACAGGGCGAGGTAGTCGGCGTTGAACGCTCCAGTGATGCCCGTTGCGGGAGGTGTTAGACGCTCCATGAGGAAGGGAACACGGAAAAAGTTGAAGCCCTGGCCGACAAAGTACTGAATTCGCGAATGAGTATTATTTCTCGATTGACCCCATTACTTGATACGTACATCAATAGAACTGCAATGACCAGCGATCAGTCGCGCGGAGAAACAAAGTCTCGAGAACGAGCATACCTGGGCGCAGGGAAGATATAGTCCGTTTGGTAAACACCAGGAATGTTCAGGTTGCCAAACTCAGCGCCGGACTCGTTGACACCAAAGTAGGTGAACTTGGTCACGTCGCCTGAGCATGATAGAGCAGCAGCCGTTCCCGATGCTGGAGCGGCTGACGACGTTAAGCTTGCACTAGCAGGCGACGTCGGCGTGGGAGCTGCCGATGATTGTTGATGCGGCGGCCTGGCTACGACGGTGCCGACAAGGATGGCGAGGGAAACGAATGACGAGAGCAGCTTCATGGCGGAGACGCGCGTAGTGGGACGCTTCGTCGCATGAACTGTTATATAGCGAGGACGGTGCGGTGGGGTAAATAGACCCGCTGTATATCCGAAATGCGTCCTATGCAAACATCACATGGGGGAACCAGTCGAACGTCCATGGAAACGCCAGTTGAACGGAAGCAGCTAGACGAGATATCGGTTGCTGGGGGTTGCGCTTCGGACTATTCTGTGGTCATAGTGGGCCGCCTTCCGAATATTTTCCTTCCCACAAATGAAAGCGGAGTATTGGATTCACTGGAACGTAAATCACGACTCGGAAAGGCCATCATCTGATACGGAATCGCTCGTTGAAAAACACGATTATTGGATGAATGGGCACATACCTTGGACAGGAGGACGAAGGAGTCGAGAAGCTCTATACAAGGGCGCCGGACCGAGGTTGAATATGTCGCCAAGCTGGGCTATATGTATCCGCACTGCGATGTTCTTCTTCTTCTTTCCTGCTCTTGGCTGCCTGGATTCCATCTGCGGAGAAATAGATCCGATAAACGTAGCTATACGTGTTCAAGGTTTTCGGTAGCCTATTGCCGACACCTGGCTATTGTGGTGGTGGGGGTATGAAGAGAAGGAGAGGATTGCCGAATTTAGACATTTCCAGATCACGACGCGACTCGTTACAAACTCGTTAAGCCTTACTTGAAGTTACTTCAGACTTGGTACACTGTATCAACGAGCAGCTCAAACTTCCTCCTTGACGACGAGCCTATCATCGTAATAAACGCGCACGCTGTTTGAGTCGGGGGCAGCGATTGTGAGTTCGCTGCTTTGACCAGTATCACAGAGAAGGATCGCTAGAGCCCTACCGTGTGTCTATCGGGATGATAGATAATTCGCATCGCTATGCCCGGTAATAAAACTTTTCTGGAACAAAACTCGGTACCTCTGAACGCGTTGTAAGCAGCGCACTCTACTCAACATATTCACCCTTCCCGTCTCAGTACCATCTCGAAGCTGGACGAATGACACTGACGAAGTATACCCTCTCACTTACAATACATTTATTTTCCAATGCTCACTCTTGTATTGACCCAATCTCATCGCACACATAGGAGGCACTGCAGGAAAACAAGACCAACACATCAATCTGTGAAACGATGAGGAAAAGGTGTATGGTGTTATTATCAGTACGCAAGCAGTTGGCCTAGCCAGGGGCAGGCCTCTTCCTAAAGCCTGTAGTAAGTCGAGTTGAGGAACATGTCAGCAAGGTTGGACGACACTCACTCACCTGCTATATTGTCTCCAGTCATCGCCAACAAGCCAGCGGCCCTGTTCATTGCAGTAAGATTCTTACTCAACCTTGCTGGCTTTGGGTAAGTGACGAAACGCGCCACTTTTCGCGTAAAGTCTTTCCAATGCGTCAACGAGTGAGCGACAAAAGAGACCGGCATAAAGCCTGTGCAACCAAAGTCAATAGCGATGACCTCGCCCTCGTCATTGATGATAAAGTTGCTGGGATCAACGTCTGAGAGACACAGGACTAAGCCCTCGGCGATCTCGTCTGTAAAATCCGCACGAAATCCCTCAGGAGCAGCCAACTGAATGAACACAATTGATAATCAGAATGATAGATGAGAATAACCGTACCCTGTTGATCTGCGCCTGAAGCTCAAAAACGTCGGCGTAACGGATGGTGGATAAGCGCTCAACGAAGAAATCATGGCCGATCAGCCCGTTCTCGCCTACAAAGCCCGGCGCAGAGTCGGCCGGCACTCGCAAACTCACGAGGTGACTGTAGGCGGCAGCGACGGCCTCGACGTCTCCCGGAGCATAGCTCGTCGGGCTCGGCTGGCGGCTCGCCACCGTGCCCCCGGTAACATATTGCATGATGATATAGCGGCAGCTTTGGGCGACAAAGACAGCATAGACTTCGGGAACGCGCACGACGCGGCTGGTTTCCGCGTTAACGATCTGGGCCACAGCGTCTTGTGTCAGAGCCTCACCGAGGGTGAGGCTTACGCCGTACTTGAGCCAGAACCGAGGGTTGCCCGTCGAAGGAAAAGATATACCGTTCTGGTGAAAGCCAGCCTCGGCACAGAGCTGGACGATCTGCTCGCATGGTGGAAGATCCGCTGGGAGCTCCTGCGCTCTGAACTCAAAAGGATCTGGCGACATGGGCGTGGCGCACAGTGTACTTTAATGTCCCCTGATGGCCGATTGGTAAGCTTTTCCCAGGCTCCCTTTTCTGTGTGCCGCGTTCGCGACAAAGTCGTCCACAAGTTGACCTGCACTTTCCAGGTTAATCTTACTACACAGAAACTTTGTACAAAAGCTATAATGGTACGGCGTATCAGAATTTCCAAGTTGTAATCTCATCTTGATTTTGGTATAGGCGCCACACTGTTCGACTTGCTGCTGTTACTCGGCGCCAATCTCTTTAGACATGCCAGAACTACCCGACATTGTTAATACGCACATTACCTCCAATGAAGCGCCCTCTGCTTCCGACTTGCCCATGTTGCGCAAGTACAGGCTGTCACTCGATCCATACCTCACACGGCACATTTCCGGTGCTCTTTCTCCTCTTCGCCGTCTGCCCCTCGAGATCCTACAGGTAATATTTCTACGCACTTTGGCGCTCTCCGGTGAGCCTCACTATACGTGGTTCGACGTTTTTGATCGGGAGGATCCCCTTCAGTGTTGTCATAGAGGCCTCATTTGAGCCCTAGATTTTTGTTAAGGCCTCAAGGTATTTAGAGGGCTTAAACAAAGCCTTAATTAGAGACCTTAAAGTGGTTGCGTAATACAGATTACATCATGTACTTACGGCTCGAAATCATCGCCCGATCCTTCAAGCGCGCCGTCGTCGGGAGCCTCTTCTGCATACTCGGCCTGCAACAGCTCCATCAATCGCAACTCTTCATCCAACGCCGCACGTTGATGTGTGCGAGTACCTGTTGTATCAACCGGACGAGCCGCACCATCACCACCAAACAGCTTCCGTAGCGTGGCCGGCAGGAATTTACGGGATTTCGATGGCCCTCTAGAGGCTGCCGCGGAAGTTCCTGGGACTCCTTCCTCATCAGAAGACATATTGACGTCCTCATCGCTGGCAGCAGAGAACACCTTTCACACCCATGACTGTCAGGCAATGGTGACGGGACGTCTGCGAGTGCGGGTAGAGCAATTTTCGAGCACAGCTATTAGGGGTACAGAATGTCAAATATGTTATCTAAGACATTAGAGATCTCTTAGAGAGCTCAAGTGTGCGAGCGATGAGTTAAAGCCCTCTTCTTAGAGGTTGTAGAGACCTTAAACCTTTTAGAGGTTTAGCCTCTATGACAACACTGATCCCCTTTGGACCGTCCGTCGCGTCTGCCGGAAATGGCGCACGGCTACTCACTATCCCCCTCTCTGGACGGGCCTACGAATCTCATGGACACGTGTAAGGAACCTGTCCGTGGTGAGAGATGTGCTTGATCGCTCTTCCTCGTTACCAATCCGGATCCTCTTCTCATGGGATCATGATAACCCTTGCGCGGGGGCTCGCTTTGGTGAGATCGTCCTTCATGAACTGGTAAAGCACTCAGAGCGGTGGCAGTATGCTACCTTCTACTGCGGAGCACGCGTGCTCAGGCGGCCCATTTCGCCTCTTCGTGGAAGGCTACCAAAGTTAGAAGAAGTTTTTTCTATTGGGAGCCAGAGCAGTTTCATTACATTGAAGATGTTCATCCTTTCGAAATTGCCCCTTCATTAAGGAAGGCAACTGTACACAACGCAGCTGTCAAGCTCGATTACTCCCGCCTTGAATCGTTCACCTCGGACGCGTTGACACCGGCCGCGTTGAAGGTTCTTGTGTCATCGCCCCGCCTCACCAACCTGGCAGATCATTATTCGAGCCCCATACCCGATAACGACTTGTTCCAAAACAAAACTCAATACCTTCACACATATCTGAACACGTTGCTCCTCGAACATTGCTCTCAGCTCAACTTGTTCACCCTGCCCAATCTCCGACATCTCGAGGCTGGAGCAACACACACACACACACACAGAGTATCCCCTTCACTCCCAATCATTTCCCAGTTCCTCCACCGTTCTTAATGCCCACTCTTGTCCTTGAACATTCACAATTGTGATCTCTCCATAGGTTTCATGCCAGAACTTCTACAACTTGTTCCCAGATTACAGAGCCTTTCCATTCACATCAACAGCTACTCGATGGATAGAGAGTATGTTGCGTCATCGGACGAGGCGCTGAACGTCCTGATTATCGCTTGGCTGAGGTAGTCTCCAACGAGCTTTCGCTTGTGGCGAATCTACGATCCTTTGCATTCAACACTTACCTTGCAGATTCCTGGGACTTTATGAATGCGTCCATTGCGGACATGATTCGCGTGCGATCTGACATGAAATCGGTCTCCTTCATTATTCATCCCAAATCTCTGCTTCCTAATGTGTCTGACGATGTTGTTGATCGCTTGCGCATTATCAAGAACGATGGATTTGATATTTCAATTATCAAACAGGCGGGAGAGGGCCAGGAGGGTACCGTACTCATTTGAAAAGTGTGGTATACGTGTGCGCGCCTGTAGGTAGAGTGCTGCTTCTCGTAGTATGTATGTGTAAATCCAAGGTGATCGCAGTTGACTACAAGCTTGGTTCGGTCCTCTCCTCTGTTCCTTTATCTCCCTGTCTGATACCGTCGTGGAGGATGTTATCAAGAAATCTGACATTCTTCGAATTCGTCGTCGAGGTCCGCTCTTCTTTGACGCTGAGTATATTCAGGGCCAATGATGATTTACAGTGCCCGCCAAGGAAGTAGAGATTACTACTGAAAAGGCTGTTGAAGAGACGTCCGGACACAGTAGTTCGAACGAGGGTCAATCTAGTGGAGCGTGAAGCAGCGAGGTCGTGTTGATAGGGTTCAGATTGGAAGAACAGTCGACGGACAAGGAGTGTGTCGAAAGACTTGTATCATGTCGAAGTTCAATTGAAGTTCAATTCGACTGTGTTGTTTGGTACTGTGACCTATTTCCGGTTCAGCTCCATGTTACTGTGATAGCACCAAAGATGCTAAGGGATTATGCAGCAGCCGTCAAATTTACACAAGGGCAGTCCCAAGCAGTCAGTGAGTAACGGGTATTGGCTCTATTGTAAATGGCAGTGTCAATCACAAAGCTCAACTGATCCGAGAACATCCCATCCGCCCTCACGTAGGTGCTCGGCAATGGTATACCCTCCAATGAGGAGGCCCGGATTTTGCTGAAGCACCTCACTGGCGGAAAGACCATCCTCATCATCATCGCTTACAACGAGGTGAATCCGATCTTTTCCAGTAACCTCTATTTTGTATCGTAGGTCACTAGACAACGTGCCCATTCCACACTTGACGACTTCAGCAACAGCCGCGATTGAAGGCCATCCTACCGGCGGAAGACCTTCCTCGTTAAACAAGTCTTGCCAGCAGAGGCCAGACTTTACCGCAACAGGTCGGAGGGACTTGGTTGGAGAAGCATTCTGCAGACGCATTCACTTAGCAGGTCGAATTCGACTGGGAGAGGACACAAACCGTCTCGATAGCAATGGGCATGACTCTCGCCCGAATATTGGCAACAATAGTGCTGTATGACTGGAAGGCATCCTCTGAGTCGATATAGTAGTCACCGGTCTTCGCTGTGATCGAATTATCGTAGATTCTGAGCGTTTCTTTCGCCACAGTATAGAGCGCCTGTGAAACGATGAACTGATGATCGCCATCCGCGAAAGTACACACATACTTGAAGGTCCTTTGGCCAGTCAACAACGGACACCATAGTGCCATGTTCAAGTTTCATCTTTGGCATCGACGAGGTTGCCATGAATCAGAGGAAATAAGGTGAGTGTATAGAGGCAACGGACTAAATCATTGATAATCGTCACACCGATCAGGTCGAGTCACTCGGCCCGACTCTCCGAACTCCTTCCTAAAGCGGGCCACTTCTGCTTGTACCCGCAAGTGCTTCAATCACTTGTGCAGGTCTTATGAATCGATTTCGGTAGGGCTTTGAGACATAACCGGGCGATACGACTCTGATGGCGCATGCTAAGATATAGGAAGACAATCCCGTCACGGCGCTGATTGCTGGGATTGGGATAGAACTTCTTTCGACGAGACGCAGGAACAAGTTGGCGCGCAAAATCAGTACGAAAGAAAAGTTGAATACGTGGAATATTGAAGTCATGGTCAATGAAATCCTCGGGTATGTAGCTATCTAATCCTGGTGGACAAGCTTACCCATTTAGATTGATAGAAATTGTCCAAAGTATATTGCTGTTCAAGAACTCGACCCATATCCTGTCGCCGCTCAAGTCGCTGCCAGAAATATGAAGATGGAAGATTTATACCGCCTTTCCAGCGAGGTTCTCCCTCTTATTCAAAAGTCCGACACACTTTTCTTTGGCACGACTCACGACAGTCGCGCGCCTCTCTTTCCTTCCATGTTGGCATGAATAGTCACGGCGGTCGACCAGGTTTCGTAACGCATTCTCCCGTCTGATGGCCGCACTCCCAGATCATTCTGTTAACCGCATCTTTACGTCTCTTGGGAACATTGAGGCCACGCCTCTAGCTTCCCTCACATTCCCATTTTTCACTACTGGCGACGTCTTATACGTTACTAGGCGCGCGCGAAATGTGAATGAAAAGGAGGAGGCGGGGAGGTTGATGTTCCATCACGACAGACTCACCACTCTGTATGTGACCGGCGGGTATGTTTATATTCGGAATGCACGCCAACGTCTAGGCCCCGATGCGCAGTTGCGGTACGTACAGCCCCAAAGTTCGTTACCTCTGAGGAGATCCAGACGAATAGGAAGCTACTCGACCAGGATGCGGTCGACGCTACTCTGACTCGTATCCGGTTACATTCACCCACGTCAACGTTCTCGACCTCCGCTCGTCTGGACATGATACCAGGTCAAGTCATCATCTTAGATATCAAGTCCTTCATCGGTGTGCCCAAATACGCACATATGGCGCCAAGCAATCCCGTATCACTGAACGACGACCGAATACTAACGTGAACTGTCTCGAGATCCTCACCGACGGCTCTTTCAATAACAATGAAGTTGAAGCCTGGAGAGGCTGCGACAGGTGCTTTCCTTGCTTTTGCACAGAAGGCGCCGCCTGCGCTGTCGAAGGATATGAGCTGAAGTCGCCTATTCTGGGATTGACGGGCGATTTCAGCCTACGCTCGACTTTGGAGAAGAAGGCGCTCATGGTTGCGGGGAATAGGTGTCCCACCGTCCTTGACATGCTGAGGGATGAGACATTGTGGTGTTCCTTTCGACACGGAAACAGGCGGCAGCGTTGGTTCCTCTTCTCGTTGAGTCCTACGAGTTTAGGAGTGAAGTTGCGCGTGGTGGCATTTTCGTCGTCGGAAGAGACGCATCCGGTGGAGAATGACGGGTGCGTATGTG
The DNA here is from genome assembly GCA_015501055.1 of Mucidula mucida. Lineage (NCBI taxonomy): Eukaryota > Fungi > Basidiomycota > Agaricomycetes > Agaricales > Physalacriaceae > Mucidula > Mucidula mucida. The sequence continues at coordinate 169,143 of JADNYV010000029.1, forward strand.
GTCGACTGACGATTGAGCTTCTCATGAATAGCAAAGACGAGAGTGGGATGGAAGGTCAGTTTCTTGTTTGTGGACCGGCTGGGACGCGGACTGTTGTGTTGTGGTGGATGGACTGGGAGGACGGTATACCGCTGGAGGAGATTGAGGTCGAGGGCTTTTATTGTTAGGTCCTCAAATACCGCTAGTACGGACTTTTTTCTTTGTTTTGCATGATCGTTCACTTACAGTCGTTCCAATAAAACCTTGCGGACGATCAGACGAAGTGCCGAATATCACCGTAAATCCAGACAATTGTAAAGATTCTCATTGCGTCCTTAGTTTTTCTACAATATGCAGAAGCGTCGACGTCCGCCCCTAACCGTCGCGTTTACGCCCAAGGAATGCATGTGCCTTCAATTTGTGCTTAATCGTTGAAAGGATATACTTACCGTGTCCTACATATCTGGTCGCTTATCTTAATGATAAACTGCTCGCCGGCGAGAAGACTTTTTGGAAACGCCCCATTTAGCCAACCGTAGAGCTAGCAGCCAGTGGTAGGCTAGAAGTCGGAATCGCACAAAAACTGAATTCCAACCTTCATGGCAGTCGTACATCCTGAAGCCGCGCAATATAGTTACATCATGAAGCAGGAGAAGGTCAAGAAGTTGAAAGTCTCCTTTGACTAACTAGTGAATACAGCTGAATACAGAACAGCATAATAGGTACCAATTCGCTCTACAATCTTGTGGAAAGACCATTCCTCCACAAGTTCACGGCTGTCCTGCTAGTGCAGCCCTGAATTGCGTGAAGGCACTAAATCCTTTGTTAGTCATATGTGTAGTCAAGTCCAAGATCACAGGTCGATGGATATTGGACTGCATAGCGTAATTGATATAATCAGTGGCGTTCTTCTCTACGCCATAGTAATAGGCACCAGCAACAAGGCGACGCAGTAGGTCGGCATGGATGGATGCAATGGCATTGTCAAAGGGATAGGTCGAGATGTGGTCATGACTGTAGTGCAGGGTAACATCTGCATTGTGCTTACGACTGAGAAGCATCTCGAAAGTTGCGCGGGTATCCCCAGTCACATAATTGAGGTACAGGATTTGGATGAAGTCCTCGCTTGAGGCAACTGCAGCAGCCCAACAGTACGCATTGCACAGACGAGCTATGACCTCCATAGCAAGTCTAGATAGCGAGACAGGCCCAGCTGCTTGAAGTTCCCGCAACTTTCTGGCAATGATGGTCCTCCAATAATACTCCGTATGCCCTTGGCCACATTGGGACGCAATGAAGGACTTCAAATCACCAGACAACCCGACGCTGCCTGTGGAAGAACCAGAATGAGAACGAATATGTCCCGCGCTGCCCAAATTCATCTCAACCAAGACGCATGCATCCCATCCGCCCTCACGTAGGTGCTCGGCAATAGTATACCCTCCAATGAGGAGGCCCGGATTTTGCTGAAGCACCTCACTGGCGGAAAGACCATCCTCATCATCATCGCTTACAACGAGGTGAATCCGATCTTTTCCAGTAACCTCTATTTTGTATCGTAGGTCACTAGACAACGTGCCCATTCCACAATTGACGACCTCGGCAACAGCCGCGATTGAAGGCCATCCTACCGGCGGAAGACCCTCCTCGTTGAACAAGTCTTGCCAGCAGAGGCCAGACTTTACCGCAACAGGTCGAACGGACTTGGTTGGAGAAGCAGCCTTCAAACGCATTCACTTGACAGGTCGATTTCGAGTGGAAGAGAAAACTGACCGTCTCGATAGTAATGGCCATGACTGTCGCCTGGATATTGGCAGCAATAGCGCTGTATGATTGAAAGGCATCCTCTGAGTCGATGTAGTAATCACCGGTCTTTGCTGTGATTGAATTATCGTAGATTCTGAGGGTTTCTTTCGCCACATTATAGAGAGCCTTTGACAACGGTAAGCTGTTAAATATCATCGGCGACAGCAGATACGTACTTGCAGGTCCTTCGGCCACTCTACAATGGACACCGTAGCGCCATGTTCGAGTTGCATCTTTGGCTTCGTCGACATGGCCATGGAATCAGAGAAGTAAGGCGAATGCAAAGAGGTAAAGGACAAGGTCAAATGCTGTTAAATGTCAACGGTCACATCAATCAGGATGACTTGTCTTCGGCTGTGTCTGCCGGCGTTCCTGAAGGGACGAGCCGTGTAATCCTTCCTTCCTCCAGCAGACCAGGATTTGTTCTGAACGCACAGCGTCGGCACATATAGTTTCGCTGCCGCGCGCCGCTGCCTTCAACGTCCTGTATGTTTCCCAGTTATCTTTTGTCGAGTGGCCGATATATTGAAAACCCACCATACACCAAGGCGAGCGCAAGGTAAGGTTCATGTATGCGATGCCGCCGAGAATCATAGAAGTTGTGGGATGTGTCGCCACGATGGATAGTTTGAATAGCGGTAACCCTTTGCATACATCACCAAGATCAGGAAGAAAAACCCCCAAGAATGCTGAGATCTGAGAGTGAGCACTGCAATATCGTCTCCGGACGCGGTGACGATAGTTCCTTTGTAGGTTATAGCGCGTCGTGATTGAATTCTCCGCGAGAACAAAAACAAGTAAGAAGGCGACAGGAGGGATCGAGAAATGCGAAACATTACGAAAGGCCGCACGATGAAGAAATCAGTACCGAATTGTACTTTGCCCGTCCCCAGCCCACCCGCTTCCATCCCCGATGCGCTTAAGAACACAACATGCTTCACGCCCTCGCGTATCGCCAGATCGATAAAGGGCTTCATCGGTCAGTCGCGGGAGGCGACACGAGATAGAGACTCTCGAGGTTGGGAGCCAGAGCAAAAGGGTTTTCAAAGGTATGCCAGTTGGGTAACACCTCTAAACGGCTCGGGAACAACGCCCTAAAAGGAGGTAATGTTAGCTGCCGAGAAGTGCCACCGATGATAATGATAGATAGACATTGAGATGTAGGCTTGAATACGAGGAACAGGCAGGCGTAGTCAGTCGAATAGACTCGAAACCTGTCTATGTTTACACTAAGCGAATTGGGCAGATGAGTAAGAGCGGGCGGTCTCCGAAGCAGAAGAAATGAAATACTGCGAGACAAAGTTTACGACAGTGATTTAAACGTGCAGCGCGACAAACGAAAGAATTGGGTAGGCATGCAATCCCTATGTTCCTTTCTTTCGGGCGCAATTTACTTGAGGCGGGCTTCCGCTTCGGCAGCGAACAGACTATGAGCACGTCAGCGCGTGATAATTTCAAAAAGAAACTCATTTGCTCAACCTTAGGTGCTCCCGACCTGTGCCCGCCGCGACTCGTCACCGCCTATTCTCCATTTTCCATCACGAGGTACAGTAGGGCACATTTGAGCTGTTTCCAGGAGGCCTTGTTCATTGCTGAAATGCACGAGATTGAAGTGGATGGTCCAGCAAAGGCGGGATGCGATAGGACAGTGGCAGAGGATGGGTCGGCGCTAGTACCGTCCAGGCTCAACGCTCTTTCCGATTTCGTGTAACGAGGCGAATAGCAAAGCGGATTCTGGAAATGAGCGGAACTCAGATGCGCCGCCAGTGTAAAGGACAAGCCGGGATTGCGCCTATGAGATCGAACGACATTATCTCGCTGGTTCCGTTCCAGCACGTCTAAGGAGATCAGCTATAGTACAAGCAGAGCTAGAGCCACTCACCTTGACCCTCATAGCATTTATAGCGCGTTCCATAATTTCAGCCTTTTCTTGTCTCGCCATCCTTCATATTCTCGCATTTTTTGACTCAAGTAATTGGCTTTGCGACCAAGTCATTGACGTTTGATAACCACAAGAAAGTAAACACGTCGAAATCGGTGTCGATGATCAAAGTCCTCTCCAAGACGGTGACCGGCATATGCCGGAATACCTTCCCTCCATCCCATCTCGTTACTACTCGAAATACGGTTAATTTTCTCTCGTGCCCCGTCGCAAAAATGTTGCTGTATACTGCAGCTCGTATTTTCTGAGGAGCGGGAGCTCACAGCCCGGCTCTCTCCTCGGTTGCAGTCTCTGGAGTCTATTACATTCACTCGCTCTATGGCGCTATGGATATAGGCGTCAATCCTGCGTTTCGCACACCTCTAAGCCATATGGCATTCGCAGGACGCCCACCTTGATTATTCTTTTTCCGTCAACCAAGAATTCACGATCTGTGGCGCCTACAGGCATGTTCCGCTCCTTGTTTCTCCACACTGGCACTGGAATTGGGTATGACCATATACTCTGAAGAACACGTAGCGAGCAACCAGGATACAAGTTTCTCGGGGCCGCGCTTTGACACGGTCAACGACTTGAGGGATATCCTCCAAGTATTTTTTACAACGCTTTTGTCGCGCGGCAGCTTCAACAAGTGAATGCAGCACTACCGGCGGTGTGCACATTGCAGCGCGTACAAAGGTATCCCCGTCATGGCGCCCATAAGACATTCCACTTACAATTTTGATTAGCAGCAACTCATCGGCTGCACTCGACAAAGATGATAGAAACTATCTCTTACCAGTGCGCGTTGCCCTTTGTCAATGCGCATCATCTGCTGCTTGGGTAAGCATCGAGAAGCGTCCGCAGTACCACGCCATTCATGATTGTCCACAGGGCTAGCAGTTACCTCTTTCGAATGTGGACTTTGAACAATGGCTCGCTCTGTTTGTTCTGATTTGGCGTCTCAGCATCTACACGCTCTCATGCCCGTTATCTTCTTTCTTTCTGCCATAACTCGCTCTCAGTCGCCTCTTGTACGTCCTGTTCAATTCCTTGCTATTTCTGACTGACGAAATGACTAGATTCCAACTAAACTTGCCTGTCACGATGTCCTCAACCACGACGTCGGCGCCATCACGCATCGTCGCGAGTAGAAATTCTTCACCCGACTCTACCTGGAAAGACGCTGAACATGTCGGGCCAGCTCTGACTTCCCCGACTTCTCCACTCTCCGCCGTCCAACGCTCCCTCACCACAATTAAACACCTCATTCGGACCAATGATGCGCCATCATCCCAGGATGCCGCCATTATCTCTGAGTATTTGCGTCTTTTAGACGATCATATTTCACGATTCCATCCCGTGTCGGATTTTGCCTTGACTGCCATCCCCCATAATTCTGCGACGCCATTGAATCAGTCTACATACATCGATGAGCAAATGCGTGCAAATCTGCAGCATCTTCGAGAGCAAATCTGTTCCGTAAATTCCGCTGTCCGCCGAATGCCTCCAGAGATCTGGGAAGAGGTTTTTCTCTTCGTCCGTGCTCATAACACACGGCTCGACGTCTTCGATCCGCGAGATCCTGTTCACATTATCGGCCAGGTGTGCCAACAATGGCGCCGCGCATCCCATTTCTATCCGTGGCTATGGTCTTCGATCCTCGTTGTTGTACCGATACTACGGGATATATCCGTTCGCACTGTGTGCCGCCTCCGCGAGGTGCTGGAGCGCTCTCGCCGCCTTCCACTGGACTTTGTGTTTAGATGCAATTATGCCTTCAGTGAAGACCTGCTTTCAATCCTGATGCAGACTTCGTCGAGGTGGCGATCCGCTGAGTTTTCAGCTATCACAACCGATAATGCGCTCCTCCTCCAAAGTGTTCGTGGAAGCGTTCCACAACTGGAATCCCTGACTCTCCATTTGGAGCGTGGCGGATTTGAGTCTAGAGACAAGATTTCTGCCTTTGAGATTGCGCCCAAGCTCACGCGGGTGGATTTGTGTTATATTCGGCTTAAGCAGGTGGTGTTGGGTCCGAGTGTGAAGCAGAACATTCGCCATCTGCGCGTCGGGAGTTATCCCAACAAGAGCACCCACAGGCCTTCATTCCTTAGGGTCCTGCGGGACTTTAACAATCTGACCAACGTGGATTTCTATTCCAGATCGGAGCTTGATGGTGCTATTTCACAGGAAGAGTTTATCGTCTTTGATTGCGCCCCCCGACGCGGTCACATTGGTATTCCCTGGACTGCGTTGCTGCCCCGCGAGGATACTTCTCGGACTGTGTACGAGAATATCAGGTCCCTTCGCATGGGTGATGAGAAGTGGCTGAGCTACATCGGGCTGCCTAACCTCGTCAGCTTGGACGTTGGTTATGATGTTAGCCCGGTTCTCATACTCAATGAGCATTTGGTCCCCCGTGTTATCAGCCTCCTCCGACACTCGCAGTGTTCAAGCCTTGTCTCTCTCCACTTGCATGGTGCGCAGTGGGAGGAGGACTCGATGTCCATGCTGCTTGGGCTCGTCCCGGACCTGGAGACGCTGGCAATCTCGTCTGGGGGCCGGCCCAGCATCAACGACCAAATGTCTGTGTTGACGGACTTTCTGAGGGAGAAAGTGTGTATTCCGCGCTTGCAAACGCTGTGTATCAGCTTGTTTGCGAAGGAAACTCGGGAAGGCGCGGATTGGGAGTTTATTGGCAAGGCTTTTTTGGATATGGTTGGTATGCGGGCGGAGTTTGGTGCGTTGGAAGTGGTGAGGATGCGCGGGGAGTATGAGGTCTATGGGAGGGTTTTTCCTCGGTTGGGTGTTGAGGATAGGGCGCAGTGGGACGACTTGTGTGGGAGGGGGTTGATTGACGCGCATGTGGTGAAGTATTGATGTGGAGGGCTGCTATGTATTGGAGCATTGTGCGATGTGTATAACTATGTGCAGCAACTTAATCTTTCTTACTCATGTCAAAGAGCAGTTTTGAACTCGAAAAACTCTGGAGACTTTCAGGCTGACCTGGGCTTATGGAGCTCTACTGATGACTTGCTGGGTTTCCTGAGGGTTGCTTAAACTAGCTGAATTTCAAAGAATATCATGTCGAGGCTCGTGCCGGTATGCGGGGATTTTCATGAGATCGATTCTCTGAGATGTGGCAAGGCCGGATCGGCGTTTACCGGATGATTTTTGCCTTCCTCCACCATTCATTGTACACATCAACGGGATTGACTCTGAGTCGTCACCTCTCGCAACGCTCATAAGGCATGCTCATCTCCATTCGCGTTTAACTATATACCAACAGGCCCCTCTCCAGAACGATCCAGACCAGTATCGACGCGAACACAAGCGCTCGATGCTCTCCGCCCCCTAATTGCCTGTCTCACGCTAATACGAGGCTAAATAAACGTACTCATGCACCTTCGACGCGAAACATTCAGCTCCTATCGTGAGCCTGCGCGCATGTCAGAGTGGGTTGCTTTTCGCCAGGACCGGTACGTAGTCGCGTATGTGTTGCCAAACTCTTCTACGATTTATTAGGCTGGAACTGGCTGCTCGCTGTGTGTCGGCTGGCTCTCCTCAAGGTTTCGAAGGCTTGATGTAAAGCGCCCCACACAACAAGAGAGGTCACTGTGTCGGATGGTCTGGGAAACTTTGCGGGTATTCAAAATTGCCAGTAACGCCTTCCTCGTTCGCTTTGTGTGATTGGTTGCTAACTATGTTTGCCAGGGGTCCTGGAAGGAACGAGCTGTTCAATATTTCGACACCAGTAGAAGTGATTTCCTGGTACTAAATACTTGCTTTGCCCTTGATCTCTCAATATAAAGAGCGTCTGAGGTGTAGATGTTTCCGACACTCTCGGATCCTGAACTGTCGCTTTCACGCACGAAGAATAATTGAATAGGCTGATGCACCACCATCAAGGCGCTCTTCCTTACCTATAGGGCGCGGTCTAGGCTTCTTTGGGGACGCAATCATCATTACCTGGTCTGGGACTCAAAGTACTGGACCTTGACATCTTAATATCAGCGTACGTCCTATCAGTTCGCCGGTTTACTGATGTCAAAACCAAGAACACTACTGCCGCGACTGAACAAAAGCGAATAATTGACGACCAAGACATGACTCTGCGCGTCCGCGTGCCCAACGACGCTTGTAGCTCGCTTGGCATTCCGAGCATATACTGTATGATCGCACCCCGCATTCCTGGAGAGTACGTGAGTAGTTCCTGAACATTGGACACGTCAATCTGCCATTTACTATCTGCAGAGTTCAGGAGAAAATGGGGTCGCGTGCTCTGTTACAGTTGCTCGGGATATACCTCAGTCTCGAGCCTTGAATACTTTAAAAGCTGAGGATTCTGTTCAAGAGATTCATCAGGACTCTCAAGTCTACTCTTTCAAGGTACTTGATATGCTCAGTTCCTTTAAATGACGATGGCGCTCATACTTGCCTAGTATGCTCGCTGTAACTCTTGCATTATTGCTACTCTCCCTAGCAGTGCCTCTGATCCTCGCCTTCGGCGAGACCTTGATCTGGGGGTTCAACGACCAATGGTTCTGCGAGGTGGCTAACGAGCCGACCACGCTTTACCAATTCGTCGATGCTACCGCTGTCAAAGAGTTTGCTCAGGCCATGACGGGCGGTAAAGACGCCGTCATTACGGCACTGGATGCCGGTGATATCTTCACCACTCTCGACGGAAACTCAGGCGAACTGGTCTACACGCTTCTCTTCAGTACGGACTCGCTGTCGTACTGGACGGACGAATACGTTGTCGTCAATGGCGCGGATCTCATGGACAAGATTGTTGATTTAGGGGAGTGGATGCTTGAGCTCTTAGCTGCCTACGGTGTGCATCTCTTTCGCATTTTTCTGGCCGATGCGCTGACCATAACGACGACAGCGAAAAATGTCACGACCAACTCTACAAGTAACGTCGCGGAGCCAGATTTTCAAATCCAGTTTGAAAACTTTTCTCCAACGAGCCTCCTCGTCGGCGAGTGGGAATGCGACATCGACGCCGTTCTGGGCACTATCATAACCTCGCCAAGCGGAATGTTGCAGTCGACAGGTGGCGTCGAGTCCCTTGCGTGGTACCAAACGCTGTCGGTCATCGCCGTAGATGGTGAAGGTTTCGTTGAATGGGTAGACCCTAACACGGGCTACTGGTTCGGCGTCGACATTCATGTGCCCTACCAGATGTTTGGCATTAGAACTGCGCCCTATTACAGAGTTGCGTATGGGTTCCCCAATAATAGCTCGAATGCGCACTTCTTCAAGCCTCCTGGAGGACCGTCAGCGGTGTATACGTTCCCTCAAGAGCTCGGGTATAATATTACCGTGAGGCCTGTGGCGGCGCATACGAGTTTATTCCTCACCGTCACGATCTCGCCTTGACGGGAACGTATGCGCCGAGACCGGGTTTCCTTCATCTATGACTCTTCGATAAGTAGTCATCGCTTCAGTAGGGATGCAATTGATTATTTCACGGTGGTTCAGTTCGTTCCTCGCCACTACAACTTCAGAAGGCACTTGATTGGGAATATTGAATTGACCCGCAGCCAATGAACATCGGCATGACTTTCCATCGTGTTGAGAAGAGGATCTTGTTTTGCCAGCAAATGAGAGGTGTCCCTAAAAGGCATTGACCGCCAGCCGAGGGGCCCTAAACATAACACGAGCAAATCCGTTTTTTGATCTTCGACTGCCATGAGCGCCCCGAGTAGACCGTCGCCTTCTTCAGTTCTCTTCGCTCGCGGTGTGATAGCGCGTCTAAAAACGTGGCACATAGATGCCCGCTAGTAGGAGACTCGATGATAGTCGACCGAGTATCTGGCGGACAACGATCCGATCGGCTTAGTTAGCGACTGGTGTCGATTCTGGTGTCAAGCATCGTACGTGAAATGTGTAATGATGCTGTCGTTCCGAATAGTATGCACCATGCTGTCGCAGCCGTTCTCATGTCCAATCATGCGGCTCAAACTGTACCCAATGCAATCTCTTGACCAAACTTCCCCCGCCATGCTGTCGACTCTCCAGGTTACTTCTCTTCTGCTCGTCGTGCTGGTTTTATCCAGACTTGTGCGATACCGTCAGAAAATAAAGGTGCTTTATGTGTTTCGTCTCCTTTGAACGTACTCATCATGTTTCTAGACCGTTCAGCATCTCCCCGGTTTTCGACCTCCTTTTAAGCCGCTTGGACTTCCTGGCGTTCTCTTCAAGACGTCATGGTGGAACATGGGCGCTGAGGCGCACTGGGTCCTGAGAAGAACCTGTGTGTCCTCGTTCACTACACCGTCCATCGAGCCTGTTACTGACCTTCGACGTAGTTCATAAAAGCGGAGAGAACGTTTCCGTTGTGCCGTTCCTTATCGGCGCACCCGCCATCTACACCTCAAACTTAGACGTTGCTAGACAAGTCATTATTGGGGGACACAAGACTGACTTCATCAAGCCCGTGTCGGCGAGCAGAGCTCTTTTGTGCGTTTCTTCGTCTATCTGTTGCACGGCGTTCGTTGATGCAGTCGTAAGGCTATGGGGCATGAATCTTGTCGCCTCAGATACTGACGTTTGGAGGAAACACCGACGTATCGTGGGTCCCGCATTCAACAACAAATTGTCCGTGCCGCTCGTCTATTTGTTCAGAGCGTTGCTAATGATCGTGTCTAGATATGAGTCTGTCTGGAGTTTCACTGCCAAGACATACTACGATATGATGCGCGCGGAAGGCTGGGATGGGGCTAAGGAAGTCAACGTTACCGCCGTACAGTCATTGACTCTCAAGGTTCGATTTCCAGGTTAATTCTTGCACTTCTGTTTTGATACGCTGATAGCTTGCCTTGTCGATCATCGGCCGCTGTGGTTTCGGGTTCCGTTTCGATTGGTGCGCATGACGCTCGACCTTCGAAATCTCTGTCATCTGAACCATACACTCCATAGGACTACACCTCTTCAAGCATCAGAGGACGATGGCGACATGTCCGTCAATGAAGCCTTCCGTCTTGTCGCTGAAGAAAGCCTCTTTTTAACCTTTGCGCCAAAGTGGTTGAAGGACTTGAGGTTGAAGCGGTGAGTGCGGCATAGCAATCGTTCGTCTCTAGGGTGCTCATTATGTCACTGCTGCAGATTCGCACCCGCTATGACGGCTTTTGAGGTCCTAACGAAGTTTATGCGCAAACAAGTAACCAAACGACGAGAAGACATCAGTAACGGGGTAGTGGAGATTGAAACGGAACAAGTGAACGTCTTCAACCTGATAATGCAGGCGAATCATGACGAGGATGGCAAGTATGCTTTGGATGATCTTGAAGTGGTTCGTCTGCCCATTTAGCCCCGCTCTGTAGCACCTAATCACTGACCGTAGATTGGGAACGTTTGGGTGCTTCTGTTTGCTGGTCATGGTGCGTCCAGTTCGCAATGCATGTTGTTCACCTCTAACATATGATAGAAACCACTGCGCATTCCTTGGCAGCGACGCTGGGTTTCCTTTCTATACACGAGGAGATACAGCAAGAAGTGTACGACCAGATCAAACAAGTCCTACTAGATGGACGAACCGAACCCGTGAGTCGCCCTGACGTACTAATCCATCAAGTATCTCATGTTTTCAGACTGTTGAGGATTATACCCGACTTGACAAGGTTCTTGCCGTCTTCTACGAGGCTCTCAGAATGTTCCGTAAGCGCGAAAATGACTTGTAGGGACAGCATCGCTCACTCTATCTTTACAGCCGCTGGACACCTCCTGATTAGAGAAGCGACCAAGGACACCGTCTTACAGATTCCAAATCCTCTAGGCCAAGACGGGTTCACCTCCCTGCCAGTTCCGAAAGGAGGGCAGATCGTTGTTGATATGGTTGGCGTTCGTCAGTGTCTTTTCTTTCGTTTATAAGGACTGCACTGATCTCCATCCTCAGAATACAACCCTCGATATTTCGATGAACCCGAGTTATACAAGCCCGCCCGATGGTATGGGGTACCGAACGAGTCGGAAGCCTTCACTGCGTTCAGTGTTGGTGAGTGCTGACATCAAGTCATCAATCTACACAAATATTCAAAGAGGTCATACCTTTAGGTCCTCGCGCGTGCGTCGGTCGCAAATTTGCTACCACCGAGGCGGTCAGCTTCCTCACGTTGCTACTTCGGGATTGGGAAATCAAACCCATTCTAAACGAAGGCGAGACGAAGGAAGAGTGGAGAAACAGGGTGCTGGATGCTCGCGTCGTCGTGACACTGGGTATCAACGATGTTCCCTTGAAATTTGTGCGACGCGAGTGAAGTACTGATGTAGGAAAGTTGACCACCAGAATAGAACCATCCTTCAATGTTCCACTTTACTAAGTTCAAAGCTCCAATCTACACATAAGTTTAACTGTCTACCATCCTTGCCTGTCCTGGGAACTAACATTAAACGTGCTTGGAGCCAGACTTACTGCCAGGACACCAGCTCTTAACGCAGGTCTCGAATCGGACTGATCAACATGACTCGACAGCCTAAAAACGCTTACCCTCCCGGGAGCAAGAATATCACAGCGCCATGCCTCATGTTCTCGAAATTCGTGCCTGCCTTTGACTCTTCGAACATAGGCGTCCTAGGTGCGTAACGGTCGTCTGCAATAGTGATGATTGACCAAAAGTGTAATCCCTAGGACCGCTGGTCGTCATTGCCGCCATCTACCAGGTCTTGGGTATCGCCATGGTTTAGGTGTTATCAAGCAGCTGTTCCGGGTCCATCGTTCTCGATACGAAATCACCGTCGCGGGCGGCTGGGGTAATTATGGTGACCTGCAAATCTTCCCACCACGCGTCCGTACATGGGACGTCGTGTTATCAGCAAAGCGAACACCCGATCCTTCGCTTTCGACCTGAACAATACCTCCTCTTGACAAGGAAGATGTCCTTTACATGACGAAAGATCTCTTCGTGGACAGCTACAGGTAAATATGATACATACAACAGGTCGATGAATAAGTTATCCTAATAAATACGATATATAAGAAGATCAAGCGACTGGCGAATCAATCTTCGGCTTCTGCAAATCCTTCCACAGCCCGTCGATCAGTCTCTCATAGTCGGCGACCTGCCCTTTCAAAGAGACGTTCTCCTGTCTAGTCTGCACCAGCTGCGCCCGCAGCTCCTCCTCCATCTGGTTGCTCAGCTCCTGCTGTACAACGCGCGCCTCCGCCGCCAACCGCAATTTCTCGAGCTCCTTTCCTGTCGCGTCCTTCCGAGAAGGCGTCGACTTAGACCGCCTCATCTCGTCCTCCAGCTTCCTAATCAACCTTCCCTTCCCCGCAAGCGCCTTCGCCATGCCCACGATGCTCTTAACGCGGCCGCCTTTCAATCCCTCCTTCTCCTTCTGTAATACCCGGATGGTCTCCTTCTGCCGCCACACGACGTTCTCCAGAAGAACTCTATCGCGGAACGCATCGAGGGCATTGGTACGCGCAATAGCGCGGCTGGATAGAAGGGCGTGGTGCAGGTTGACGATGACGGCGTTCTGCGCCCAGATCTTGTTGCTCAGGATAAGGCGATCGGTGAAGTGTGCAAACGCGAGACGCGAAAGTTTTCTTTCAAGATATGCGGTGGTCGGACGGGGGTGCGGTCGGGCGACGAGGGCAGTGGAGGGTTTGATGGGCGGCGCGATATGGAGCGACGGTCTTTCAAGATTGTGTGAGAGAGAATCTAGGTGACGCGTCAATCGCTGTCCTTACATCAAAGAGCAGGAATTCTCACGAGTCTGCTTCGAATGCCATATCACGACGCGGAGGACAATGTCAAGAATAAGGAGCAGCGAAAGGAAGAGCTGCAAGGCGGGCAGAGTGTCTGTCCTGCAGTACGGGAAGGGTAGCGCCGGCATGGTTCGTGGGGTGTGGGCGAAACCAAGACGTCCATCCAGAGTCTCTAATATATGCCGCAGCCTTGCGGTTTCCGTGCATCCATCCCGAGTTATCTGATACATCATCCGTTTCATAAGCTGGAGGCAGACGAACGGAAAGCATGTGTTGGCAACGTGTTCGGCGGCAGTCGCGTCATTGAACAGCGTTCGCGACGGTGTCTCTAGAGTAATGGGGGGTGCGCTGGGGAAGGGTTTGTGGACGTGGCAGTCGCAAGATCTGGAGGTGAGGATATGATGTTAATACCAAAGTTAAGTCTTAGGCGGAACCAATCCGCTGTGCATTTTCCCAGACGCCCGCTGAGTGTGCATTTTCGGGTTCACAATGGTGGTTTTGCTCCATGTATTCTGTGAAGTGGTGGAATTACAAGAGAAGCTCTGGTGTTGGACGCAACATACATAAACCTAAAATCCAGAAAATAAATATAAACTGCTTCCTCCTGCCATCATCATTTCATGGACTTGCCTGCTACTGCACGTCCGCCTTCACCAGTCCCTACAGCTCATCTACAGACATCTCAAAAGGCGTCGGTCTTATTCCATCACATTCAGGTATCTTGTTGGGTTTAGATGGCTATATGAATACTGCGCTCGAGTAGACAGAGGATCACACCAATGGCAGAATCATGAATCGATATAGGGACGCGTTCGTGCGAGGGAATAATGGTATGCGCCTGTCAACGTGAATCTCTTGTGACTGGCGGCGTTGGTAATTGCGCAGCGGAAACTCTATGACCTACTCGCTTGACTGTACACCGTTATCCGAAATGAGGACACTGATTAACTGCTACTACATCTGGACCTGTATATAGGAGTAGTCGGAGATTCGAGAACATCTCACTGCGCAGCTAAGAACGCGACGGCGTTACACTGGTGGTCGTGGTAAAGAAAGCAAGGGAAGCCCGCACCCCATTGGTGAAAAATTCGCGGTGATACTTGTGGGTATTTACTAAGGAACGGTAGCATCCTTAGATACAGAACAAAGGACTCCAAGCAGATGGCAACACTGATGCAAAGCCACCACAAGAGACTCCAGTAAGAGGGCTTCTGCAAGATAGTAGATTTATCTTTATGTCTAGTAACACTCATGATCCCAAAGCGCCTTCTGCAAAGCGGCACCCTCAAAGAGAAGACCATTGTCCATACCAGTCCCATATTGCTTATTCATATACCCACTCCGCACACTAATCACATCCCTTAAATGCAACATCTTCAATGACCTTGACAGCCTCCACGCATTCAACACCAACGCCGTTTGATGTTTCCCACTCGCAACTTGAAGATTCTGCAAGTGTACCAAGCCCGGTAAATCAAATGACACTAAGCGCAAAACATGAGCATTTTGCAACCAGAAAGAAAGAAAAGAAGCACTGACGACCACTCTGCAAAAAAGCCAGCCTAAGGTCCTTCAATAATTGCACCCGAACACGCGCAGGATGCATAAGCATGGCGCTCCCAGTCTAAGATCGTGCATCCCAGACAACGATGCATTGGGTGAATCCCAGTGACTTGCAGTAAGCTCCAAAGTTAGTTCGGCGAGGCGCGGGAAAGAGCCCGAAAGCGCGCGTAGGAACCTAGCAGTGTCCTGGGCCGATGTAGAGATCAATTTGAGGCTGCCTAGATCTGGGAAGTACTGCTCGAAGAGTCCGACGAGTGAGGGATCATTCTCGACCACACCAGAGCGAAGGATGACATGCTTGAAATTGAAGAATTGGAACAACTTGCTGTAAAACCGCACACGGGAAGAGTCTCTGTACGCGAAATTGTCGTCCGAAGGCTTGTCGCCGACGAGCATAATGCCGCTTATAGACGAAGAGAAAGCGTTTCACGCGATGAACACAATAGGTTTGTTAGCTCTTCGGAACGAGAAGGGGATGACACGACGAATGTCACATGCGGAAGATGATAGCGGCTGATGCTGGTCCAAACGGGGTGGACAAGGGCACACGACGAGAGGGTGGCTTTATCGTCGACGATGTAGGAGATGAGGAGATTGAGTACCTCTTGCGGTACCAACTTGAAGGGGCCGGTACTGACATATGAACGGGAGGTTGTAGGTGAATTTGCTGGTGATATCGCGAATGACTGGGCTAATGTGTTGATAATATCGCGAACGAGGATGAAGATAACGATAATATCGCGAATGGTCGAAGATCATGGTAGGAACGATGAGAGAGGTAAAGGTGTCTTAAAGTTCCAAAACTTCTAGAAAGTGGCTATATGCGCACAGCACAGCTTAAGACCGCCAAAAGCTTCAAAACAAAGCTAAAGAATCATGTCCACCGCCATTGCAAGGCGCCCAAGCCGGCAATTGAAGTCTCGCGTCCGTCACCTACTCGACCACCAGCATAGCACGTTCTTCAGAGTGATTAAGGCGGCGGAAGCATCGCAATCAGTGTTCAATGGGCATCAAGAAAGCGACAGCTGCATTTAAGACTTAGTCACTTCAAGCAATCAACTTCAGACTATTGTCCAAGACCAACAAAGCGTAACAGTCAGATAGGAGAAACGTGTCTATTCTGACAACTGTTCGTTGGTTTTCATGGCGCCCACGTGATCCGAATCGCATAATGCAGGATCGATCGGTTAGCTTGCCCTTAGTCTTTCTACCACGACTAAGGGTAAGCGAACCGTTCCTCGTACCTCGATACACTAGCTGATATTAGTTACAGCGTACTGACGTGTGTGTTTGTCGTTAGGTACATCATATTAGAGTCTTTCTACCACGACTAAGGCGTACTGACGTGTGTGTGTGTCGTTAGGTTCTAACAGGTTATGGGCGTTTGGTGATTGACACCACTGACCCTGACGCTGCACAACCTCGTACACGCCATTTTCGGACGTTTTTATCGTCCCGCCTAGTCGGATTTTACGCATATACACGTACCTGCAGCCTGAAATGCCTGCCAAGTCAAAGCCTGCCCCGGAACCCACGTGTCCTACCAGACCCTCTGTCGCCCCGAGCGAGTCGCTTATAGACATGGACGACGATGTACGTCCCCCGCCGGATGACCGTTTCAACTTCCAGGAGCATATGGCGATGATGATGGAACGGGAAGCGAGGATGATGGACATGTTCGAGAGGTACCTGGAGCGCGATGCACCCGGGCCTCCACGACAGCCTTCACCTGCCCTATCCCCACTCACGGAAACGCTCCGCTATGACCGCACCCATCCCCGCATACGCCCCGTCACCATATCCGTACCGTGGCCCAAAGGCGTTGATAAGCTGAACCTAGCCGATTCCAACTTCACGCGCTGGTCGGAAACACTGCGCAACGTCCTCACCGTGGCCCAACCACTGATCCATCACATCGAGCCTGACCCCGACGGCTACTATGTTCAGCCTGATCCCGACGACGAGCCTATTGCATACGCGAACTGGCGCTTAAACGACACCTCGATAGTCGTGTTCGCGAAGCTGCAGATGGTACAGGAGGAGGCGGCTGTCTACAAGGACAAGAAGACCACGAAAGATCTCTGGACCGCTATCACTGCACGCCATCTCAGACGCGGTGTTGTCGCGCAGGTTACTTTGATCAGACAGCTTCTTTCATACACGCTGGCGCAAGGCGACGACATCTTGCAGAAGATCCACGAGATGGCGGAGGTGAACGAGAGACTGTGGGAGATGGGCAATCCTACAAAAGACGACTTCCTCTGTGTCGCTCTCATCCGCGCGATGGGTACGAATTATCAAGACCTACGTTCACGTGTGATGGAGAGCATTACCCGGGCCGCGACGACAGACAAACCATATACATCTCAAGACATTCGCGCGCTTTTTGAACTCGAATATGCAATCAAGAAGGACGATGATCACGACTCAGCCATGGTTGCTACGAAGTCATCGTCATGCGAGGTCTGCTCAAACTGTGGGAGGCTTGGGCACGGGAAACGTTGGTGCGTGGCCAAAGGCGGAGGCATGGAAGGCAAGACTGTTGCGGAGGCACAGGCTGCACGACGGGAGAAGAAACCCAAGGGCGGAGAGCACAAAGAGTCTAACAAGAAAAGCGAGCCGAACAAGAAGGACGAGCCCAGCAAGAAGGAGGAGCCGAGCAAGAAACAAGACACGGCAAATCTTGCTGACACGGACATCGATTTCTGCGGGCTCTCGACTGACAAGCTGGCTGACGTCTATTCCGAGGACGTACGGAGCACTATGGTACAGGCGGACTTTGACGAGCTATTTGTTCTTGGCATCATAGATGAACCGCGAGCGTCGGTGGACTGGATGGTGAACAGCAGAACCCTCAACAACGACGCGTACAGTACCTCATTGGACGCCTCATCTGAGCCAGTCCCTCTGTCTGCTTCTCCTTGGTTGGCTGATTCCGGCGCGTCCGTACACGTCACGATGGACAAGACGGATTTTCAGAACCTCAGACCCTTGATTACTCCGAGGAAGGTCCGTGGAGTCGGCGGCACATCCATAGAGGCGCGCGGCGTCGGGAGTGTTGTTGTGAAGCTCGACCGATCCAATACAGAACTCACGCTCAACAATGTCCTCTGGATCCCTGATTCCTCAGTTTGCCTACTCTCTGTCGCCACCATTTCCGATGACCTCCAGTGCGAGTGTCGCTTCTCTTCGAATTCTGTAACTATTATTGGCAATCATGGCCGTGGCCGCGTGCTCGCTACTGGTATTCGCATCCCGAACCGCAAACTCTATAGACTCGCCTGCAGCAAACTCCCAATCGCTACTGAATCCGCTTTTATTTCCATTTCCCCGACTGCTGACATTGGAGTCTGGCACCGCCGACTCGGTCACCCAAACATCCCAGCTATACTTCACATGGCTCGAAACAGCTCGGCGTCTGGTATGCCCATTAACCTCTCCACAATGCCCCCCGTTTGCTCATTGTGTATCCTTGGTAAACAGCCACATACGTCTGTCCCGAAGGTTCGCGAAGGGCCGAGAGCGGCGAGGAGGCTGGAGGTTGTGGCGGTTGACCTGACTGGGCCAGAGGATGTTGTATCAGCATCAGGAAACAGTTACCTCATGTCAATTGTCGATGAAGCTACTTGTTTTCCATGGGCCATACCACTACCATCCAAATCGAGTGCTTTTGAACGCTTACGGGTGTGGGAATTGCGAATTGAACAACAGACGGGCGAGCGACCGAAGAAGTATCGCATTGACAATGGGGAGTTGCGTTCAGACGCGATGGTCGCATGGTGCGAGTCAAGGGGAATAGACTACGAATTCACAGCACCCTACACCAGCGCTCACAACGGCCAGTGGGAGAGGACACACCGGACAGTCATGAACAAGGCACGCACGATGCGGATCGCAGCGGACCTGCCACCAAACAGATGGGACGAGTTCTGCGTCACTGCAGCGTATTTGACAGCACAAACGCCGGCGACAGGAGCGAAACTCAAGACTCCATTCAAGGTGTGGTACGGTCGGAAACCGGATCTATCACACTTACGTGAAATCGGCTGTCGCGCTTTCGTCCTCATTCCCTCTAGAAATCCAAAGATCTATCAGAGATCCATCGAGTGTGTGCTAATTGGGTATTCACAGCGAGCGAAGGCATACAGATGCTATCATCGACCCAGCCACAAAGTTATAGAGTCCTTCCATGTCAAGTTCGTCGAGTCACATCAGGACACGACACGTCCTTTCCGACCAGGGACAATCATTGACTCGCCCGGGATTGGACAACCTGAAATCATGCAGATCCCCACACCGGACACCCTTCCTCCACCATCTTCGCCCTCAGACATTTCCAAAATTCCACCAACACCATTACATCCTTTGACAACTACCAACGTACCCGATAGAATACAGAACGAGGATCCGGAAACACCGTCATTGAAGAATCCGGATCCCAATAGTAGGATAGAAGGGGAGTTGGAAACACCGTCATCGAAGAATCCAACTTCCCCAGAAAAGTTGGTCCCGGAAACACCGTCATCGAAGAATCCGGGGCCTGTAGATAGTTTACCACGGAGGTCTCCAAGGTTACTACAAGAGGTGAAAGAGTCAGCTGAGGGGAAGAGGGAACGACAACGAGCAGCGAAGGACAGGAGACAAGCGAAGATCGAATTACGGGCGGCGCTACAGGACGAGGGATTGGAAGCGGACTTTATCGAAGATGACGACCCATTTGACAACATCATAGAGGACCTACTCATTGCATCGGAACAAGAACAACGCGCTATGGATGAACCACCGAGTTTGAAAGTGGCTCTAGAATCCGAAGATGCGGAGCGTTGGGTTGCTGCGATTCAGGAGGAGCTGAAGGGCCTGTCAGATATGGGAGTATACAAGCTCGTGCCACGCTCACAAGTACCAGATGGACGTCGAATACTCCGCTCAAGTGGGTCCTACTCCGGAAGCGAAATGAACTCGGAGCTATCAGTAGGTAGAAGGCGCGTCTCGTGGTCCGAGGATTCGAACAAGTTTTTGGACGTGACTACGATAGGACGGCGTCACCTACAGCAAGGATATAATCTTTCCGAATCCTCAGTCATCTTGCTGGATACAACGACTGGGATATGCAGCAGTTCAATATCAAACAAGCATACCTACACAGCCTCCTCGACGATGAAGAAAGGCAGTGGATTGAGCAGCCGGAGGGATTTGCAGAGAAAGGAAAAGAGGACTGGGTATGAGAGTTGCAGAAGGGACTGTATGGGCTGAAGCAGGGCGGGAGGATATGGAATAAGACACTCAACGAGGCGATGGTAGGCTGGGGATTCAAGCGGCTGCACAGCGAGTGGTGCATCTATTACAGGAAATCCGACACCGGTACCGTCATCTGCACCATGCATGTGGACGACTTCTTGTCAGTGGCGTCATCCAGGGCAGAGAACGACCGTTTCCTCGAGGAGGTTCGTACGCGGTGGCAGCTGTCAGTGGAGGATGCGCGATTCGTAGTAGGAATCGCCATCAAACGCGACCGGGAGCAACGATACGTCTACCTTTCACAGACTGCCCTAATCAACAAAGTCATACAACAGTTCCTGCCTTCGGACGCACACCCCAAACTCATACCTATGGATCCTGACCTCAAGCTTAGACGCCCGTCAAAACTATCCCCTCCAGACGCTGAGAACTTCCCTTACCGTCGCTTGGTTGGCGGACTCATGTACGTCGCCATCGGGACCCGACCAGACATAGCCTTTGCTGTCTCCAAACTCGCCGGATACCTTGATTGCTATTGCTCAGAACATTGGAGAGCCGCGATTGACGTGGCACGGTACCTCAAGGGGACACGCACATTGCGACTCCGTCTTGGAGGGAGGAAGAATGCGATACTGGGTTACACCGACTCCTCATATGCCGACTGTCCAGACACGCTTCGCTCCACGATGGGATATACATTTAACATGGGATCCGGAGCGGTTACATGGGCGTCGAGGAAGCAGAAAGTGGTGGTGACATCAACGACGGAATCGGAGTACATTGCGTCAAGCGAAGCGTGCAAAGAAGCAGTCTGGCTACGACAACTGTTCGGCGAACTCGAGATGCTTGTCAAGACCGAGCCGACTCCACTTCTGTGTGACAACAACGGTGCCACCTGCCTCGCATATGATCCTGCGTTCCACGATCGCGTCAAACACCTCAATATACGGTACCATTATATTCGGGAGCGCATCGTGTTGGGAGACATCAGTGTGGGCCGCGTCGCGACGGCGGACAACGTAGCGGACATCCTCACGAAACCACTGGCCCGACAGAAATTCACAGTGTTCAGAGAGTTATTGGGGGTCGTCTAGTTTTGCGGGCGAGGAGGAGCATCATGCTTTCGGAATACACAGTTCGGTTCGAGGAGGAGTGTTGGTTTTCATGGCGCCCACGTGATCCGAATCGCATAATGCAGGATCGATCGGTTAGCTTGCCCTTAGTCTTTCTACCACGACTAAGGGTAAGCGAACCGTTCCTCGTACCTCAATACACTAGCTGATATTAGTTACAGCGTACTGACGTGTGTGTGTGTCGTTAGGTACATTATATTAGAGTCTTTCTACCATGACTAAGGTGTACTGACATGTGTGTGTGTCGTTAGGTTCTAACACTGTTGAGCATTCAACCGCGGCGCACAAACTTCAAAGGAACATCCTTGATACCCAGTGTCACGAAGACGTGAGAATTCAGCGCTCGCTCTATCCACTGCTCTTTCGTTTCGCCTTTGTTCAGGATGGGTTTGACCTCCCAATCTCGAAGTAACAACATGACGAAGCTGACTTCCTCAATAGTGGCAAACTTGCGACGGATACATGCGCGTGGACCTGCAGATACTTGTCAACAACCAAGCAGGGCGGTCACCGACACTGAACGCGGTAAAGGCTTCCGATTCGGTCGGTATCCCATACCATCGGGCGGGCTTATACAAGTGGGGGTCGTCGAAATATCTAGGGTTGTATTCTGAGTATGCAGATTAGCGCCGTTCCTACAGACCGAAGAAGATACACTGACGAACGCCAACCTTATCAACTACGACCTACATCCCTTTCGGAACTGCCATGGAGGTGGTCCCGTCTTGGCCTAGAGGATTCGGAATCTGCAAGACGGTGTCCTTGGTCGCTTCTCTAATCATGATGTGTACAGTACCTGCCTATAGTGAGTGACAATGTGATTCCGACTTGATTTTACACCTACGGAACATTCTGAGAGCCTCAAAAAAGACCCCGAGCACCTTGCCGAGTCGTGTGTAATCCTCGACAGTCTGGAAGCATGAGAAACATGATGAGACAGTACGTCAGGGCGACTCACGGCTTCGCTTCGTCCATCCAGAACTTCCTTGATTTGGTCATAAACGTCTTGCTGTATGTCCTCGTATATCGAAAGGAAAACCAGCGTCGCGGCCAAGGCATGTGCGGTGGTTTCTAATCTACGTTGGAGATAAACATCATGCATTCCGAACTGGACCTACCATGACCAGCGAATAGAAGCACCCAGACGTTCCCAAGCTACGGCCAGTGATTAGAAGGCGCTAAGCGTACCACTTCCAGGTCATCCAAAGTATGCTTGCTCTCCTCGTCGTGATTCGCCTTCAGGATCAAGTTGAAAACAGTGACTTCTTGAACTACTCCATTACTGATATCTTCTCTCCGCTTGGTAACTTGCTCATGCATAAACTTTGTCAGGACCTCATGTGCCGACATGGCGGGTTCGAATCTGCAATAGCGACATAAGCAACCTCCAGGAACCTCGTTCTGTTACGTCGCGCGTACCGCTTCATCTTAGGTGTTTGAACCACTTTGGCGCAGAAGTTAGGAAGACGTTTTCTTCAGAGACAAGACGGAACGCTTCGCTGACGGACATGCCACCATCAGACGCCTGTAGAGGTGTATTCCTAGGGGGCATCAGAGTCAGGGCAGAAATCTTGGAGGTCGCGCGCACCAATTGTAAGGAAATCCAAAGCCACAACGCCCAATGACTAGTAACGCAAGCTTTCAGTGAATTGATAACGAACTAAACAAACCAACGGCAAAACCGAACCTTGAAAGTCAATGAATGCATGGCGGAGACGTCGACTTCCTTAGCCCCATGCCAGCCTTCCGCGCGCATCATATCGTAGTACGTCGTGGCCGTAGAATTCTAGACAGACTCATACCTAGAGGAAGAGGTTATCAACAATCCGAATATATAGTCGAGCAGCACGCACAGTTGGCTGTTGAACGCAGGCCCCACGATACGTCGGTGCTTCCTCCACACGTCACTATCTGCGGCAACAAGATTCATACCCCATAGCCTACCGATATCATTACTATGCGACGGATAACAGCCAGATGGAGAAACACACAAAAGAGCTCTGCTCGCCGAGACGGGCTTGATGAAATCAGTCTTGTATCCCCCGATGATGACTTGTCTGGCAACGTCCAAGTTGGAGGTGTAGATGACGGGTGAGCCGATAAAGAAGGGCACAACAGAAACGTTCTCCGCGTTTTTATACACTGCGTTGCAAGATCAGGAACACGTCCGACTAAACTGGATAATAGAACAGACATGTTCTTCGCAGAGTCCAGTGCGCATCGATGCCCATGTTCCACCATGACGTCTTGAAGAGGACGCCAGGAAGTCCGAGAGGCGTAAATGGGGGTCGAATCCCGGGGATATGCTGAACGGTCTAGTGGACTTGATGAGTACTCCAAGGATTGAAGGCATAACACGTAGTACCTGTAGCTTGGGAAGGTATCGCCAAATTCCGGAGAAAACCAGGACAACGAGCAGGAGAGCAGTACCCTGGAGAGTCGACAGCATGACGGTCAAGAAGATGTGATGCCAGCAGCAGAATTCTACTTATTCGGCACCGATTCAGATTTACACGGCTTGACAGGTCAGACTTTCCTTCATTACTTGACTGATATCGGCAGATACAGACGGCTCTCGTTCCATTATTAAACACATTCAAACTATGCATCTAAACTGATATAAGTGAGATTATGAGAAGAGGAACAGAGTACTCACGCTGTCTAGTAAAGTAGAACATATATATCAGTAATAGAAGACAGCACCTGCTAACTAAACGGTTATGCAAGAACAACGCGACTTCAGAATTGCACTCACTTCTATCATCGTTTACCTTTGCCTTTCACAAGAGTAAATCCGTCCTCGTCAATTACCGGCTCTTTCTTCCCAGAAAAAGAATCAATCAACTGTGGCACGCGGTCGCCACAATCATTCCCCTCCTCTTCATCTCCACTCTCATCATCCCCATCCGTATCCTCCCACTCTTCCTCAGCAATTGGAACCTCCATCTTTTTACCCTCCAACTTATCCGCAGTCTCTTCGAACTTTGACACCAACTTATCAATACCCATTCGGCTATCCTCCCACATCTTGACAATGTCAATTGCCACCGGCTCAGCACTCCCGTCCTCCACCTCGGTATCGAACTCATCAGACATGACCTGAAGCAGGATTTCTTCAACGTATTGGTCGTCCGGAGTCAAAGCTTGCTCTTCAAAGGCATCAACAATGACAGACGCGAGCCAAGTTCGTTTTTCTGGTCCGCCGGGACCGCCCCAGCTTTCTTGGATGGCCAACGATAGGGTGTGCCATGATTTTAAACGCGCTATCACACCGCGAGCGAAGAGAATTGAGGAAGGTGGCGGTCTACTCGGGGCGCTCATGGTAGTAAAAAGTAAAAAAAACGGGTTTGCTCGTGTTATGTTTCAGGGCTGGCGGTCATATCCATTTATGGATTGTTTCTCGCAATCTCTCCAATGTTCCAGTTAGTAGAGCAATTATAAGTCACTTAAAGACGAGGATGAGAAACCGAGGAACTTCAGTAGAAAAACTCGAGGTTGCTTCTAAACAAGTTACCATTGGAAGCTTGGCGTTGATGATTCAATAAGTTTCGATCACCTGTGTTTCCGACGAAGCACAGACCTCTGAGCTTAGGTTCCTGCAGGACACAGCTGTATATTATTGAAAAATTTCAGTGCTTATCAGGAAACCATAGCTCTTCAGGAGCCTCGGAAATCAACAGTTAGTTGCTGCTGCACGTATTGAGTAATCATACAAAAGTAAAGGAGAAAGTCGTTACTGGAAGTAGATGGAGAGCTAATACTCAAAGCCCTCAACCTTGATATTCTCCGGCGGGATACCCGCTCTGCCAAGTCCATCCGCTGCAACAGTCCTTATCCCAGCCGGTCCACAAACAAAGACCGACCTTCCTTCCCACTCATCTTTACGATCCACAAGAAGCTCACTCGTCAGCCGACCACGATGTAAAACGGCAGTCATGAAATCTTGATATACCTCTACCCCGAACGTCGTCTCCGACGAAAATACCTCCACGCGCAACTTCACCCCTGCCCCTATGATAGACTCAACAAGAAGAGGAAGCAACACAGCCGGTTCCCGCGTCGCAAGCAACAGCACAACGTCCCATCCCAGAGCTTGTCGTAGCATGTCAAGAAACAGCGTGACACCAATTCCCCCAGCAATCATGAGCGCCTTCTTCTCCGAAGTCAAGGGCAGGCTGAAATCGCCTGTCAATCCCAAAACGGGCAACTTCAGCTCTAACGGCCGCATATCCTTCAATAGCGCAGGCGGCACCTTGTGTGCGATGGCAAAGAAAGCACCTGTCGCAGCCCCTCCAGGCTTCAGCTTCACTGTTATTGAAAATGCCATCGGCGAGGATCTCGAGACAGTCCATGTTCGTATTCGGTCGCCCGGCGCCATATGCGCGTACTTGGGCACACCAATGAAGGACTTGAGATCTAAGATGATGGCTTGACCTGGTATGATGTCCAGACAAGCGGAGGTCGAGAACGTTAACGTCGCAACCGTGGGTGAATGTAATTGGATACGAGTCAGAGTAGCGTCGACCGCATCCCGGTCGAGTAGCTTCCTACTCGTCTGAATTTCCTCAGAGAGATATCGGACTGGGGGGCTGTATGGACTCAACTGCGCCTCCGTGCCTAGACGCTGGCGAAAGGGAAGCGCATTCCGAATATAAACGTACCCGGTCACATAAAGAGTGGTGAGTCTGTCCTGATGGAACATCAACTTTCCCGCCTCCTCCTTGTCAACCACATTTCGTGCGCGTCCAGTAACGTATAAGACGTCGCCAGTTGTGAAGGACGGGAATGTGAGGGAAGCTAGAGGCGTGGCCTCAATGTTCCCCAGGGAAGTAAAGATGCGATTACCAGAATAATCTGGGAGGACGAGTGTGCGGCCATCGGACGGGAGAACGCGTACGAAACCCGGTCGACCGCCACGGATATTCATGCCAACATGGGAAGGGAATAGAGGCGCGCGGCTATCGTGGGTCGTGCCAAAGAAAATTGTGTCGGACTCTTGAATAAGGGAGAGAGCCTCGCTGGGGAGGCGGTCTGAGTCTTCCATGGTCAGATTTCTGTCAGCGACTTGAGCGGCGGCGGGATATGGGTCGAGTTCTCGAACAGCAATATACTTTGGACAATTTCTACCAATCTAAATGGGTAAGTTTGTCCAGCAGGATTGAGAAGCTACATACCCGATAGTTTCATTGACCATGATTTCAATATTCCACGTATCCGATTTGTCAATTTTCATGATTTTGCCCGCTAACTTGTTCCTGCGTCTCGTTGACAGCTCTACCCCAATCCCAGCAATCAGCGCAGTCCCGTCCTCTTCGAACTTGATATCCTTAATGGGATCACCTTCCCATATCTTAGCATGTGCAACCAAGGTCGTATAACGCGGGTATGAGACAAAGCCCCTCTCTCCTGTACCAGCCAAAATCGATCCCCACGGACGCCCGTGCACATCAAGCGTGGCTACAGGTAAGAACGGGAGACGCGTCGAATGAAATTGTGCGTGATCATGGGGAAGATCTCCTTGGATCGAAGTATACCCAAAGAGCATACTGGGGTCGGTGTCAAATCCAAGCTTGTGGCGGATAGATGCCTCGCCTGGATGCCAGCCGTTCATGGTGGAAGGTGGGAGCAGAATGGAGGGATGGTGTGGTGGATATAAGAAGCGCGCGCCCCACGGGGACAGCAGTCCCCGGCTCAATCAGCATCTTAGTCAACAAATGTGATATGGGCGCGGTCACATGGTTCGAGGGGGTAGAAGAAGCGGCAGGTCGAAGTCTTGCAATGTAGTTCAAGGTCTAAGCAGTGAATTATGTATCGAGTGGGCTTAGGATAGGTTGATCATAAGAACAGTTGCCTGACACTGGGGTACTTACTTACTTGTTGAGTGCGATTATTTCGAACATTCTAGTCAACGTCTGACTCAAGGCAACCTGGAGCGAATGGAGAGGATTAACAAACCCTATATTTGATTTGGATATTACTGTGACGGTGGTTCGGTGAAGTGGCAGGGCAAAGAAAAGGCGGAAGCCTGAGGCGGTCGTGCTGGAAGAGTCACTGCAAAGCTACGGCGCATATGGGTTCTGGGGATCTGCGAGCAATATAGGTGTAGTCTGCATCATGTGTGCATGATGGTCAAGAGCAAGAAGACTTGTATGACTAAGCAAGCTTAGGGCAAGCTCTTCCCTTGGTCCTTGCCAACTTCGGAGAATTTCAACTTCGTACTGATATAGTGCGACGAAGTAAGTTCAAGCTTAGCGTCCTTCACGAGCCGGTTGAATCGCTACTGCTCTGATCTATTGGCTAAACCTCTCTTTCGCAGATTCATCTATACTACATGATATCGATTCGCTACGTGCCCAACTAACTAGGATATATACAATACTTCATGATATACAACATTACACCCCATACTTTTCCATAAGTAAATGAATACAACCGAAAGCCCGATGCCAATTGAAAGACTCAGTATCGAATTTCGACCGTGATTTTTTGACCCTTTATGCCCAATGGATGAGAAGTATCTTCTTCGACTCTGATCCTTACGGGTCCGTTCAACCTCGAAGGTGAAGGGTCTGGGTCAAAGACCAACGAGCACTCCTCGCCGCTGTCCATCTCGCTGCGTTTGACGCGTCCCTTCCTGGAATCGGTCAACACGGTGACAGAACGACATATATATTAGACATACCCTAGGTTGAAGCCTCCAGCACCTTGAATGGCAGAGGCCACCATCTTCGCACGACGAAAGTTGTTGATATTCTGATCGGACACGAGGGAATGGCATGCGAGCAGGTGTAATTTCTTGTTTTGCGTGAGCAAGTCATACAGCTCGTCCATGTGCTGCATCTCGCAAGGGGTTGCCAGGGGTAATGGATTTGACAGACGCGGCTGGTTGGAGGATTGTCAGCGAACTAGCTCATCCCCTAACGCTACAGAACGCACCTTCTTGGTAAGATCGAATTTGCCTGGCGGTTCGACGATGTACGAGGTGCTTGTATCTGTTTTTCGTTTCAAGGAGTTTTGATTCGCGTCCTGCAGGACATCGGCATTTCTTTCTGCTCTGCGCGCCTTTGCCCGGTTGAAAGCAGCGGTCCTTTTCGCTCTACATGGATCGCAGTTCTTCCATCTGTAGTTCTCGGGGAGGGCAACCTTGCAGACGGTGCAGCGAGTAACGGTTGGGGTGACCGGTTGACCTGCGTTGAGTAGGTCTGGCGCGTGAAGACTGGAACTCGAACTCAACGACATGGTGGTAAGTGGGAAAGAATTCTCTTTGCGGAAACGTTATGCAGTCACTTGTCACGTCATCTGATCGCGTCTTGACGCGTTTTGAACGCGTTCAGTTTACTGGTTGTACGCGCACTACATATCTTGTAGTTATGTCAAAGGTAGCCTATAGAGTAGAGCAGACAGGGACCGAAGGGCAAATATCGCCTGAGTGCCCTAATGAAAAGTTGCCGCTACAAGTTTTAGATAACTTGTATCATTCAACTTTTCCAGATACTAAGGAACACAGTGAGAACATTACACAGTCTCCAATTCCTCACGACATTGGATCTGGGACAACAACATCAAAGCCTCTCGACCTCCACCAATTCTCCATCATCAACAGACTATCCACCGCGTCCAACACAGTCCTCTCCCACGGAATATACGAGTCCTCCTCGAACCCGATCGTCCTCTCAATATACCCCCTATCGATATCAAGCGTAAACGATGGCCACCTCGGCGCAGTCTCTGGATAGCACAGACGATTTCTGAGCTCTGGCCGGTGCACATAGAGGATATGGATCGCTGTCGCATATGAGCACTGCTCTGGGGACACGATGGGATACCGCTTTCGCGAGGGGCGCGATTCGAGGGCGAGGACGTGCGCGCGCGCAACGTCACGCACGTCGATGCTCCCGTTCTGTATTGGGTGAGGGTAGCATGTGTTGTGCGGTCGTAGAAGGGCGTGGAGGTATGAGTTGGTGGAAAGGCCTCTGTAGTCCAAATCAGGGAATAAGAGCTCATATCCAGGTGCGAAGGGTCCGAATGTGGTGCCAGGCGCGACTGTACGGTGTGTGTGTCATTGAATTAAGCATATCGGCATAAGCAGGAATCGTGATGCTTACGAAGAGAAATGTCGATGGGATTTCTCTGACTGAAATCGGCCAATACTTTGTCGGCAAGTTTTTTCTGTGCGATGTAGACGGCGATTGGATTGCCGCTGAGCGCTTCTTCCTTGGTTATCAGATTGTAGTCTAGCCAAACGTTCATCGAAAGTGCCACATGCATCGAAGGAAAAAACTCACCATCAACTCCCCATGGACCGCCGAATGGAAAGGAGAATATAGAGCTAGTGACGACCATGCGTTTAATACCCGCCCTTACAGCACTTCGCGCGATATGCAGAGCTCCTGTTGTAGCGATCTTCAGATGATGACCTGAGCCGGGGAAACGACGGTATAGGCGCATTACTCACCATCAAGGCCGTGGCAGCATCGACACGCCCAGGAGCAGGAGAAGCAGCATGGATGAGACCGTACACACCTAAAGTCTAAGAGTAAGATGCTTTCCAATCAGCATTACAGAACACTCACCTTCCAGGACACAAGAAAGATCGTCACTACACAGGTCTGGTATATCCACGACAGAAAACCGAGACTCGTCATGATGTGCCAATAGCGCGTTTCGAAGAAGATTCGCTTTTGGGCCGCGAGCAGCACTACGACCACCATTTAGCACCAATCCTCAGCACCATAGAACACATCAAGACTTGCGCTCTAACCGAATACCCCAGCTCCAGAAGATGAGTCACGATCTGGAATCCAATGAACCCGGAACCTCCGGTGACCTAACACAGTAAGTGGTACAGCTCGAATCACGAGTACAGACTAAGACTCACAAAAACGACTTTCCCATCCATCCTACTAAGTATGCTGACATCGCGCATTGGAAGGTATATATGTATACTTAGTGATGTGGGATTACAACGACCGGAAAACCCGACTAAAGGAATGACTGTAACCGAAGGGAGCGTTAGTGAGCCATCGGACGAAGAATGACAAATAGAGGGCGATTATAAAGCGACGAGCCCGCTCAGCCCACGCGTTGGTGGGAGACTGTACTCAGCCAGATCGAGGTATTCGCCGATAAGGATAAGAATGATGAGTGGGCCATCTCCCTCGTATGAAGACCGACTCTATTAGGAGAACTAGGTGTCCCACAGACTGTCCGCCCCGACTCGCGTGTCCTGTATTACTGTACACGGCTTTTCGGGTACTCTGTAGATACCGTCATGTGAGCCAGCGATCTAGTCAAGCTAGTTGAGACGCCACGCTGAACGGGAAAGGACATGGGGGGACTTCTGTCGCGGAAGATTGGTGTCACTGTCAATGATGGAAAGGGGTGTCTGTTCATAAAATAAAGTCCTCCTCCGCCATTCAGTTGATTGTCAACGTCTTTGAGAATACATGAATTTGGACGCGTAACTCGCCTGAGTTTAACACCAACTCCTCCTAAAGCGCCGTCGTATATCCGTCCGGAAGCAACGGTACAAACAAAGCTAACGTTAGAAGCGCTTCCAAAGATGAGAGCTAGAAACTCGAGGTGCTTTGCTGGCAAAAGAGTAAGAGGGCACCGGGCAGAAAGTGGGCAGGTGAGATGTCGAAGCGTCCCAGAACAGTGTCCTTCCCCTCCACGGTCGATCCGCGGGCTCTGCAGTCACTTCACTAAAGTACAGTCAACGAGCGCGATCGGGTGCGCAAACATTTAACTTGCCGAAGAACCTTTGTCGCTCACAGCTCCTTCGCCTTCGCGCTAGCACAGCGCGAAAAAGAGCAAGAGGAAGAATGGCGTTGAAGCATTTCGTCGGGCCCCAAACAGCCCGTTCTATGGCAGACAGATTTAAAAACATGCTCTGCTTCTTGTCCGTCGCCCGTAAAGCAAGACTTGGCTGGTGGCTAATTACAGCTTTGAGAGTCAACGTGACCATGCATCTACGTGATAATGTGAGGATCAACAGACAGCAAGGACACAGAAGAAGACAGACACGTAGGAAGACATCGCGAGTCGCGTCCGAGAATGGACGGAGAGCGCCGACTGTGTTACATAACCTGTCTTGTGTGGCGCACGATTCCGCCAACTTCGCGTTCTCATCCGGTTTATAGCCATGCAACGGTATTGATGATGGCCGTTTTCGCACACTGCATACTATCAATTTACTCTTATAATCAGGCTAAGTACTGGAAAACTTGATACACTAGGGAACGAGCGGTTGAACAGGATGACAAAACGATACGACAAAGATAATGTAACATGGAGACAAGCTGATAATGATGGCAGGGAGGGTATATACGTATTAAAAGTTCATCGTTCGTGTGCGATTGATGATCGTTATCCACGGAAAACAGAGGGAAAGTAGGAATAGATCATGACAGAATAGGAATAGGAAAAATATCATGTCTCTCATGTCAAGATAGCGGCGCGCACCGACTACTCCTCCCTCACCAAATCGGGCGGCGGCCCCGAAATGTCCACCTTCCCCTTCTCGTTCATCTCCGCATCGACTAAGCTCACTGTGACACCCGCTTCATGACACTCCTTCGCCTCCGACTTCGATAACAACCCAGCTGACCCTTGCGCAAGCGGCAGCCATACAATCCTCTGTGGCCGGGAGGCAGCAGGATGTGCGAACCCATACTCCGCCTCCTTCTTCTGCCGCTCCGCCATAGGCTCGGCATAGAGAAAGTCAAGCTCCTTTGCTTGTCCCTTCCTACTAGACGAGTAGCTCTGGCCATCGCCTTGCTCTTGAGACTTCTCCGACCGTCGATCAGCCATCTCCACTGAGTCTCCAGAACCATGCGATGGACGTAATTTTGTCTGCGAGTGGTTCGTCTCTGAGCGACGCGGCAGGTCATCGTCGCTTTCAGTCTGCGCTGCGACCATTTTGTCGACTAGACTTAGCGGTAGTGCGCTGATCAGTGGATGATACGAGTTGTTGATCAACATGTGATAGAACGCCTACAGTGGACATTAGAATAGATCAATACGGAAGGCGCAGAATTCAACCCACAGTAAAGACTATAAGAACCACCATGAGTGCACCTTCGGGTACACAAGCCGCCTTTGCGTTTTCATCCCGGACGAGGAAAAACAGGGCGCATAGACAGACCTACAAAAGCTCCGTTAGCATATGTCAATATGTGAGAAGCGACCTTACTTGTTGAACATATAGACCCACGAATATGTGTTGGATCGCTTTGGGGAAGAAGAGCCCTCCCGTGTCCGTCGGCTGTTGATATTGCCAAAGGAAGAGATATTTGTATAACATGTAGAACGCAAAGAACGTCGCACACGCAAGACCGTTGATGATTGGGGCAATAATCATGTATCCAAGCGCTGCAAAGCTGCGTTAGATATGCATACCGAGGCGGCTGAAGTTCGACTGACCGATAACCACAAGAAGAGAGATACCAGGGAAGGTTGTACCCCAAGTGACATTGCGAGCAACATATTTGATTCCCCAGACGCTTCGAGGCGTGCTTCCCAATATGAAGAGCTTGACATAGTAGATGACGAGGGCGACAATTTGAAGGAATCCTCCGGCCGTTCCGGACAAACCTTGTAAGATCATGTAGCTAGACAACAATCAGAGTCGGCGAAGTAGTAAGCTCCGATGAACGCACGTCAAGAAGAAGGTCGAAGAGGTCGGAAGATTCTGCGCCAACAATGTAGGAATCGAGGTTGGGTTGTTGATAAGACCATTCAGCGACGCGACGATTCCAGCCGACAATGTCACAATGAGGAAGGAGTGCTAAAATTGCGACTGAGAAATGACGCTCATACTCAAATTGACTTGACGTACGACAACTTGGAAGATGAAGTAACGCGTCATCAAACTGAGTTCCAAACCCGAGTGCTGCGGAATGCCTTCGAACTTAGCCAGCAACCGCAACACAATGGGGAGAAGCATCATGAGGACCGCCAAGGCAACAGGGGGGAGGATACCCTTGACATCAATGTCAATCAAGAGGTGAACACAAAGTAATACGGCCGTCTTACCGCGATGATACCGAGAACGACCTTCGGTAATGTGCAGATCCAGGCCAACCAACTTGCGGTTGTACATAATGTGTACACATTAGAGACGATACCGACAAATGACACGGGTATGGCCCAGAAGATGATAAGGGCGGCCGTGGCTGCGTATGAGATAACAATGCGAACCTGCCAAACAATGTGAGACAAACGCACGGGAGACAACCGAAACTAACCTTCTTCTCGTACGGGTTCATTCCAAGGTTCGACCATATCACATCTTCTGGACTAATCTCGATGTGGCGTCCAGTCATCCTGTACGGCTCGTGGTGTAGAAGAACCTGCTTGCCGAGGTGCGCGGCAAGCTGATTGTGGAACATAATGAATGCGCTGTTGAGGGGCGGATACGTCGGGTCCGAAAGATCCTCAATCTTCGCCCGTCCCTCATCGAGAAGTCTTGTGGTCTCCCTAATTTCCGTCCGCGCCCAGTCAATGGTGTCGACCTTTTCGCCGAACAAACCAAGGAAACCGAGTTTGTGTGTCGGTCGCTTGTCACGGGGGATAGCACCAGCCGCCTCTTCGGAAGAATTGTCTTTGTCCAACTTGCTGGCGATAGAGAGGAGTTTCGTCTCAGCCCCCTCCAGCTTATTGCAAGCGGCGAGGCGACGCTCATAGATGTCGGGAAGCTCTTTGAGGTCTCGATTGATAAAGACGCGTTTCACGCCGCCGGGAAGCTCGCCAAAAAGAGTCGCAAGAGCTTCTTTAGTGAGGTACTTTGCAGGAATGCCGGTGACGAGAAGGGTGTTGGCCTGGACCGACTTTGAATGAACGGGGTTTATGAGGTGTTGCTGGCGTTTGATGATGAAGTTGGCCATCTCCACCTTGATATTGTAGAAAATCCAAGCTGCCAGGCAACGTCAGTATGAGGAATTTCGTGGTGGATGAGAAGACGCGCCTGTGAAGAACCAAACCAAGATAATATGGGCTGCATATCGAACAGTCTGGTCGGGAGCGACGTTTCCAAAGACGAGCTTATCTAGGCCCTTGTTATCACCAACCTGCGTGTTGACGCTCGTGATGGGAAGGAGGACAGCCCAGGATATGATCCATATGGGAAGAAGAATTTTCGTCATCATTCGCAAGAAACGGACGAAGAAATATGCGTCCATTCCGTTGGCCTTGATGATATCATTGTAGTCTGCCTTGAAGACGGCAATGGGCCATAGAAAAATAGAACTAGAGAGTGGCTGAATGCGCTTGGAAGGCGCGGGACATATGTACGGGGTTCATAGATGGCCTTGAAATAAGGGCGTAGAAGGGTAAAAAGCGCGAGCTCAGCGCCAAAGACAATGGCGTTGAAGACGAGGGCAGTTAGGAAGGTGGCAGTCGACGCCGTCGTCGAGTTGGCGATGTCGGATGAGTCGCCGGACGACATGGTGGTAGGAAGAGGGAATGAGCGTGTTGGGAAAAGTACGATTTTATGTATTTGATCATCGACGGAACTCCAAAAATACGATCTCTACGTCATCTGTCTCTTCGTGCCCCTTGTCTGATGGCTTCCGAATGCTATAGCTTCTACCTTCCCACTTTATCGTCTGGCTGCACTGTGTAGCCTAGATGCTACCTTAGGAGAATTGTTGACATCCCGCATCCCCGCCCAATATACGATTAGTCTTCGCAAGCTAGCACGGATCAAATTGACACGGAAGCATGTACACGCGGAACGAAGCGCGCTACACGATTTACTACTAGTAATACTACTAGTAAAGGCGGGCTAGTACTTCGTAAGGTTCTCCTCGGATCTCAACTAATTTCGACGCTCCAAGAAGCTACTATCTATCAGAATTGAACGCGTCATGACGAGACTGACATCAGAACTGTCAAGGCACCCAATAAATGGAGATATCATCATTCCTATGTTGGCGACTTGACATTGAGGAGTCCTTGACACTGAGGAGCACCGATTAATGAATGCGATCTAAACCAAACTTGACGTCGACCTCACCTCTAGCCGCCTACAATAGCACACACCACCAGTTCCCGGCGCGTGTCCGGTAGCAGGGTCAGAATTCCCGACGTCAAGGAGCATAGTCAATGTTTGAACAGCTCTTAAACGTAGGCCGACGTGCAGGGAGGCCTTCGGGATAACCGTCCGCCGACGACTGGACCATTCAGGCAGCACATAACGGCCGAAATCGACATCATACTGCACAGCGCGATTGCACCAACACTTCCCACCTAACCCACCTAATTAGGTGGTGTGCACACCCCCGGGTGACCACCTAATTAGGTGGGTTAAGTCGTTATTTACCCTTAGCGTATTTTCGAGTATAGCTATGGACTTGTAGCTTGCTCAATGTAGCCTTGAGGACTGCTAGCCGTCACTACTGCGTGATCGGCGTGTCATCACTGCTCCGCCCATCAAACCGACGCTGCTCCCGTCAATTTGTCGCTATTGTGATCGACAATTGTGTCGGCATGGCCGACCGTCATCCCGCCACTCTCGTTGCTGCCCGCACACACAATAAAAATTAAAACTTGTCATTTGTTTGTAAGTTTGCCACGTCTTGTTACCAACAATGTATATATTTCTTCTACTAGTACTATGCCGTGTATTCATGGGTACTCTATGGTGGATGCTTGCAAGCTGTAGTATATTAGCACTCATATTGCAGCACATAGCTCTACGGAACACTGAAGATAGTAAGTGATACCTTCAGAGTCGTTCGAGTGAGAGGCATCTGTTATTTGAGTGGGAGAAAGCGCGTGTTGGTGAAGTCATTAGGCGCAGACAACATGTTGAATCGAGATGGGGTGATGGTGAAGGTGAGGAGAGTGCCATCACAAAAGGCGTATTGTTGTCTGCTGTCAGCGTGGTGCTGCAGTTGAGTTGGAAGCATCTACAGACTTGCAGCAAGCACTGACAACACCGTGAGCAGGCAAACTGAGACACTCACTAGATACCGGTATTCCTGTCCCCACAGGCCGTTCTTGTTACTATGCTGTGGTTGGAAGACTCATGGATTGTGGTGGGGAAGACCAAAATGCTGCTTAATCGCTGTCTCGGATGTCCGGATCGAGATGCCGGGTTCCAACACATAGTGTGGGATTGCCCTCTACAACAATGACTACAATGTACTTATTATATGAGCATCGGAAATATATCCTATAGACTGTTACCATCCATCAGAAGAAGAAACAAGTCAATCCAGTAAGTACACACAAAGATATACCTGTATATCATAATTGTTGGCTCATTGTTGACCTCAACAATGGTGATAGTTTAAACACACCAAAGTAAGGTCGTCAGTTGTCTTGTATTTCATATAAGTAGTGTATGCTGCAAAAATGGCTTCTACTAGTACAAGCTGGAAGTCAGGAGTTTTGGTTGTACTAGAGCATGTATGAGACAATCCTTAAGTATGTTTAACAGATCATCATTGAACATTCATCATTCATACTCAAATTTTCCTTCATATTGTTGAATATGTCCATAATTATAACTATGTCTATAGAGACTCATTCTCTATAATTCTCTACCTTTCGCACCATAGATGACATTGTGAAGTTTAAGCATTGGCCAGTACCGCGTCTGACTAGTACTACATGATCAATAATCATCTTTCTTCCGCTACCACCAACACGCCTTTACAAGCGCCTGCTGTACCTCTGCTCCTCCCTCCAGGACTGTCATTCTCTCCACTTGTCATGCAACAGCATCTATCCCCACTGCAGTATGCACTGCAAAGATAGAGCTGATATGCCTTGTCAGCTGGTGGGATGTGTGCACACGCTGGGAACACACCAATATTCTGCCAACCAACAGCAAGGATGAGGATGGACTATCAGTGGACTTAGAATAGACTTAGTTATGGCGGCGCATGCAATAGAGCAGGCACAACAAAACCTTAATTGCATCTCAATTTATTATAATTTCTTTGCCAAATAAATTTTCAAGGCAAATAAGTGGCGAAACAATGGGGGCGGCATTGGGACAATAAGCATAAGAATTGATTGCATGCCGATCACGCAATAGCAATAAAAGCAGCGTTGGTTTGATAAGCGGAGCAGTGATGCCACGCCAATCATGCAGTAGTAACAGCTAGCAGTCCTCAAGGCTACATTGAGCAAGCTATAAGTCCATTGCTATACTCAAAAATATGCTAAGGGTAAATAATAACTTAACCCACCTAATTAGGTGGGTTAGGTGGGAAGTGTTGGTGCGCGATTGACACAATTACCTGGCGAAATTCAAAGAGGCCCAGTTGTTCCCTGCTTCAACGTGCTGAGAGCTTCAGGGTTTCTAATGGTGAGAAAGCATCCAACATTCTTAACCAATTGGCTGCCAGGTTTGTGTTGGTAACTATGGGTGTCCTTGTTGGACAAAAATCCCAGCACATGCTGAGAGCCGTGAATGACATGAATTTTCTCTGAGTGTAAAGTTTCTGTGCATGAATGTAATGTGTATACATTACCAGATCAAAAACATCTTGGTGTAATGTGACTTCCTTGTATGCAAGTGCCAACCACACTCTAACATAAGCAATATCTTCATTGACATCTGACATAGGTATCTGACCAGTGGACAAGACTCATGTGCAAGTGTGTGACCAACATAGACATGATTGATCATGAACGCATTCACATTCACGGCTGTCACATTCACTGCCACAATTGTCACATTTACGATTAAGTTCAATGTTAATTATGATCAGCCATGACTGAACACAACTACCCATAGCAGTCTCCACTGACAGTACAGGCCGGGAGTGAACCTGGCATGTGGACATGGATGCATCCGCAGATTGGCTTACCCATGTTATCCATTATGTGATCTGTGTGAACACATCTTTGTTTAATATAAGGTCTTGTTTGTCCACCAGGTATATATACAAGGCTCTCTTGGTTTTCTTATTCCTAACATTGCCTATCATCCCTTAAGTTTGGGAGGAGTGGGGTTCAATCTCTACTGAACTTTTAACAGTGTGACTGGTGCTCTCTTTCTACTATATTGGTGTGTCTTATCCAATTCCTCCCACTTTATTCTCTATTCCCCATTGCTTGCCACCATTA
The DNA here is from genome assembly GCA_015501055.1 of Mucidula mucida. Taxonomy (NCBI): domain Eukaryota; kingdom Fungi; phylum Basidiomycota; class Agaricomycetes; order Agaricales; family Physalacriaceae; genus Mucidula; species Mucidula mucida. The sequence continues at coordinate 207,586 of JADNYV010000029.1, forward strand.
AAGTCCAACAAAATTTCATGTAGTCCTACAGTTTAAGCCTACCTACTATGTACTACTCTTTAGGCAATGCCACTGTCCCACAGCGCTTCAACGGCTGATACAGTGACATAACACAGTTATATTATGTGTGTATAGTCTGCTTCTGACATGCACAGAAGCAGCCTAGCACCCAGAAACACACATTGTGGTCCACTAATTTCTTTTGTTGGATATCTACGGGGTAGTATTGCTAGAAATTAGGGAGGATGATTACTTTGGTGGATTTGTTAGAGAGAAGGGATGAGGATCCAGGAGCGAAGAGGGTGCCAGGCCAAACTGGTTATTCTTATTATGTTGGTATACACTGTAGGCACTACAACAGCAGGATCTGCACAGGTTAACCTGTATCTGCACCCGCTACAAGTTATAATCCGCTAATAGAACTAGAAATAGTAGAACTGTCCAAAATATAGAGCAATATCCTTCCTGCTCTTGACCATAATTGATATCTTAGCTGTCAACAGTGGGCCTTGCCCTTAAGCAAGTAAAAAACATAAAATATTATTTTAAAAATATCATCTTTACACAACAAGGCTTCTCCCTAGAAATTTGGTATAAGATCTTCCTATATGCACATTACATAAACTCCGTCAGATGGGACAGAATGTTTGATTGGTCCTTTTACACGATTTAGCAGCTTATTTAAGTGTGTCGAACCTGGCGACTACTGCATTCTCTCTTAATTTGTGCTGGTTGTATATTGTGCTGGAAATTTTATTAACACTCAAGTTGGCCAAGGACTGAAAAGCACGTAGACCTGCTGTTGTTTGTTCTTAAGCGCTCTCATCAGCATCTCCTTAATATTATCCTATCCAGCAATACATCAAGCATCTTTCTTTACCAAATTGTATGCAAGAGACAGTGTTTGCAGAATGCTATTAATGGTGGTCAGTGCAGCTGATGGACTACTAAGTCAAGTTGAATTTGCTGTATGCACCTTTTGGGGATATGGACTATAGCCCTGTCATGTTATTGGCTTTCAAAAATTGTCCACGTCTGGTTAAGGTAAGTAGTCCTTACCAAAGTCAATCCTCATAAGGTTAAGCTTTTAGTGCAATAGATCACATGTTTATATTTGTTAAACTGTTTTTTGTAATGATGTGTTAATAATTTTGAAGTCTATCTACAATTAATCAGCCAGTATCTATTGCTTGTAGTCATACTTTGTGTGAATTTTACAAACTACATGCATGGCTTGTTTCTACAATCCTAATGACACTTCTATACACGTGCAACCTAAGCGCCACATATCCTATCTCTTGTTCTTCCCCGTTTGAAAGTAGTGGCTCTGGACAAGAAACTCAGCACTCTCAATTTAATGCACTCTATTCCTTTCATTTCCTCATCCAATGTTTGAATTGCCCAAGCAATCTTGTTAACCTCTGAATTATCATGTGTTGTTAGCTCTACATCGCTCTGATCCTCATCTATAAGGAACAGAAGGTGTTTTAGCCCGCCACCAACCCCCAAGCAATTGCGCGGGGCTGGCCAATGTGCCAATATGTTTGAGAGGGTGAGGAAGAATGTATATGTGAGGAAAGAGATGGCAAAAGGAGACAGTACAATGAAAGTCATATAACAATGTGGCTTTGGATGCAAGCTTAGATATTAGATAACAATAATAAATTAAAAGACTAAACATGCACTATTTGGGTTTAGATATGTCCACAACATTCAGCCATACTCTTTGCTGCATAAGCACATTTAGCGCCTATGTTTATATAGTGGCATCACCACAAAAACAAGCCCATGGTTCATGCACAGAAAAAGTAGTTTATAATTAATGCTGCCTTTTTTATGAGGCGGCATTGACACAGAGGCAAATACCTGAACACATTCTAGAGCGTATACAAGGGTGCAGCACCCGGTGCAAAGCCAAACCGGTCTAGAAAAGCGCAAGACAAGAGATAAAGCAAGTTTGAAGGTCTTCGAGTGTTTTCTGAGTCTCACAAGCATGGCGCCAATGTTAGGCTGTGATAGTAAGTGATTAAAAGATCTTATTACAGCCAGTAGATTGTTATCCAGAAACTACCAGATGTTTGCCAAAGCCGCACCCAGACCAAGTAATCTGGACCTGCGCTATTCATTAGAACTTGAAAGTTATGCCACATGCTTAAGGAAAATTAATGCAAGTATGTGGTGTAGTAGCTAGCATAAGATAAAGGCATGCATAATAAAATATAAGCATGCAACATGTACACAAAACACAAAGCATGTGGTATATAGCTTGAGTAACTGTGACTAATTTAGCTTAGTTAGCTTGTCATTCACAACCTACCATGATTGTCTTATGGTGGTGCGTGAATTCATTCACACAATATTATTTATGCAATATTGTCACTGTATTGCCTTTTTTTTTTAGATCTATCACAGAGCTAATTCTAGAATTCATAATCATTGGGCATTGTTAAAGTTACATTTGTACTATCTGATTTTTGTTCAATAAGGACCCCTAAAGGTAATTGCTGTGCTTAATAACATGGAGCACTGAGAACTGCTTTATGCACTATAGATTCACAGTTTATAAAAAACTATAATCATAGACACATTAAATTATAAATAGAGTGTACAAGACACAATAATACACATGTTACAATTTTACTGTTAGAATCATTACATTTTGCAAAATCTATACAAGAATTTGAATGATATAGTTACATGTATACTGTATACTTTTAACCATAGGTTTGCCAGGTGTAACATGTTATACATTAAACTTATATGAACCAAGTTTAATATTAGGCATAGAGCTCAGAAGCGTATTTGTGTACAGTTTGCAGAGGGAGAAGTTGAATATAAAATGCCTACATCCCATCAGCTCCTAGAATTGGTGGCGCGTAAATCGCACTTACAGCCCAGTGGGGTTAGCAAGGAAGAGAACCAAGTCCACTATTACAGACCCAAATTACCATATTTGGACATTCTGCTGCAGGCAAGAGCAAAAACTTTTGCTGTTTTAGGGTATTAAACCCTGAAATTAATGTCTGTGATGTGTTATGGAAGGCTAAAAGTTTGGTTTGAAGGCCCATATAACATGTTATTTGAATATCTAGCTGAAAGTATACAGTACACAGACCCTAAGCACTTTGAAGCTACTACAGTTTTAGGAGACTCTCTTACAACATAAAGAGACTTCAAGGTAGTTAACATGAACCTACGTAAATATGGCCAAATAGTCTTAACAAATTTATATAAAACTACAAGTGTACCTGAATATCAAATACTGTACTAACATAACCAGATCTTCATAGCATGTTACATATTATGCTTGTGAATTAACTTATTGTTAGTTCACACAGGGTTCAAATTGCTTATTGAGAGTGGCAAGAGGCGGTGCACATAAAATTTCCACATTTGAGGTGATTTTGATAAATTTCTGGGCTGTTACATGTTATAGAAGGTAAATAGGTTCACTTCACAACACCCCATGATGTGTTATGTGAATTAGCAGTTATGTTAGTATAGTACCTAAGGTGTTGGCATTATATCAATATGCCAGAACTTTTGAAACACCCAGACTTTGTCTGAATAAAAATGAAAGACAGTGCATGAACAAGAGTCTACTACAAAGTGTACCTACCCAAAAACTAGGAACATGTAACTTTAGAAACTTTAAAGCAGTATAAAAACAAAAAGTAGGTGAATATAAACTTCTATGTTAGTAGAGATAATGATCTACAAGGACTACTATTTCCTAAAATTAGCAAATCACCAATTCCTATTAAGCACACAATTGTGAATAATACCTTTGCTTTCATGTGCATTAAGAACATATTAGACCCAATACAAATTGCAAATAAGGATCAGTATATCTACTAAAGAAACCAGCATGGACATGAACCTCTATTCACATACTAGAAATATTGAATACTATTCTAAGAGCTAAGATTCAGATCTATAACTAGAATTAAGAAACCAGTTAATAAGAGACTAATTAAGACTTATAAGTATATTGCAAAGGTTTGAGAAGGCTAAGGCTTAACTCAAGCCCAATATGGCTATATCCTAGCTTATCAACATATTATATTAAATCTGTTTACAAGGTGCGTAGTATGCAGAACTTTAGAACTATGGAGTTTTAGAACTACAGTTATCTCTTGAATACAAGTTTTCCAAATAAGCAGTAGATTAGTAAGTAGTATTGTATTATTGGGACCTGGCCAGTACTATAAAAGCAACTGTACATTATTGTAAACAGTTAGTTAATCTGTACCCTGTATATTGCTTAGTTCATAGCAAATACAAGCATATCTTTTAACTCAAAACTAACATTTTCCAACATTAAGTTTAAGAACCTTAGAAAGAGAACCCCTTGAATATAAGTACCAGTAACTGGGAGTTCTTTAGATTAGTACTTTTAAGTCTTAGGAAAATCCTTGTAAAAGTCCCTCTATCCCTAGACAGAGTTTTAAACAACCACAACAAGTTATTAATTTAAGGTAACTTAAAAAAATGTAAAGACTTTACACCTGCAACTGCTTTGGATTCATATAAGAAGTAGACTCTTAATGTTAGTTCAGAACAAGCTTGGTGTACATAGTGTTACTTTGAGACTATTGAAATTCCCAAAAATGTTTCCCAATAAGCATTTAGTTAGTTTAGGTGATTGAAAACAAGATGGTCAATGTACAAACAGTTAATCCCGTAACTTATGTACCTAGAATCTAAGGCATTAGCTAAAACAACTGGAACTTTCTTTTCTTCTGGAATCCTACAAGTTTTAGATTCTATACCTAGCCCTCTTCAACTTTGCACTTTATATTAGTTTAGAGAGTATACCTTACACATTCGCTTAAACCTTTTTAAGTGAACAAAAAGATTTAACTGAAGTTGTAAATTGTTATGCGTGTTGAAGTCAGAACTTCTATATATTCATACAAGTTGCAGCAACTTGTTAGTATTTATACATTATCTTTAATAAGATTTCTTATTATATGTTTGGTTTGTGTGTGTGTTGTTTCGTGGTGTATTCCTACACTGCACATCAACAACAGTGATACTGGTGTTTAGCTATATAAATAGAAGGGCTAAACTAAGAGTATGAAACACATATTAACACAATGTAGGACAGCAAGAACATAAAGTCTAGAATCTAGCCTGTTGTGGAGGTCAAAATAAGGCAACAAATTCTGCTTTAACCTTAGCAACACAATGACATGTAGTTACAGTCATCACCTATTTCACCTGTACTGCTAGTTGAACAACATATTTGTTTTATCATCCGGTATGGATTCTAAGCCCAAGGCAACAACTGGCGTAAGTACTAATTCTCATCAACCATAAGTCTTGGTGCCCTTGTGTCCTTAATTCTCTTTGGTACAGTGATATGTTACAGGTATATATTTATACAATATTCAGGCTGTGTTTTAGCGCACTCTGCTTTTCCCATTGTTGATACCAACCGTTTGACTTTGTCTTGGCCCGGTCCTGATCTCCTACTTCCATCACAGTACTCCTGCTGCCGGCGCACAGCAACTTCCTGTAACACTACGGAAGCGTAAGCACCCAATAAAGGATGCCTACTGCCTTTAAACAAATCCTCCTTGAACGCCAGAGAGCATACAACATGCACTCATCTGGGATCTGCTGGGACTAACCTACATAGCTGAGGATTGGAAACCTACAGCATGCTACCAATTATTGACACAGGCTATGACAAGAGTCTGCTTTTTAAGGGCACAGCCATACTAGCTGTGAAGGGTAAATTACCATAATCTAGTAAGAACCAAGATGAATAGAGAGATTAAGATGGGAACAACCAGAAAAGTTGTCTCACAATTGTTATTATCCCTTTGAAGGTGCTTGCCAAGGACCAGTGGTGGTGGGCATCCAAAGGGTCCGAGGCAGTCTGCTTGTTGTTGTTTGGTGGCAGCCTCTACCAGCCAACGCGTAGAAGTGTGAATGCTCTTTTTAATAGTGCTTTCCACATCGACATCTGAGCCTGCGGAGAAGCATGAACCACAGGTTTATATCATATTCAAGTCCATTAGTGCAAATGCATTTTGAATTCATGTCAATAAGGATGCCTTTGCTCTGAGATCTGGAGCAGGACAAGGCATTTATGCGAATTGTCAACATGTTTTTTGCATCAATCCCCTCTAAATAACTATTTAGATAGATCTGCCAATGACCGGACACATAAATCGGAGTGTGTGTTTTGCTATTAGAACTCTACAACTCCCCCGCCAAAATGTGAGTCACATCACAGTGACAAGTCGCGCACAGACATGGTCTTGCTCGTTCATCGTCGTGCAACAGTAAGAAACACTCACTCAAAGCCTGTCATCCTGAAGACACTCATATCATGGGATATACTAAGAGATGAGCCCCCAAATAGTAAATAGCACGGTATGGACGGTATGCGACGGTATGACGGGTCGGGTAAGTCATGGGACGGGTACGGTCTCCGGTCCGACATACCGTTGGTATACCGCCACACCGCCACATACCGTTGCCTCAGAGGTGTCTCCTTAGTGTCACACCATGATCGAAAGGCTTAAAACTATATAGTATTATCTAAAAAATCAAATTCTACCTGACAAAACGACGAGAAGCCTAACAACCGAGTCATTTTACTACTACCATGTCCGACGACGAGTACGAAGAGCAGCAGCCCCTGCCACCTCGTAAGCAAAATGCTAGCTCTCGTGTCCTCAAAGCAGAAGAGCACGAGGCCGCTTGTCGCAATGCATCCAATGCTGCTCGGGCCAAGAAAGCGAGAACATCGACTAATTCTACCACCCGCGACAATGCGCCACAAGCGGGCTCTTCCCGCTCCACCGGTGCTTCCACCAGCGAGGTCGACACTGGCCGTGGTATGCAGGGAACCCTGCTTAAGCACGGGCACAAAATTAGAGGTATGTTCGAGTCATTGGTCAAATAGGAGACTTACCAGAAAATATAGGTAATCGTCGTCGTCGTTCACCCTCCCGCTCGCGCTCCGACCACGACGGTGCCTCTGTCATCGACGTCGATGCCACAGACAGCGAGAAGAGCGCCGGCGAGGATGCAGACGGTGATGTCGCTATGGGTGACGCTACCAAGAAGTCCAAGGCCAGGAAGCAGAAGAACAAGAGCAAGGGCAAGAGGAAAGCCTCGGCCAAGGCTACGACCAAAGAGGAGTCCAACATGGAGTCCGAGGTCGAGACTGGTGACCCATTCCCGAACGAGGTCACCGACACTGATAAGGATGCACTTGGTAAGCGATGATATAATGACGAGGCAAATAAAACTTACCTAGTAATGCAGAGCATGCGAAGAAGAAGTGGACCTCCTTGGTCTACATCTTCTTCCAGGAGCCCACCGTCGAGATCGTCAATGGCCGCAAGGCCCACGTCTTCCGTTGCGGTGCTCGCGGCTGCAAACACCAGGTCAATCGCTATCAAGACAATCGTGTCAACACCAAGGACCGTAACTCACCAAGCAATCTCCGGAGCCATGCCGTGACGTGCTGGGGAAAGGACACCGTCGTCGCAGCTGACAAGACGACGGCAGAGGGTGCTCGCGAGGCCCTCAAGAAGCACAAGAAGCATCCCGATGGCGATATCAAGAGCTTCTTCCAACGCCAGACGCAACGTACTGGTCGACCAACCTATTCCGACCGTCGTCATACACCTGCTCAAGCTCGGTTAGTTCTTCTTACAATCCAGAGAGACATTGTACTTACCCGTTGACGCAGTGCGCAAACGGCTCGATGGGTCGCCGAAGATGGACGTCCCTTCTCCATCGTCAGCAATGAAGGCTACCACAGCCTCCAGAAGACAGGCCGCCCGGATTATTACATCCCACATCCGACGACTGTCTCACGCAACGTTAAACAGATCTACGCCATTACTCGCGGCGGCGCAATTAATAAAACGCTACAGGTATGTTAATTCTACGCACAAAAAATAAGAAATGGCACTTACCAAATGGTAGGAGTACGAGGGCGACTTGAGCTTCTCGTACGATACCTGGACGTCTCCGAATCACATCCCGTACGGCGCGCTTTGTGTCAACAGGCTTGCCGAGGATGGTACTATTGAAAGTTTCTTGTTAGATTTTATCGACCTGCCGAAGGTAGTTTAACGTACCTCTGTGAATAAAAGTTCGAGCATTTACATTCTCCTAGAGGCACACGGGCCTCAACATGGCGTTGCAAATCGCGCGCATTATAAATGAGTTTGGTCTGGGACATAAGGTTAGTTGGCTCATTCATCTAACAAGTATTTGAGACTTACTTAGTTTCCAGTTCCTGTCCTTGACGATGGACAATGCCAGCAACAACGACACGTTGACCGCCGAGCTCGAAAAACTCATCCCGTCGTTCCGCGGAGACAAGCAGCGAACAAGATGTTTCGCGCATACCATCAATCTCGTCGCGCGCGCATTCCTGCGTCTGTTCGATCCTCCCAAAAAGAAGAAGAAGACCAAGAAAACTGGTGCCGATGAAACCGTCAACAACAACGGAGAAGATGATGACGACGGCGAGGACGACTTGGACCGGGCGGCACGCGAGCTCGACAAGTTGATGAAGGAATTGGAGGAAGAGGATGGTGAGGAGAAGGACGACGACGACGACAGTCTCGTTGACATGGTGGCGGAGCTCTCAGAAGCGGAACGTGCCAGTCTCGAAGAAGAGATCAAGCCAGTCCGCAAGGCATTGATCAAGGTACGTTCCAGGTCTTTGGTTTAATTCAGTTCGTTCGGGAATTCCCATGCTATCTCCGTGGACTTCTTGGGCGCTTACCTTACCTTCGCGTCTCTCTTTGACCTCTTGCCACAAATGATTCTGTTGCTCCAGTCGCAACTTTGTGTCGCGCTGCGGCCGCCGTTAGTACAACTCTGTGTCGTGCTATCCGGACAGTGCTCGCCACTGCACAGTGGCAGCCGACATCGTGCTCACCGGGATTCTTGTACGTGTTTCTGTCAATCCGTTACGTTAGTGACTGACAGCTGTGTGATTTGCAGCCTTTACAGTGTCCCGGCTGACATTGACGAACTTTCTTGCTTTCTTCGCGTCTCCTCTTTTAACAGGTCCAAACGCTGTCCTACAAGATCATCAACTCGACAACAATTCTCTTGCCAGCGTGGAAGGAATTCCTGAAATCTCGTGGACGCGATGTCCTTATTATTCCCCGGGATGTTTGTATGCGATGGAACTCGACGTTTGACATGCTATCGTTCGTCCTGAAGTATTGGACGGAGGTTACTGATTTTACTGCTGTGGCTGCCAATGGACTACGCAAATTTGAACTCGACGACGATGAGTGGGAAACGCTCGACTCTATCTGCGAAATTCTGGAGGTGCGTTTATTGATAAGTTTCTCTCAGTCGCGATGATGTCTGACAACGGCCAGGTCTGCAAGCAAGGCACCCTGATCTTCTCAAAGGAGGCCGCATTACTCTCGCAGGTCATTCCAGCGATGGATATTATTGAGGATGTCTTTACGACAATGACGATCGAAAAGCCCGACCCAAACGACGCGAAGCGCACCATTACCAAGACTTTGTCGCCGGCGCTCAAAGCTAGTATGGCTCTCGGACACGCAACTCTGAACAAGTATTATCGTCTGACGGACGACTCAGAGGTGTACCGCATTGCCATGGGTACGTTTTCGTTATTTTATCGACCATTTCTGACCTACGTTGCAGTTCTTTACCCGGAGTATAAACTCAAGTACTTCAAGGATCAGCTGTAAGCTCGACTATACCGTCGAGCCACTAAGTCGAAAGTCGCACGTTCGATAACTGGATCAAAGCGTCTTCGTTCGGGTCGAGGTCGAGGTACGGAAGTAAAGTAAGTAAGTACGTCCGATCGTTGTGTAGATCTAAGTATAGAGAAGTCCGATATGTCCGTTCTGTGTAAGCGGGCTTACACTCGCCCACCCTCTGAAAAAGAAAATGCAGCAAAAAATTTCAACTCAACATCAACCGGCGTCGGGTGCGTTAAAACCCAGTGGGAAAAAGCTACCGCGCTAACCCACTTCCCGAAACCGGTCATCATCTAAAAAGGTGCCCAGAGGGAGAGGCTCTGCAGATAGCGGCGATACCGTTAGGCTATCGCGCTGTGGTCGAACGTTCCTCCCATACGTCAAGGGCTTCGCAGTCGGCGAGTTCCGTGCGTGAGAGCCAGTGGTCGTGTCCTGCATCGTACCCTCTCCACCGGACAAGGTATTGACGGCCACGGCCACGCTTGCGTTCGTCAACTATCTTCTCGATGAAGTATTCTTCAAGCCCGTCCTCAGTCATTACAGGACCAGGTTGCGCGAGCTTGCGGGACGGGAACAAGCCGTCATCGTTGGGAGTGTACCGCCGGAGGAGGGAGACGTGGAATGTCGGGAATTCATTTGACGTTGGTATGTCTAGGGTATAGGTCGAATGGTCAGTATCCTTGTCTAATATCGTGTAAGGGCCGTCGAAGCGGGGAAAGAACTTAGCAGCTCTCTTCTCGCCCTTCTTAGGTCCCTTGTTCGCGTAATTGCGTCGCCTGTGGAAGGTGGACAGTAGAACACGGTCGCCGATGTTGAAGTCGGGGTCATCCGCTCTGTGTTTATTTGCCGAAGAAGCCTGGCTAACTTTAGCAGCAGTTAAAGCATCCTGTGCCTCGGCGGTGCGCGTATTCAGTTCATCGATAACCTCACGTGCCAGCTTCTCAGCGTCAGACAGAGTCTGTACCGTCGGTACGATTGGGGGCATTGTTCTCGGTGAACGTCCCATCCGGAGTTGGAAACCAGAAAAACCCGTAGAGGCGTTGACAGTATTCATTATGTTGAATCGTATAATCGGGAGGCATTTTACCCATCCCTTCTGTTGGCGGTCGACGTAAAAGCGGATCGCCTCGTTAACGGACTTGTTGCTGCGTTCAGAAATGCCGTCGGATTCAGGATGGAACGCGGAAGACATCTTAAGCTTGATTCCGGATATCTGTGTGAACGCCTTCCAAAATTTTGAAACGAACAGTTTGTCGCGGTCTGAGAAGATGTCATCTGGTAAGCCGTTCTCGCAGTACCATTCGTTAAAGAATATTACAGCGAAGTCTTCAGCGGTGATATCGTTACGAGTCGGTATAATTCGAATATCAGAACCTAACCGGTCGGTCATTGTTACAATGGCGTTGAAACCCTCGTCTTCCGGTAACGGTCCGATGAAATCGATGCCCACTGAGGATCCACGGCTGTCGGGTATCGGTGAAGGATGTAAAGGGCCCGCAGGTTTTGTTGTAGTCCCCTTGTTGCGTAGACAGTCCATGCATGCCGGGATGTAGGCTTCGCGAAGGTCTCGCGCCATGTTTGGCCAGTAGTAGGCATCACGTAGTGCGGCGTAGGCTTTGTCTCCGCCTGCGTGGCCCAGCGCGTCGTGCGCGGATCGGAACAGAGTTTCTCGTATGTCCCCGTAACGCGGTATCAGCAAGCGGTCACCGATGTACCACAGACCGTTCCTTTCGGATACATTTGGTAACAGTTTCTCCCCGGAAGCGAACTTTGCGCAGAAGTTGTCCTTTGTGTAACCTTCCTTAATGTCGTCCACAATGCTCTTGTCCGCGGTGATTTTCAGTACGGAGGCTACAGCGGACGTGGTGCGCGGCGGCCAGCAAGCGGAGCGGTAGTCGTCGTCTGCGTCGAGGTCGTTGGGTTCGCAGTCATTCGGTGGGCAGTAACGAGACAAAGCGTCGGCGACAGTATTGTCGATTCCAGGGATGTATGTTATGGTAAAATCATACTGGGACATGGTTTCCATCCATCTAGCTTGTCGTCGTGACAGGTCGCGTTGTCCATCGAAGTTCTCCAGAGTGCGGTGGTCGGTGTAGACAATGAACTCATTCCCAATCAGGTCAGTGCGCCAGCGTTTCAGAGCACGAATTACCGCCAGCAGCTCTTTTTCGTGTACCGGGTAATTCAGTTGGGCCTTCTTTAGCTGCATAGAATCGTAAGCCACAGGGCGTGCAGTTTCCCAGGTGGGGCCATAAGACAGGACGGCGCCGGTACGTAAGTCGCTAGCATCGCACGTCACAAAGATCTTGTTGACTCCGGAGGTATCATCGTGGTCAATAACCGTTAAGCATTCTCGGGATGTGACGATCTTCTTGATCGCATCGAAAGCGTTCTGGTGTCGAAGTGTCCATTCTGGAAAGGCAGCGCGGGCAGCGTCCGTCGTCAGTGGGGTCAGGATGGCGGTTTGCTCAGCGAGGCCGGGCAGGAAGTTTGCGAGGTAACGTACGAGTCCCAGGAAGGACAGTACTTCTGTCGTGGACTTGGGTGTTGACCAATTAATGATCTTCTCCGCTTTCTTGAAGTCAGCTTCGATTCCGCGTCGTGAGATGTGATGACCTAAGAAGTCAATATCAGTACGGAAGAACTGTGATTTCTTTTCATTGCAGTATAGCTTTGCCTTTCGGAGCGCGTCCAGGATGAGCCGAACGTGTTGTACGTGTTCCTCCAGAGTTTGGGACCATATGATAATGTCATCCAGGTAAACATGGCAGATAACGCCGATGTATTGCCGCAGTGCGTCGTTGACACGGCGTTGGTGAACCGCCGGTGAGTTCTTCAGTCCCTGTGGCATCACTAGCCATTCAAATGTCCCGAGCGGCGTGTTGACAGCAGTGTACTTGACGGAATCTTCGTCCATAAACGTCTGAAAGAAACTGTCGGTCATGTCCATTTTAGAGAACCACTTTCCTTTGCCCGCATCTGACAGTATCTCGTCGACACGCGGCATTCGGTAGTTGTCACTGATCGTATTCGCATTTAGTTGTCGGTAGTCGTTCACCCAGCGCGGTAACGCATTCGGGTCAGCTTTCGGTACGAGGAAGGCCGGGGGAAGCGAATTCGGATTGTGAGGGGCGTATACGGCCAGCCTCGAGGTGTCGGTCGATCAGCGTCTGCCAGGCGTCACGGTACTTCTTTGGGCTGCTATACGAGCGCGAGTTTATCTTCTTGTCTGCGTCTTTTACCTTTATTGACATTTTGAAGGTGTCCTTGGGCATTAAGTCCACGTGTGGTACCGGTTGGAAGACGTCGGCGTATTGATGTTTCGTTCCAGATTCGAGTGCTTCGCACTTCTTCATGGTCGCCAATTCTTCGATCCTGTCCCGAACGGCGGCCACTGGATTACGCTCGCATAGTCGCATGTATTCGTTATCTGTAAGACATTCGCTTGTCGTTTCGTATGGGGAGCTGCCTGCGAAGGGGAGAGACTGGTTTTCAGCCTTCAGCGTCCTCTCCCTTTCCCGTCGCTCGTTTTGCGCATTGACGATGCGGGGTCTGTTCGTCTTCGAGACTGGGCGAAGAATGTCGAAATCCCTGGTCTTATCAGTCAAGGTCACATTATCGGCATCAAAAACGAGTTTATTGCTTGTTAAGAACGGGAGGCCGAGTATCAAATCAGAACATAGGTTGGGCGCGATGATTGCGCGAACAGGGCGGGATTTCCATACATCATTACGGTCAGAGACTTTCAGTTTCACCCATTCGGTGAGGGTCGTTGGGGAATCTATAGCGGAGGAGAGAGCGGTGGATATCTGTATCGGTTCTGATAACTTGCGGCGGGATAAACGGTGCATTTGGACGAATTCTTCGCGGATCAATACTATATGGGATCCGGAGTCAATTAGTGCATTCAGAAAGAACGGGGCATCGGAAGTGCGTGTTCGTATGGCACAGGGCCATTGGACGTGCGGTACAGAGAATGGAACGGGATCCGACGTGATTGAACAGACAGGAGGGGCAGTAGAGTGAGGACTCACCGGAGGTGCAGACATGGAGCGGTTCAGCATGTTCGTTACTTCATCAGTGTCGGAGTCGTCAGAGTCCCCATCCCCCATGCCGAGGACGGAACTAGCGTTGGTCGGTGCAGTCAGCGAAGCGGGGATATTCCCGCGGATGTGTGCAACGGGTTCAACGGCGGCGATGGGTGCGGCGTTGCTTGGACGCTTTGGCGCGTCCGTAGCGAGCGTGGAACCGTCCGACATCGTGATACCTTTGTATGTGGTACCCGAAGGAAAACCGTTCGGACAGTCGCTAGAAATATGGGCGACGTCCCGTCGACGGCACTTCATGCAGCCGCGGTTCTTGCGCAGGTAATCCTTTTCGGCATCTGTAAGGGGTGGGCATTTAACGGTGGTGTTGTTGGAAGACGGTTGGGAGCTGGTGTGGGAGGGCTGTGTGCGCGTATTCGGAGCGTTGGAGCCGTTGTTCAGGCGTTTGTTGGGCAGAGAGGCGGTGGCGGTACCCGCGCGTTCGCGCTTGGTCGCGTTTCCTACCATCTTCGCGACCTTCTCCTGCTCGTCGTTCCACTTCTTCTCGATGTCCCTCATGCCGGCCACAAAGTTCTTCATATTCTTCTCTTTCTTCAGGTTCTTGTCGTTGTTGTGCTCTATCTGGAGAGAGGGCAGCATACGAGTGCGGAGGTGATCAAGGAGGCGTTCAGTTGTGATGGGGTTCGTGGTAGCGGTCAACAGCAGCGACGCGACGGACAAGCGGTTGTACCAAGAGGCAAAGCTCTCGTCGGCGCCCTGTGCACAGGAAAGGATGTCGGTGCGGAGAGTGTCGGACCAGTCGTCGCGCAGGAACTCTTTTCGCATCTCTTCAGCCACCTCCGCGATCGACATCGCATCCCAAGCCTTGCTGTTGTTCTTGTACGCATTTTTCAGCATCGGATCTTGGAAGCCAGTGGCAAGAGTGGCGATGACAGTGGTAGGGTCGACGGCCCGGATTTTCTGATAGTTGCTGGCCGAGTATTCCCACTCGTTGATGTCGGCAGGCGTGATATCATCCACACCGGCCTTGAACATGGGCACGCTTTTCGGGTTCGATGTTTCGACACGCGACGAGATGATGGCGGTTGCGATGGCGTCTGTATTGGAGGGCATGGTTAACGATGGCGGCGCGGAAGGTGCAGTGGGACGAGTTTTGGGGCGCAGCAGTGGGTGGTGGTAGTCCGAAGAGGAAGAAGAGTCGTCTGAATCCTCTGGGGATATGACGCTGGTTTTGGGGTGTTTGGCCACGTTGGTCTTCTTTGCAATAGAAGCGCCGTCCTCCGAAGTTGGGGTGCCGATTGCACCGGTTTCGTCGGGTGAGTTCGACCGCGTGCGTGTAGGCGATGGTACAGGCGCAGGAGAGTTTGGCGGGGATGATAGTGGGGAGGAACCATCTTTCTCTTCGGCATTTCCGGCGAGCTGTTTCTTTCTCAATCTATTCGAACTACGCGATGGCAGTCTTGGCGGCATCCAGGCGATAATTTTCAGGGCTTTCTTAATGGTCTGCATTGTGTAGTCGGTTCGTGTGTCAATGAATGTATTTTACTCACGGCGGGGTCAATTTCAGTGTTCGGTTCGGTTTCTGTAACGGCGTCGGTGGGTCGGTAAATCTCGCTTTGAGACTGCAGTTAAAAAAAAAGTGTAAGCTCGACTATACCGTCGAGCCACTAAGTCGAAAGTCGCACGTTCGATAACTGGATCAAAGCGTCTTCGTTCGGGTCGAGGTCGAGGTACGGAAGTAAAGTAAGTAAGTACGTCCGATCGTTGTGTAGATCTAAGTATAGAGAAGTCCGATATGTCCGTTCTGTGTAAGCGGGCTTACATCAGCATTGGGACCAGAGCTGGATTGACAACGCGCGCGAGGTTGTTCGTCAGCGTTACAATGACCGGTATGCTGGTCGTACGGACCTCCTCTCAGATGCAGACCGGCAAGCCGAAGAGGCGAAAGATAAAGCGGTAAGTCATCTTTGATGAGATGTTCTAGAGCTGATTGTGCTTCAGGAAGCACCGCAAGGAATGTTTAATCTCCATCGTCGACCAGATCCTGGTTCAGACGATGAGGACAACGAGTTGGAGCGGTACCTCAACGCGAAGCCCGTTGCCGTCAACAACCCCATCAAGTGGTGGATCAAACACCGTCAAGAATACCCTCGTCTCGCGCGCATGGCGCTTGACTATCATATGATCCCAGGTACGAACGTCTCTCGTCATTACTTGTTCCGTTCTCACACCTCGACAGCTACATCTGTGAATGTTGAGCGGGCTTTCAGTTGTGCGCGCCGATTGATTGGTTGGGAGCGCAACCGCTTAAGTGCGCAGAGCATTCAAGCTCTGATGTGCTTGGGATCATGGAGCAAGTTGGGTTATGTCACCAACGACGTCCTAGCTGAGGTGACGAGGGACGGTGCAGTGCAGGTACCAAAGGGGGATATGGATAAGGTGGAGATTAACTTCCCAGAGGGTTATGATAGTATTCATTGAATGTACTGTACATTAGACTATCCGACATATGTATACTTACCTGTCTGAGTGAGTTTGAGCTCGGACCACCAACGGGTTGCGGTATACCGCGAATACCGTGCGGTATACTCATACCGTATACCGTGCACTGGCGGTACGGTATCCAACGGGACGGGTACGGTATGCCGAGGTGGTACCCGCGGTACTACCCGGGCTGTTTACTACCCCCAAAGCCTTCCCGGATTAAGCAGCAGGACCTGCCAATCAGCCCATGGGGTATCAACTCGAAGAACTTGAGAATATCTTGTCTACTAACTGGACTGTGTTGGATTCACAGAGTATGAGCAGCTCTGAGCCGCTTGAGGTGACATATGAGCCTTGACATGCTGACAAGGATGAGACAATGGGCAATGGTTGTAATGATGTATCTCATTCTGGTTGTACTCGCCCTACTCATGCAATATACACTACCTACAGTACTCCTTGGTCAGAATTCAAGATTTTTACACTTCAAAGTCCAGAATTTCCCAAGATACAGCGCAAGGGCGACTAGAGCATTATTTCACCGGTTACTATTTAGTTACCGATAATCGGGCTGACCATTCCGGATCCCTCGGATGCCCACCACCAGGACCAGGTAAACCACAAATTATCTTCATATTGGTGTTGATTTCTTCTGGGTCTAGGCTCAATTTCCCATTGATGGGGAGATGTGACCACCCCAGGAGGTTTAACGCACTCCGACATCAACACAGCAAAGACAATCGAAGCACCTGTCGGGTCCCGGACAGAGTTAGTGTCCGAACTATTGGGTGTACATTGTTGGTGCAGAAATTGATGTTTTCTGTCACGGCATTAGTACATATCTCGTGATTGCGTTCTTTCAGATTGATGAAAGGAATCAAGCAAGCCTCGTTCTCTGTTTGTGTACATACATACATCGTGAGGTGTCTGATCTTCAGAGAACAATGAAGCCTTTCATCAGATGCATCTATTCAAAAGTCCACTGCCTCCGGGTCGTCTGACCTCTCACCTCTGCCTCTCTTTTCTCGCGACATTGCTACTACTGTCTACGCACTCTCTAACATTACTACCTCCTGCCCTGATTCACAGTAGTTCATCTAGGCATAGACTTTCGCCATGGCTCGATCCAGTGTGGTTTTCCCAATCGATAGAATGCCACTCAACCTCTTGGTATGCGAGGTTTTCATGTATTGCAGTTCCGACATGTTCCATGTCTCCCATGTCTCGCAAAGGTGGCGAAAGATTGCACATGAGCATCCTCGTTGCTGGACCACTCTATGTGTTAGTCTTGATCAATGGAGTGGCCCGAGAGGTTCATCTATGATTTCGGACGAAGGCTTCAAAAGCTCAATCACTACATATCGCATTCCCTCGACCTTCCTCTCCACATCACCATCAGCGGATATGTTTCGTCCCTTCTGGGATCTCATACATGCATTAAAATCACAGATACACCGTTGGAGCGCCGTGTTGGTGGTCTGCCCTGTCATATTGGAGAACTTGTTGGATGGCTTCAATGATTCTTGCATACCCCTGCTGCGCGAAATGAAGATGGGCTTTGCCACGTTGCGAGGCCAGAATATCTGCCACCTATCTCCCTCTCGTTCCTCGACACAGCCCATTTTATGTCTATCGTGCTCTCTCAAGGGCCGCGCACGCCCGTTCCGTACCTTTCGTCCGTCCGCTACCTCGTAATTGAATACGTCGATAACGGCGAATCGCCCAACCGCCCTCTTGGACTTCCGACTTTTCGTAACATCCTGACCCTTATTCCGAATGCAAAAGACCTGGTTATAACACTGGAACCACTTTCCAAGGAAGCACATTCCTGTACTGTCTTGCAACACAAAAGTCCTCCCATTACCCATGATGGTATCTGCGCACTGACTGTGGGTCTCGACATGAACTCTCAAGTCACTAGTGTTTTCTCCAACACGTCCTTCCCGTCTTTGCATCGACTTCGGGTGACGGCGATCGCTACGAGTCAAGGGCATGTGGTTCACGAACCTTTCAGAGGCGTGGAAGCTCTCATCGGACTCGCCGTGAACTCAACTGTTCCCTTTGAGCACCTTTTCCTCGACAAGATGCCCATGCGGTTCAAAGACTTGTTGCACCTGCTGGACGCTCTAAGCGGATTACAAGAGTTGATTATCCACGATCCTCCGTACCCTTCACTCAAGGCATACCGTCCGGTGTCGCAGGAGCTGTTGAACCGTCTGACTGTAGACCGTTCGTTCTTGCCTCATCTGGCGAAACTCGAACTGATCTGCTTTGCTGGCGACGGCCAGCCTGCAGTTACCAGAGAGGAAGTGGATCGGGTTATAAGGAGTAAGGCGGGTGGCTATTCTCGCATTGAAAGAATCGGGGAGAAAGTGTCATGCTTTGCCCCAAGAAGGTGGCCCAGTACAACTTGAAGATTGTAAATAGTGGCCTAGATGCATGTAGATTCTGAATGTGCACACATAGGGTCAAAATGGGAGCCAATCCTCATCGCTCGCATCGAACATTGAAGATGGATAATAACGTGAATAGGGAGGAGGAATATGCCTGTATCAAACTCAAACCTTTACAACTTCGTATGGTTCCAGATCCTTCAACAGCTGAGCCCAGCGTCCCCCATTCCACTCCGACATCGCCTTCCATTCCCAGCTTTCAGCGCCCAGGATAACGCGCATCCAAAGCACGAACCCACCGACCTCCATGTCTGCCCACGACAGCTTGTCACCAACGACAAACTTCTGACCCTCTCGGTACCACTTTGCGACTCCGTCAAAGTCCGCCTTCACCTTGTTCCACGCCTCTGCGCGCTTCGCACCTTTCGGATCCGCAGCATCCAACGTCGGTGTTCCTAGCATCACCGACTTGGTCGTGTCGAAGTAAGTTTGACTTGCGGGATTCAACGCGCGGTGCATCGCGGGGAGAGCGAACTGCCATAGATTCCCAAGCTTCGACATGAAGGCATCGGAGAAGGCGGCGAGGAGGGTGTAAGAATCTGGGCCGAGATGGAAGAGCTGTGGCGTATTGGGATAGGTCTCGTCAAGATAGTCGGCAATAGCGAGAGAGTCGGAGATGATGGCGCCGGTGGACGTGTCGCGAATCAGGGGAAGTGTGTAGTATGGACTGCCGTCGGCTTTTGTGAGAACTGCGGAGATCCCAAGTTTCTCGTAGAGAGGTTTGATGTCTGGATATTCAACCCACACCGTATTGTATTGGAGGCCCTTGAAGTTCAACGCGTATCTGTGTTTGCCTTGAGCTCTTGCCTTTAGTTCGTTCATCGATTGAATCTGACCTTATCTTCCATGTGTTAGGGCTCGGCGAGTATGGACCACCTGGAAGTGAACCAGGAATATCGTAGAAGGTAATCGTGGAAGACATTGCTCGCAAGAGGGTGGACGGTTAATTGAGTAGGCCTGATTCGTGCGCGTTTATATAGTCCTTAGAGGATCGAAGACTCTCAGGAGGTGATTATCGGCAGGCCTAAAGTCATGTGCAGTTTAGCTGCTGCGTCAGCCACCCCAAATTCCACGGATATTGGTCTATATTCGTGTGGGCGTACCAGCTGATCGGGCGAGCATGGGATGCTATGGAATACGATTTCTGTGTTACGATACACAATGGCATTATCGTTAGGCCGGCCCCCATGCGATATTCTAATTGCTGACAACGCGCCGAGCCTTGCTGACTGAGTGACGAGTCTGAAACCAAAAAATAGAACTTCCTGATACGCTCGAATTCAACGACATACCCGAAGCGTTCTCTAGTCTCGAATACATATCTAGTCTATCACTTCAAAAAGTGACACGCCCGTGTCCTCACACCGAACGTCAATCACGAATCCCTGATCCTTTAACTCAAGCAAGTCCGCAACATCTTCGTCGGTGAGGTCTGTGAGTACGTTGTTCAGATGGTCTCCTAAATTCAGAAAAACGCCTTCCAGGCTGCGGCTCTCCACCTCAACGAAGGGCTCCCAACGCGAATAGATCATGTCCACCAGGCTCGAGTCGACGAATGTCCATGTCTGACGACTCTCTAGGACAGCAGAGAACGTAAAACATTCAAGACGAGATACAAAGCGATGAATCATAGTATGGCTCTGTTCATCATCATCACTCAACTGGCACAGGTCCTTGATGAGAACCGACATCACAGCGTCAACGAAAAGGTTATCTTCTAGCGACATTTGTTCACCAGAGAAACCAATTTCCAGTTCCGTCAGCATTGGAACCAGTTCAAGTACATCTGAGATGCGACCGAAATGTAAATCGCAATTCCATAGCACGAGGGAAGTGAGGGAACAGCGGGATACAATCAGGAAATTGGCGAGGACAGGGAGATATGGAAGAATGTTATGACTGTCGTTATCGCCTGCAGTGAGTGATGTAAGCACCGGAAGGCATAGCAAAGTTAGAAGGTGGCAATCCGTGACCTTGAGATCGTGAAGAGAGTGATGGGTCAAGCGTGGCAGGTTATTGGTCCACTGTCTCCGAAGTGCGCCACGGTCATGAAATTTCACAAGACGCGTGCCTGCTTCTAGGATAGAGAGCGGATCTAGTATAGGTTCGGGTAGGTGGATTCCAGAGTGGAAACTGAAACCGACCAAGTTTGGACAATAGTCCAGAGAAACGTAGGCGTTGCAGATGGAGACATCTTCCAACAACGGGGCGACCTCGAACGCACGTACAACAGGAATCCCATCCACCGCGGCTTCCCATATCCCGTCTGGATCATTGTCATCGAATATCAACTCCTTCAAAGCTGAAATTTGGCCACGAACGGCAATCAGCTGCTTGCTCAGATAGCCTGGAACCTCGAACACGGCACGCTCCCATCGCTCTGAGTGCGACATCAGCACCTTTAAAAGCTCTTGAACCCTCTCGTCCTCCTCATACTCCTCCCGTTGTACAACAAACTCAAATGCCAATTTGCACGAGCCAGAACGTTGCAGCGCTGTCTGAAGGATTGCGACTGGGTTTTTGTACCCTGTCAAGTGATGAGAGTACCCATCCCGTTTAACGTCACACCCCTCAGACGTAATCTGGAAAGACGACCACAGACGAGGCCACTGTGAAGCCGCCCTCCATCGGCGACAGACACGACTAGCCGCCCAAGGACTATCATTGCGATTGAAGAGTAGAAATCCATCTGGGCAACTGGAATCACTGGCAAGGGTGGTCATCAGGAAGATCTGCTGGAGAACCTCCAGCGGAAGCTGCCTGACAATGGACAATGCGCCCATAATCTGCTGTTGACGTTCTTGCAAAGCCGCGCGCTGTTCCTTCAATAGGTCAAGAATTGCATTTCGTTCATCAAGCAGACTTTGAAGATTGTCTTGGAGAGAGGTGATGGAGTCTATGTCTTCGTTGAGACGCGTAACGGACGCGTCCACAGACGCGCGGTATGCGTGCAAGACGCGGATGTCATCGAAACAGGCAGGGTTATTGGAGAGTAGAATGTCGTTTACAGAAGTAGGTGGTTTGGGTGGCACATCTGGGTTTCGGGGTAGTTCAGCATGACATGTACAGGTTGCACAGTGAGCCCGAAGAGTGGCCTATGAAAGAGAAAAGTCAGGAAAGCGTTCATAAACTTGACAGGACGTGTCTTGCCATAAATCAAAACGGTCCTAGGGATAGTTTTCTGCAGCCGCAACGTGATGAGATCCTAGGCGGCCTTGGTTCAGGAGTGGTGGTGAAAGGCTAAGATGAATTTGGCATTGTTGATACTTGAAGGCGCCGATCAGACGCGCTCACGTTAGAGAAGGCCGGCAAGTATTCCCTCGCAGAATTGTTATACCTCTATTGGCGTGGTTTTAAGTATTGGTCAGAGTGAGGTCTAACGGTCTATCCACAAAATCATAAGACCCTGAAGTATGTATAGGTACTGTAGTAGGTTCTATACTGTCTACAATCTAGTAAAATATAAACCCCAAGACAGAATTAGAAGATGAGCTGTAGCGTGTACGCAGATAGGACCGTCATGGACAAAAACATCAAGATGTATTGTGGGATGAGGAAAGCAGATAAATGCTCAGCATCTCCAGTGCCACTGTACACTTGTGTGACAAAGACCTGGGTCGTCGCCGT
Source organism: Mucidula mucida (assembly GCA_015501055.1). Taxonomy (NCBI): domain Eukaryota; kingdom Fungi; phylum Basidiomycota; class Agaricomycetes; order Agaricales; family Physalacriaceae; genus Mucidula; species Mucidula mucida. The sequence continues at coordinate 229,927 of JADNYV010000029.1, forward strand.
CGGGAGGCAGGAGAAAAATCTACATTCCAAGTCAGTCAAGACCGGGAGAACGCAGAAAAGGAGCTCACATGCAAACGAACTGCAGCACCTTGTCTTCTCGCGAGATGAAATCGACATGAATCAGCGCCTCGCAAATCAACACCCCGAATATTGGCAGTAACAGCATCCGTCCCACCGCCAACGAAAAAATGGCCCCGAGCGGGAGACTCGGCCATTGGCTACGCGGGACATTCAACCTCGCCAACGCGGATCCCAGGCAAATCAAGTTAAGAGGAACACTCGCAGCGCCCATGAACTCTGTAAAGTCGTAGAACACCGCTAGAGGGGGGTGACCGTCTGGTGCGGAGGGCATATAATATCCATCGACCACAACAAAGAGCGCTTTCAGGGGTTGTATGAGGGCGACAGGGAAGGAGATGATGATGGCGAGCGAAGCTGGCATGCAAAGCGATTGCAAGATGCCCTTGAATACATTCAAGGCGCGAAGGCCGTACGACATAGCGGGAACAACAGGCGATGCGACACCAACTTGCTTAGCTTCTTGTATGGGCGTCAGAGGTCGTGAAGTATAACCATCTCGGCCGACGTCAGTGACAGTGGGCGCTGGTGAGGCGAAGGCGAGTTTTTCGTCTGTAACGCACCCTACTGCGGAAGGCGGCCTCGTGGGTCCTTCGGTGGGAACAACAGTCGTGGCTTCGTCGTAGAAAGAGACATGTCTCCGGGCATTAGGACGGACGATCGGATTACCTGAATCGCTGCTTGAAACTTGTTCGCTGTGACTGGCTTCGACTGAGTGAGGTTCTTCGTTGCCTTGCTTTTCAGGATCAACCGATTGGACGTCTTCGAAGTCCTGATGAGGAGTTCGTTGAATGAGGCGGCGAAATTTCTGAATGGTGCGCAGATGTTTTTGTTTCATGGCTGCTTGCACTTCTTCTGGTTCGATATCGGGACCGTCAAAGTCCATAGCGATCAATCGGTTTCCGCCCAATGGAAAGAATGTAATCTGGAGGCAAGTCAGTCAAAGCAAAACGATCCGTTCATACTGACCATGTAGTACAAGATCAACGCGGAGATGTACGCGACAGACAAATTCTGGTCTGATTCGCCTAGAAAAGGAGAGGAGGCGGTGATGCTCATAATAACAGCCGTCGCTGTCAGTCTATTATCAGGACGGACGCGTGATGAAAAGAATTGCGAACTCACGCAGGTCGCCATAATTACCCCAACCGCCCGCGACCAAGGATTCCGTATCGAAAACGATGGGGGACCCAGAAAAGCTGTTTGACGACCCAAGCAATTGCGAAACCCAAGACCTGGTAGATGGCAGCAATGGCGACCAGCGGTCCTGGGGAGTGCATGTAATTAAACAATCGCTATCGTACACAACCGCTCCGTACCTAGGACGCCGATATTCGACGAGTCGAAGGCGGGCACGATTTTTGAGAACATGAGGCATGGCGCTGTGATATTCTTGCTCGGAGGGTAAGCGTTTTTCTGTTGAGTCATGTTATAGCACACACCAAAGCGATCTGGCCAGCTCCTCTAGCTGCTACCGATGGAAAAATGTCTGCCTTCGTTATGATGAATCCTCCCGCGACACATAATATTCTGCGGGCGTCGTCAGAAAGCGCCAGAACACGAGCGAAAACGCACAATTTTATCAGGGGTCGCAAGGCGACAAAGATCAGAGCGCCGACAGAGAGCATTCTGACGATAGTTTACAGAGACGGGAAGAGAAAAAAGTGTCGTTAGTGAGTCATAAAAGTGGGGGCCCATCCAATCAGCTGTGGAAGTGGTTAAGATTAAAAACAACAAGTGGGAACACTGGAAACATCTGGGAAACATGATGGTATATTACTTTTATGATCCAGGGTTTCCACGTGGCGGGCGTTTTGGAGATCGAAACTTCAAACGCCAAACAGACTTAGCTTCGTGCACCAAGGTCTGTACAACTGCCTAGAATCAGTTCTCCAAATACTACGGTACTCAGTGACAGTAACAGTCCCTTGTTGGCGTAGGACGCTGGCGACGCTACTAGGAGCTTCGTCTGGCACGGTGTTGTCGGACTTTCGGAACGCTCGGACCGTTATCTAGTCCGATTCGAGACCGGCCTGTGTAGGTTCGCGCCTCACGCTGGGCGCACAGTCGGTCGGGACTCGGTTACGATAAGCTTGGACTTCACAGATTAGATTACTCGCCTCTCTATAATAGCACCTCTTCGTAATAGCACCTCATGTTTCTTTCATATTGTACTTACTTTCTTACTTACTGTCGCATCTCTTTATACCTACGATAATAGCACATCATGTATTCATTACCTTACAGTACTTATAGGTCTTGCGTTGTAGTCTACAATCTATCGAACAACCCACTTCGCACGCACACGCATCGTCCGAACTGAGTTCTCTGCACGCAGAGCAGTCCGCATCCCTACATCTGGCTCCAAGAACGGTGAATGTTAGTCACAGTGCCCAGGATAGACGAAAATGGTATGTAGACACCTACATCACGTTGCACCAGTGCACCTCGACGAGAGCGCCACTGCTCGTCAGGATGACTGCGTGAGTGTCATCTTGTCTGTCTGGATGAACATGCATGGACTGTCGCACCAGTGCACCTCGACGAGAGCGCCGCTGCTCGTCAGGACGACTGCGTGGGTGTCACCTTGCAAGTGTCAATGTCTGCCTCAAATAGGATAGTGCTCCTCGCCAGGGTGACGGCGTTTGGTGAGCCGTGTGCTGCTGGAGCGACAAGGGGTGGCCTGAGAGCAACATAGGAGGCTGTTTACGGGCTGTTGCGGGCGTTGACAGGGAGAATTCGGGTTTGAACCGCGCGAGGATGTCTCTCTTGGTCTGCGCGTACTGTTTCAGGACGAGCAAGACAGATACGCCGTTTGTGTGATAGTAGACGGCCAGTGATGAGGCACTCGATGGTGACGCAGCAACAGATGACATGGACGCGGATGAGTACATGGCACTCTCGTTGCGGGGTTTGGGATAGTCACGGACAATGGATCTTGTTATATTTTCTGTTAATCAATCCGGCTTAATGGGATGACTATCATGGGGTCTGATAGTCGTTCGTCATCTCGTCATGTATGCAGGCGACGGCAACTTGTGTGCCCAATCAAATGTGACATTGCATAGGCGACCGTGAGCGCGGGCCGGAACGCGTGAGCACGGACTCGCCTCTGTCGCTAATATGTGGCAGGGGTGAGCAGCCCCAACTCATACTCATACTCATACTCAAGTCGAACTTATTTGAAAATCGTAGCTTTGAACTTGGTAAAGTGGAACATTGAAGGATGGTTCTATTCTGGTGGTCAACGTTCCTACATCAGTACTTCACTCGCGTCGCACAAATTTCAAGGGAACATCGTTGATACCCAGTGTCACGACGACGCGAGCATCCAGCACCCTGTTTCTCCACTCTTCCTTCGTCTCGCCTTCGTTTAGAATGGGTTTGATTTCCCAATCCCGAAGTAGCAACGTGAGGAAGCTGACCGCCTCGGTGGTAGCAAATTTGCGACCGACGCACGCGCGAGGACCTAAAGGTATGACCTCTTTGAATCATTGTGTAGATTGATGACTTGATGTCAGCACTCACCAACACTGAACGCAGTGAAGGCTTCCGACTCGTTCGGTACCCCATACCATCGGGCGGGCTTGTATAACTCGGGTTCATCGAAATATCGAGGGTTGTATTCTGAGGATGGAGATCAGTGCAGTCCTTATAAACGAAAGAAAAGACACCGACGAACGCCAACCATATCAACAACGATCTGCCCTCCTTTCGGAACTGGCATGGATGTGAACCCGTCTTGGCCTAGAGGATTTGGAATTTGTAAGACGGTGTCCTTGGTCGCTTCTCTAATCAGGAGGTGTCCAGCGGCTGTAAACATAGAGTGAGCGATGCTGTCCCTACAAGTCAATTTCGCGCTTACGGAACATTCTGAGAGCCTCGTAGAAGACGGCAAGAACCTTGTCAAGTCGCGTATAATCTTCAACAGTCTGAAAACATGAGATACTTGATGGATTAGTGCGTCAGGGCGACTCACGGGTTCGGCTCGTCCATCTAGGACTTGTTTAATCTGGTCATGAACTTCTTGCTGTATCTCCTCGTGTATAGAAAGGAAACCCAGGGTCGCTGCCAAGGAATGCGCAGTGGTTTCTATCATACGTTAGAGGTGAACAACAGACATTGCGAACTGGACGCACCATGACCAGCGAACAGAAGCACCCATACATTCCCAATCTATGAAAAGTAATGAGCTCGTGCCACAGAATGGGACTAAACACGCATACGAACCACTTCAAGATCATCCAAAGCATACTTGCCATCTTCGGCATGGTTCGCCTGCATGATCAGGTTGAAGACGTTCACTTGTTCCGTTTCAATATCCACGACCCCGTTACTGATGTCTTCTCGTCGTTTGGTCACTTGTTTGCGCATAAACTTCGTTAGGACCTCATAAGCCGTCATAGCGGGTGCGAAACTACAACAGTGACATAATGAGCACCCTAGAGACGAATGTTTGCTATGCCGCACTCACCGCTTCAACCTCAAGTCCTTCAACCACTTTGGCGCAAAGGTTAAGAAGAGGCTTTCTTCAGCGACAAGACGGAAGGCTTCATTGACGGACATATCGCCATCGTGCTCCGATGCTTGAAGAGGTGTAATCCTATGGAGCGTGGGATTAGATGACATAGATCCGGAAACTTGACTCATGCGCACCAATCGAAAGGGAACCCGAAACCACAGCGGCCAATGATCAACAAAGCAAGCTATGAGCGTATTAAGGCAGAGGTGCAATAACCAGTTTGAAAAGCGAACCTTGAAAGTCAATGACTGTACGGCGGTAACGTTGACTTCCTTAGCCCCATCCCAGCCTTCCGCGCGCATCATATCGTAGTATGTCGTGGCAGTGAAACTCCAGACAGACTCATATCTAGACACAATTATTAGCAACGCTCTGAACAAATAGACAAGCGGCACGGACAGTTTGTTGTTGAATGCGGGGCCCACGATACGTCGGTGTTTCCTCCAAACGTCAGTATCTGAGGCGACAAGATTCATGCCCCATAGCCTTACGAGTCCATCAACGAACGCCGTGCAACAGATAGACGAAGAAACGCACAAAAGAGTTCTGCTCGCCGACACGGGCTTGATGAAATCAGTCTTGTGTCCCCCAATAATGACTTGTCTAGCAACGTCTAAGTTTGAGGTGTAGATGGCGGGTGCGCCGATGAGGAACGGCACGACAGAAACGTTCTCTCCGCTTTTATAAACTACGCCGAAGGTCAGTAACAGGCTCGATGGACGATGTAGTGAACGAGGACACACAGGTTCTTCTCAGGACCCAGTGCGCCTCAGCGTTCATGTTCCACCATGACGTCTTGAAGAGAACGCCAGGAAGTCCAAGCGGCTTGAAAGGAGGGCGAAAACCGGGGAGATGCTGAACGCTCTAGAAACACGATGAGTACGCTCAAAGGAGACGAACCACATAAAGCACCTGTAGTTTCTGACGGTATCGCACAAGTCTGGATAAAACCAGTACGACGAGCAGGAGAGAAGTACCCTGGAGAGTCGACAGCATGACGGGGGAAGTTTAGTCAAGAGATTGCATTGGGTACAGTTTGAGCCGCATGATTGATTGACTTTGTTCGTGGGACACGAGAACGCTGCGACAGCATGGTGCATACCATTTGGAATGACAGCATCATTCCACATTTCCCGTACGGTGCTTGACATGCAGCTAGGCTACGGGCTACTAGTCATCAGGGTATGGCCAGCTACGGAAGCTACGTGGGCTATCAAAGATACCGGAGCTCCTCGATCGCCCAGTAGCCAAAGGGTTTTTCCTGATGTTGTTTCGACTATGTATGGCAGCGTATACATCTAAACTGCTATTAGCGGGAGTTCAAGATAAGACACAAAGAACTTACTAGAGTAGAGAGGCTTTCTCTGTTATAGTAGGACGTTAGTGCCTGCTAACCAAAAAGTTACAGTGTAACAACGCAAATCCACGACGGCACTCACTTCCATCATCGTTTACCTTTGCCTTTCACAAGAGTGAACCCGTCCTGGTCAATTACCGGCTCTTTTTTCCCACAATAAGAATCGATCAACTGTGGCACGCGGTCGCCAGATTCATTCGCCTCCTCTTCATCTCCACTCTCGTCATCCCCATCTGTATCCTCCCACTCTTCCTCAGCAACCGGAACATCCATATTTTTACCCTTCAGCTTATCCGCCGTCTCTTCGAATTTTGACAGCAGTTTATCAACACCCATTCGGCTAACCTCCCACATCTTGACAATGTCGATTGCCACCGGCTCAGCACTCCCGTCCTCCACCTCGGTATCGAATTCGTCAGACATGACCTGGAGCAGAGTTTATTCGACGTATTGGTCGTCCGGAGTCAAAGCTTGCTCTTCAAAAGCATCGACAATGACAGAGGCGAGCCATGTTCGTTTTTCTGGTCCGCCGGGACCGCCTCAGCTTTCTTGGATGGCCAACGACAGGGTGTGCCATGTTTTTAGACGCGCTACGACACCGCGAGCGAAGAGAACTGAAGAAGACGGCGGTCTACTCGGGGCGCTTATGGCAGTCGAAGATCAAAAAATGGATTTGCTCGTGTTATGTTTAGGGCCCCTCGGCTGGCGGTCAATGCCTTTTAGGGACACCTCTCATTTGCTTGCAAAACAAGATCCTCTTCTCAACACGATGGAAAGTCATGCCACTGTTCGTTGACTGCGGGCCAATTCAATAGTCCCATTCAAGTGCCTTCTGAAGCTGTACTAGGAAGGAACGAACTGAATCACCCTGAAACAATTAATACACGCGATGACTATGTACTTATCGAAAAGTTACAGATGAAGGAAACCACTTCATAACTTCCCGTTAAGGCGAGATCGTGACGGCGAGGAATAAACTCGTATGCGCCGCCACAGGCCTCACGGTAATGTTATACCCGAGCTCCTGAGGGAACGTATATACCGCCGACGGTCCTCCAGGAGGCTTGAAGAAGTGCGCATTCGAGCTATTATTGGGGAACCCATACGCAACTCTGTAATAGGGCGCAGTTCCAATGCCAAACATCTGGTAGGGCACATGAATGTCGACGCCGAACCAGTAGCCCGTGTTAGGGTCTACCCATTCAACGAAACCTTCACCATCTACGGCGATGACCGACAGCGTTTGGTACCACGCAAGGGACTCGACGCCACCCGTTGACTGCAACTTTCCGCCAGGCGATGTTATGATGGTGCCCAGAACGGCATCGATGTCGCATTCCCACTCGCCGAGGAGGAGGCTCGTTGGAGAAAAGTTTTCAAACTGGATTTGAAAATCTGGCTCCGCGACGTTGCTTGTAGAGTTGGCTGTGATATTTTTCGCTGTAGTTGTTGTAGTCAGCACATCGGTCAGGAAACTGCAAAAGAGATGCACACCGTAGGCAGCTAAGAGTTCAAGCATCCACTCCCCTACATCAACAATCTCGTCCATGAGATCAGCGCCATTGACGACAACGTATTCGTCCGTCCAGTACGACAGCGAGTCCGTACTGAAGAGAAGCGTATAGACCAGTTCGCCTGAGTTTCCGTCGAGGGTGGTGAAGATATCACCGGCATCCAGTGCAGTGATGACGGCGTCTTTACCGCCCGTCATGGCCTGAGCAAACTCTCTGACAGCGGTAGCATCGACGAACTGGTAAAGCGTGGTCGGCTCGTTAGCCACCTCGCAGAACCATTGATTGTTGAATCCCCAGATCAAGGTCTCGCTGAAGGCGAGGATAAGAGGCGCTGCTAGGGAGAGCAGCAATAACGCAAGAGTTACAGCGAGCATGCTAGGCAAGTATGAGCACCATCGTCGTTTGTTAAGACTCGGCATATCAAGTACCTTGAAAGAGTAGACCTGGGAGTCTGATGAATCTCTTCAGCGAAATCCTCAGCTTTTCAAGTGTTCAAGGCTCGAGACTGAGGTATATCCCGAGCAACTTGAACAGAGCATGCGACCTCATTTTCTCCTGATCTCTACAGATATTTAATGACAGATTGACGTGTCCAATGTTCAGGAACTGCTCACGTACTCTCCAGAAACTGGGCGCGGGATCGTGAAGTATTTGCTTGGAACGTCAAACGACCACCAAGTGTCATTGAGCACTGCACAGCGTCGGTTTCGTGTCATGCCTTGGTCGTCAGAAATTCGCTTTTGTTCAGTCGCGGCAGTAGTGTTCTTGGGTTTTGACATTAGTAAACCGGCGCATTGATAGGACTTACACTGATCTTAAGATGTCAAAGTCCAGTAGTCTGAGTGCCAGACCAGGTACATGATTGCGTCCCAATGAAGCCTAGACCGCGCCCGATATGTAAGGAAGAGCGCCTTGATGGTGTCGTCGACGGTGCATCAACCTATTCAATTATATTCTTCGTGCGTGAAAGCGACAGTTAAGGATACGAGAGTGTCGGGAACATCTACACCTCAGACGCTCTTTGTATTGAGAGATCAAGGGCAAGGCAAGTAGTACCAGTAAATCACTTCTACTTGGTGTAGATAAATATTGAAGAGCTCGTTCCTTCCAGGACCCCTGGCAAACTTTTTAGCAATGAATCATACAAAGCGAACGAGGAAGTCGTTACTGGCGATAGAATACCCGCAAAGTTTCCCAGACCATCCGACACAGTGACCTCTCTTGTTGTGTAGATGTTACATCAAGCCTTCGAAACCTTGAGGAGAGCCAGCCGACACACAGCGAACAGCCATTTCCAGTCTGATCAGCCATATAAGAGTTTGGCAACACATAATCGGCTGACTGCAAGCACGTACCGATCAGAGTCTCCTGGCGAAGAGCAACCCACTCTGACATGCGCGCAGGCTGCGTGTCCAGGACGCCACGATAGTAGCTGAATGTTTCGCGTCGAAGGTGCATGAGTACGTTTATTTAGCCTCGTATTAGCGTGAGACAGGTATTCCAGGCAATTCAGGGGGCGGAGAGCATCGAGCGCTTGTGTTCCCGTCGATACTGGTCTGGATCGTTCTGGAGAAGGGCCTGTTGGTATATAGTTAAACGCAAATAGAGATGAGCATGCCTTAAGTATGAGCGTTGCGAGAGGCGACGACCCGGAGACACTGCCGTTGAAATGTACAACGAATGGTGGAGGAAGGCAAAGATCATGCGCCGATGCTGCCTTGCCACATCTCAGAGAATCGATTTCATGAAAATCCACGCATACCGGCACGAGCCTCGACATGATATTCTTTGAAATTCAGAGCTAGTTCAAGCAACCCTCAGGAAACCCAGCAAGTCATCAGTAGAGCTCCATAAGCCCAGAAGCAGTTGCAGAGGCTTCATAGTTCTTCGAGTTAAAAACTGCTCTTTGACTTGAGTAACAAACAATAAGTTACTGCACATAGTTATACACATCGCACAATGCTCCGATACATAGCAGCCCTCCACATCAATACCTCACCACATGCGCGTCAATCAACCCCCTCCCACACATATCATCCCACTGTGCCCTATCCTTAGCCCCCAACTGAGGAAAAACCCGTCCATTGAACGAATACTCTCCGCGCATCCTCACCACTTCCAACGCACCACACTCCGCCCGCATACCAACCATATCCAAAAAGCCCTCGGTAATAAACTTCCAGTCCGCGCCTCTCCGAGTTTCCTTCGCAAACAAGCTGATACACAGCGTTTGCAAGCGCGGAATACACACTTTCTCCCCCAGAAAGCGCGTCAACACAGACATTTGGTCGTTGATACTGGGCCGGCCCCCAGACGAGATCGCCAGCATCTCCAGATCCGGGACGAGCCCAAGCAGCATGGACATCGAGCCCTCCTCCCACTGCGCACTATGCAAGTGGAGAGACACAAGGCTTGAACACCGCGAGTGCCGGAGGAGGCTGATAACACGGGGGACCAAATGCTCATTTAGTATGAGAATCGGGCTAACATCATAACCAACGTCCAAGTTGACGAGGTTAGGCAGCGCGATGTCGTTCAGCCATTGCTCCTCACCCACGCGAAGGGAAGTGACATTTTCGCACACAGTCCGAGGAGTATCCTCGCGGGGCAGCAACACAGTCCAGGGAATACCAATGTGACCGCGTCGGGGAGCGTAAGAGAACGACATTAACTCTTCCCTTGAAATAGCACCATCAAGCTCGGACCTGCAACAGAAATTCACGTCGGTCAGATTACAAAACTCGCGCATGACGGTAAGCAATGAAGGCCTGTGGGTGCTCTTGTTGGGATAACTCCCGACGTGCAGGTACCGAATATTCTGCTTCACGCGCGGATCCAACACGACCTGCTTAAGCCGGATATAACACAAATCCACCCGCGTGAGCTTGGGGCAATCTCAAACGCAGAAATTTTATCTCTGCGGTCAAACCCACCGCGCTCCACATGGAGCGTCAGGGCTTCCAGTTGTGGAACGCGTCCACGAACACTTTGGAGGAGCAGCGCATTATCGGTTGTGATCACTGAAAACTCGGCGGATCGCCACCTCCACGAATGCTCCATCAAGAGTGAGAGAAGGTCCTCGCTAAATGCAAGGTTGCATCTGAACACAAATTCCAATGGAAGGCCGCGAGAGCACTCCAGCACCTCGCGGAGGCGGCACACATTGTGATGAGATATCCCCCGTAGTATTGGTACAACAACGAGGATCGAGGACCACAGCCACGGATAGAAATGGGATGCGCGGCGCCATTGTTGGCACACCTGGCCGACAACGTGAATGGGATCCAGTGGATTGAAAACATCGACCTGCGACTTATGAGCACGAACGAAGAGAAAGACCTCCTCCCAAATCTCTGGGGGTATTCGGCGGACAGCGGAAGTTATAGAGCAGACTCGCTCTTGAAGACGCTGCAGGTGGTCACGCAGTGTCTTTTGCTCGTCAATGGATGCAGACTGATTCGATGGCGTCGCGGAACTATGGGGGATGGTAGCCAAGGCAAACGTATCCGTCGCGGGGTCGAATCGTGAAATCTGGTCGAAAAAAAGACGACCAAATTCTGAGACAATGACGGTGTCCTGGGATGATGGCGCATCGTTGGTCCGAAGGAGGTGTTGGATGGTGGTGAGGAAGCGTTGGACGTTGGAGGAGAGAGAGGTAGGAAGGGACCCAATTTGTTCAATTCTCCAGGTAAATCCTGCAACGTCGGCTGAAGAATTTCTCCTCGCCGCGACAACGCGGGATGGCGCCGACGCCGTGCTCGAGGACATCATGTAGGCAAGTTTAATTGGAATCTAGTCATTTCGTCGGTCAGAAATAGCAAGAAATTGAAGAGGACGTACAAGAGGAGACTGAGATCGAGTTATGGCAGAAAGAAAGAAGATAACGGGCATGAGAGCGTGTAGATGCTGAGACGCCAAATCAGAACAAACAGAGCGAACCATTGTTCAAGGCCAACGTTCAAAACAGGTAACTGCGGAAAAACATAAATGGCGTGGTACTGTGGACAATTGTCGATGCTTACCCGAGCAGCAGATGATGCACATCTACAAAGGGCAACACGCGCTGGTATGAAATAGCTTCTATCATCTTTGTCGAGTGCAGCCGACGAGTTGCTGTGTCTTATGAGTGCCACGACGAGGATACCTTTGTACGCGCTGCGATTTGCACACCGCCGGTAGTGCTGCATTCAATCGTTGAAGCCTCCGCGCGACAAAAGCGTTGTCTCGCTAACATTGTTAAATACTTGGAAGCTATCCCTCAAGCCGTTGACCGTATCAAAGCGCGGCCCTGAGAAACTTGTGTCCTGGTTGCTCGCTACGTGTTCTCCAGAGTATACGGAAACGCCCAATTCCCAGTGTTAAGAGACAAGGAGCGGAACATGCCTGTAGGCGCCACAGATCGTGAATCCTTGGATGACTGAAAAAGAATAATCCAGGCGGGCGTCCTGCGAATGCCATATGGCGTAGGGGTGAAACGCAGGATTGAATATTGGCGCCCATATCCATAGCGCAAGCGAATGTACTGGATTTCAGAGACCTTACAAAGATGGGGTTGATACAGGCCGAGGAGAGAGCCGGGCTGTGAGCTCCTGCTCCTCAGAAAATACGAGCTGCAGTATACAGCAACATTTTTCGGACGCGGCACGACAGAAAATCAACCGTATTTCGAGCAGCAACGAGATGGGATGGAAGGAAGGTATTCCGGTACATGCCGGTCACGTCTTATCATTTCGACGTGTTACTTTCTTCTGGCTATCATGGCCAAAGTCAATCACCTCGTCGGCAAAGCCAACGCATGCCGAGACTATGAAGGACGGCGACAAGAAAAGGCTGAAATTATGGAACGCGCTATAAATGCTATGAGGGTCAAGGTGAGCGGCTCTATGTAGCTCTGCTTCTACTATACCTCATCTCCTTAGACGGAACGCTCCCTCGTTCGAACGCTTATATGGCCCTCATAGGCGCAATCCCGGCTTGTTCTTTACACTGGCGGCGCATCTGAGTTCCGCCCATTGCCAGAATTCGTTTTGCCATCCACGGAATCGGAAAGAGCGTTGAGCCTGGACGGTACAAGCGCCGACCCATCCTCTGCCACTGTCCTATTTGACGCGTTGACGCGCCCAGAGAGCTACAACACGGGGGCTGGCGTGTCGCCCCTCGTGGTTGTCCATTGATGTGGCACCGTCTATACATCCACACTACAAACATTCCGAACCTCCTGTATGTTGCTCTTGAGCGTTTTTGCATTGCGAAATACCATGCGATTTTCGCAGGCTTCTCATGCGCTCTTGGCCGAGTCTTCGCCAAAGTGGGAGAAAGCAGAATTTTCTTCCGGATGACCGTGAGCGGATTCCTGACTCGAAGCTTGGTCTTGAGATAGACCATTCACGCATTCGAGGATGCTCGTCTAGATTCTGCAACATAACGCTTTAGGACAAGGTATGCCTACGATATTTCGGGTTAGGCCAATGCTGGAGGAGTTGAGCATCTCGTTGCTTGGAGGCTTGATGTTTGCGCCCGATGAAGTAAAGATCCGAGGCTTGTGATTAGTACGTGCTTCTCCACGTTGATGTGGGATACAATATTGTCGATATGATTTCTGGGCCATGGGAGCTGTGTGGTTATGGAGTCAAAGACGGCGGGTCGGACAAGGACGAAGGATATGGAGTGGGATGAGATGGATGTTAGTGTGATATTGTTTGGGTTTTAGCAGTTGAAAGGTAGCTAGAAGATCCCTGCAAGATCTTACTGTACAGCAAATCAATCCGCAAAGATAAATGAAAAAAACTGATTAATGCTTGAAAAGAATGCAGTTATTTTCCATTGATTCTGAATAAAACAGAGGCCAAGCTTGGACGCAGTGTCCGTGAGCTATTGTGATATGTGCTAGCACTTGCAACTAATAGTGTGGCGGGTCTACATGGATCAAACCAGCTTTCTTTAAATCATCCCATCGCCTCAAGTCGTCTTCTGTGAGGACTGGAACACTGTCAATGCCCCAATATTCTACGAAAAAGTCAACAACCAACAACCCCCAGTCCGCGCGTATAAACACCATATCTAAAAACCTCTCATCGACAAAAGACCACTTCATCCCCATGAAAGCCAAGTCGATGTACAGAACCTTCAACCGAGGGACATACTTGGGCTCTGGGCTACCGTCGCTCAAGCAGTGTGTCAAAATCCGTACTGCATCATCAACGCCTTGCATGCTCTCGAACGTGATCGTCAGCGCATCCAGATCCGGGACCAGCGCCAGCAGCACGCGGAGGGACTCCTCGTCCCATGCCGCAGCGCAGAGATCGAGGGTTGCAAGGCGACAGCGAGAATGCTGGAGGAGGCTGATTACGCACGGAACTACGCCGGGGTTGAGAGTCTCGGTGTATGAGCCGACCTCTAGGTGGACTAGGCTGGGCAGCGAAATGCGGTTTAGAGAGCCACCCTCGACCGCGCAGACGGACGTGAGTCCGGCGTAGATGGTGCGGGAGGCGCCGCCACAAGGCGTAGGCCACGCCCTGGCGGTAGACTCCCTACAGCGAAAGAGATAGAATTTCTTCAGGCTGGGATACTCACAAAGGAATTTGGATAAGGAAAAGCCATTCGCCATATCTTCCTCGCCGCATGGGTACGTCAGGTTTAGAGACTGCAAGTTCTGTTTGACACTCGAGTCCAACGAGACCTGGCCAAGGGGAAAGTCGTGCAGGGCCACCTGCGAGAGCTTTGGCGCAAATTGAAAGGCGGAGATTAGGTCTGTGGGCTTGACATCCTTGCCCCCTCTGGTGAAAGAGAGGGTCACTGTCTGCAGCTCAGGGACACGTCCACAGACCAGCTCGAGAGGCCGCGCTTCCTTGGGCGTCAACCAACGAACTGCGACCGATCGCCACTGTTGAGAATATTCCGTTAATAGGGAAAGTAGCGCAATGGAGAGCCGGGTAGTTTCGCTGTTAGAGTAGAATGTGAAGTCCAAAGGAGCACTCCGTGCGCGCTCGAGAACCTTTTGCAGGCGGAGCACTCCGTCTCGCGGTGCCTGTAATCGTACTTTTGAGGTCTTGATGACGATCTGGGACCATAGCCTGGCGTGACGATGGGAGGCAGTGCGCCATGTCCGACACACCTGACTGACAATGTACAAGGGGTCTCGTAGATTGAAGACATTCACCTTGCCATCTTCATCAGAAGGACGCATGAAGAGGAAAATCTCCTGCCAGATCTCTTGGGGCAATCGACGAAAACCCGAATCTATGGATTGGACTCGCTTTCGAAGACACTTTAGATGTGCGTGCAGTGATGTGGTATGCTTTGCTGGGATAGCGTCGTATGGCGTAAAGGTAGGAGGTAATGTCGCGTCCGACTTTGCTATGAGGTCGTCTAGAATGCAGAGACATTCTGAGACTATCACGGAATGCTGAGATGGTGGTGGATCATTGGTGAGTAGTAGGTGTTGAAGAGTGATGAGGAGGGGTTGCACGGCTAAAGGGAGCCATGTCGGAAGCGACAAGGCTTGTTGAACGTCTTCCCAATTAGAAGTTGTATCGCTCTGCGGAGAACTTCCGCTTGCAACAATGTGCGGCATGGCTGTCGGCGCGCTGGAGAGTTGATCGTCGCTTGTCGACATCGTGACCGCGAAGAGGACCAACAGAGTTCACTTTTGTACGTTCAGAATAGGTAAGTCCCAACCCTAACCGGTCAGCGCAACGTCGTCGTAGATGGCCAGGATGAACCTAAGACCACAGAACATTAGTATACATTATTGTCCATTCGAGAAACAAGGAAGCGACGTTGTTGATAAGGGGAGTACGACGTGTTTTAAGATATCAAAATTGCGAAGAGACGTTCACCTTTCTCAGTGACCTTTGACAGATGTGGAGGTACAGCGCTGGATATATTGGGTTGAGGTCGGCAAAAAGAGCCTATGTAATGGCCGTGCAGTCGACGAGAGTAACAGCATGCGCGACCGTTCGGATCAGTGAGGGCCGGCTCTTTCGATGGGCTGACTGTCTTCGTCACTCCCTTTCATGAAGTTGCAACTTTTCACACTCAGTCTATTCAACTACGGAGTCAATGCAACTATCTTGTCGCATTCATCCTGCGTTTTGACCCCCCCAATTACTACAGCTAGCGTCAATAGGAGGACATGAAACCATCAACAAGACGCCTCGAATCGAACAAAATGTCTATTTAACCGGGGCTCGGATGAAAGCTGTACATGTCAATCGCTGCTTCAGCACCGATTGGAATCCTCTCCAGATCGGCGGCCATCCAGCATGGGCAGTTGGTACATTCAGCGTCTTTGGGTCCCCGGATATTTGACCAACGTGGTTTACGGAGTATAGTCTCGAACTGAACACCGCAAAACCCATGGATATCGTTACAATCTCTTTCTGCCCGGTATGTTGGCTTCTATGACATGAACGTGTCGCTGATTAGTTTCTAGGGAGGTAACGTCATGGCGGACGGAATATGGCTCAATGTTGGTGGCAATCAAGCTGTCATGTACGGCGCGGCGAGGAAGCTGAGGCGGGGAGAGCCTTATGGCCACGATCTCTCGCTATATCGTGCTAATAGATACCTAGGTTAGTAGGGAAGCATTCTGCCCATGTGTCCTGGAGCATCAAGCTCGTGGTCTTCTATGTCAATCAGAGTGAAAGGACCCTTGGCTCACAATGAGGTTCGTTCTTTCATACACCTAGCTGTGTTTGTTGTGTATCATTTCTTTGTCGCACAGATATGATGACGGTATACAAGGCCCGACCTACGTATATAAAAGGAGTGAGTGTGAACGCCTGTGGCATGACGGTTCCTTTTGCCCAAGTTTATACTTGTGAGTGTTCTTCGCTGATACTAGTACATGCCCTGGCTAAAGTCTTGACTGCAGAATATGGCGTCCAGAAACTCACCTCTTCTTCTCCGCTCCAACGGCCCGCCCTCCTTTCACACCCATCTTCTCGATACGACTCAACCAGATGACACGCTTGTTGATTCGCCCGCCAGTTGTCGGTTGCCGTCTGAAATCCTCCAGGAAATATTCAGTCACATCTACGAACGACTTGATGTATTTGACTTGGATGCCACACATTACATTGTCGGGCAAGTGTGTCACAAGTGGCGCACCGCCTCTCGCAGCTTTCCGCGCATGTGGTCCCGGTTTGTGATCTGCCTAGGAAGCGCACCATACAATGCTGTAGCTCGGGTCCAAACCGTATTGCAGCGTGCACGCAATATTCCACTCGATCTGGTCGCTTCGAGGTGGGTCTTGGGCCCCGTAGAGTGTTCAGAGATGTTCAGCGCGATACTTGCTTTGTTGATGGAGCACTCCTCGAGCTGGGAATGTGCGAACATTGAAGGATTAACGATGAATGACGCCCTTTACCTCTCGGCAATACGTGGACGAGTTCCTATACTTCGTTCCCTACGTCTACAGATAGAACCTCACTCCTATCCTCGTTCTGAATTACCGCACAAAGAAATCGTCCGCGCGTTCGAGATCGCGCCTTGCCTTGCGCATCTAAAGCTTCATAACATTCCCTTTGGGCATGTGTCTTTGGAGGCGACCATCTACCAGCAGTTGAAGAGTTTCGCTGACGTATGGTCTGACGACGACGGGTTGGACCTGAGCACCTTCTTCGCCCGTGGCTCCCCTACTTTACTTGGTGCCCTGCGACAGTTTCCTAACCTCACTTCCATTGACGTCCGTTCCTATTCCGCGGTGAAAGACTGGCAAAGGCCTCCTCCGCATAACATTGCAAGAGACGTCTACACCAGCATCACGTCCGTGCACACAATAGATCCTAGTTCATTAAATCGAATCTTGTTACCAAATCTTACGGTATTGGGTGTTGGGATGTTGTTCGACGCATTGAACCTCCCTGCATTTGACAGTGTCATTGACAAAGCCATCAATCTCATCCGACACTCTCGTTGTAGTCTTTCGACTCTTGCTATTGGGAATGGCGCATTGGACTTCGAATCCCTGTGCGAACTTTTCGAACTCACTCCGGTTCTACAGTCTCTGCGCGTCTCGTACTGCGTGGACACGGATGCGAATGACATTTTGCAGGATGTGACACGTTGCTTAAGCGTGGTGAAATCCTCCCGATATAAATATGTCCCGAACATGGAGAGTTTACAGCTCGTAGCTGGTATGCTGGAGTGGACTTTTGTTGATGGTGATTTCCTGGACATGATATCTAGGCGGCGTGGTTTGCGGGAGGTTGACTTCACCTCTGTGCTTCGCCACGAGGTGCCGGAAGGTATAGAAAGTTTTCCGTCCTTGACGCTCAGGCAACGCGTCCGATTACAGAAAATGGTGAGAGATGGTGTGGTTACTATGTATGGTCTAGGATGGTCTTCGCAATGGCGCGAATTATGGGCAGAAAGGGAATACTAGATACAGGCTACTTGTACTATAGTGATTGTAGGCAGAGGTAACGTGGTAATTCGCTGGATAAT
Source organism: Mucidula mucida (assembly GCA_015501055.1). Taxonomy (NCBI): domain Eukaryota; kingdom Fungi; phylum Basidiomycota; class Agaricomycetes; order Agaricales; family Physalacriaceae; genus Mucidula; species Mucidula mucida. Next base: position 247,847 of record JADNYV010000029.1, read on the forward strand.
ATTGCTTGCACAGTCTACCATGCGTGTCCTCGCCTCTCATTGGAAGGCAGAATAAGTTCGCGGTGATCCGGTATACCCGCCCCGGTGCTTCCGTGATCGTGGTCTCCTACTTCGCATCTTAAGTACCACCATGACAGTCTCCAATTCGACCCCCAGCGTCCCTGCCCCGCGAACTGGAGCCTAGAATGGCCCATCATCTACTTGGCTACTAAGCCGAACTGTCAAGGTCGTCTCGCAAATAGGCGCAGACATCGCTCTGTTCCATAAGATGAGGGCGACATGGAATACACTCGTTGTTCTTGACGCTTCTTGCTTCGCCCTTCTTTTCTGGATACAATGCACCCGCTAACGCGAGCAACAGTCGAGAATTCCGACATCGCCGTCCATATCTGACGAGGAGATGTGAATAAACGGTTGGCTCTGCTTGTTCAGCAAGGTCAATTAACCTCCATTCGACGGAAATGCCGTCTCTGCGATGCGCTCTTGGCTTTGTACGCGTCATTTAGGCTTTCCTTCAGGTGCGTAGCTTGTAAAAGTTGACGACACCGTATGCTCAACGAGGACTACTACAGATTCGCTTCAAGGATCCCTTGTTGCTCTGGGGCCCGCATGAACGCTCGGTTTCTTTACACCACTAGCGGCACCATCAAGCTCCGGCATTTCAATGTTCATTACCTTGTCGACGGTTCTTCTTTTGCCTACTCATTGCTGTAAACGCAACGACGGTGCGACGGATATAGTTGATGATGCGCTGTCCGTCTCGGCGAGTTTGGGTACGCTCTTCTGCTTCATTTATCGTTGAATGTCCCAATAAAACGGACAGCAGTCGGGAAGAAGATCGGCCTTCAAATTATCTCTAAACATACCAATGCGTAAATTTCTCAAGTTTGTCTCCGCCTACGGAATCCTCACAGTTCATCAGACTTTCTCTACGGCGTGCGGAATGGCATTGTAGTGCGGACTGCCCAACTGGCACTAACATTGTTTTGAGCGCTGGAATGAAGGCTGCGGGAAAGTCATCAGATCTTATTTTTTTTTTGCAATAGATGTGTTACTTCGGCCAACGAAAGCATCGGCACGTCTACTGTAAGTAATCTTCCCAATTTGTTTGCGATAGTCACTTAGGCTATACCCAGACGCCTTGCTATCAAAACCTAGACGTGAACTGGCTGTCAACAAGCAACTCTGAACGTGAGGCTATCCTTCTTCGCTTTGAATTCCTCTCGGCGTCCCAGAGGCGGGTCAGTACATTGCCTTGCAAACGAAGAACCTGGAGGAGGACCAATCGAACAATATTAGATCTCTAATCTCGCTACTTTGACGGAGACGGTGAAGTGGCATACGTCCTTGACCAGTCTCTCTGGCGAAAACCGTCGTTGTGTCGGCGGCTTTATGAGTGCCAAGAGCATCCTAGCCACTCGCCGCTTTCCATTTGGCTTGATGTCGCCAAGTTAGTGCAGTGCGGGATGTGTGGCAGCTGAGGGCGAAGAAGACTTGGTGCTATCCATTTTGACTGCTAGCTTGGAGTTGTTCTGCTTTTCAAATCCTAGTTTTAATGTTCAGGTGAGGACTTGACACTTAATCAAATCCGTTGTGGACCAAACTGACGCGCCTTTTCAATAGGGCCGCCAGTTACCTATTTTGTCAGTGCTAAATGTTTACCGGTGGACAATGGGTCGCTCTGTTTGGCACAATTTGGTGCCTTCAATTTCTACAACACCGATAGCCACCCTCCCGTGACCGTTATTCTCTTTGTTTCCAGCACTCATTCAACACCCTCGCACTCCTGTATGTCCTGCTCATTGAATTGTATATCTGGCTGACGAGACGTTTAGACTATACTGCGCCGCGTTTATCCAGCATCATGTCTTGGAGCGTGATTAGCGACCACCAATCCTCTAGCTCGCAGTCCGTCTTGCTCAAGAGTGATACCGCCTGGCTCGAGAATGATACCGCCTGGCTCGAGAGTGATACCGTCTGGCTCGAGAGTGATACCTCCTGGCTCGAGAGCGAGAACTCTCCACTCGACGATACGGTCCCTACGCCAAAGGACAATCATCAGACTTTATCGCTTATGAAGACTCTTCCCTTCGACATCTCTCATCTTCTTTCCTCCAACGACCCGCCTTCGTCCCAGGATGCCGTCGTCGTTTTGGAATGTGTTCGTTTACTAGACGACCGCATTTCGCGATTGGATGTTGCGATAGCTGACGCACCATCCCTGGTCTCGTCTCCAGCCCGACAGTGCGAACCGTCTATAATCTTAGAAAATCAGAAGGCAGAGCGTGCGGACGTACATCGATTTCGTGGGCAGGTTCAGTCTGTTAATTCATACATACGTCTAGTGCCCCCGGAAATTTGGCAACTGATCTTCGTTTTTACCCGTCATTTTGATGGAGTGCTCGTCTTCAAGCTGGAAGACCCTGTCTACGTTATTGGCCGGGTGTGCCAACAATGGCGCCGCACATCCCTTCGCTGCCCACAGTTATGGTCTCGACTCCGTGTTTACGGATCAAGGTTACTAGACTTACCACAGTGTGAATCCCGCCTCCGCACAGTATTGGAGCGTTCATGCAGCGTTCCACTTGACTTCTCGTTCGCGTGCGGTTGCCGCCCAGACGTAGAGCGGGAGATGCCCGAGACGCTGATTTCGCTACTGATTCAGCATTCCGCGAGATGGCGATCCGCCCAGTTTTTGGAGATGACCCTCGGGGAGGCGCTGCTCCTTGGAATGTCCGTGGACTAGTTTCACAGCTCAAGTCCATTACCCTCGAACTGTCCTGGGAGAGGTCTGAATCTGAGCGCACAGACATGATCACGGCGTTTGAAATCGCGCCAGAGCTCTCGCGGGTGGTCTTGTGCGGTGTCCCGCTTGGACAGGTGGTGTTGGACTCGCGTACCAAGCAGAACCTCCAGTATCTGCGAGTTGGGCACGACGGGGCCGGCGAGGACCGCCTGCGGTTTTCCTCCCGTACTCCTTGCTTGTCCAACATCCTAGAGGACTATCCCGAATTGAGGAACGTCGATCTCCTTTGCGCTTCCAAATACGACTCTATTACATGGTCCGAGCCTCCTCCGCTTAACACTCCCCGAACCGTCTACGCCAACCTTACATCCCTACGCGTCGTTGAAAGTGCTGGCTTCAACCTCATCTCGACCCCCAACCTCACAGACTTGGACGTAGGTTTAGACGGTCTGAATTACAATCAAGGACTATTCTCCTGTGTTATCAGCCTCTTGCAGTATTCGGGCTGTCATCTTTCTTCTCTTCATCTACACTTCGCCGAGTGGGACGAGGAGTCAATGGGTGTGCTGCTGGGGCTCGTTCCAGAGTTGGAGACGCTGTCGATCTCGTCTGGGGGCTTGCAGGGAATTGATGAGATGATGATGCTTTCAAGTCCTACTTGTACGAGTCGGAAGATGGTGCGGGTGTCAGGCCGATGCATGTCCCACGGTTGAGGGAGCTGTGTATCCGCTTGGACGCGGCAGTGGGGAGTAAGGCCGAGTGGACGTTTGTCAGTAGGGTGTTTGTGGATATGGTGGCTATGCGTGCAAAGTGTGGGTTGGAGGTTGTGAGCCTGAGCGGCGTGTGTGAAGGGCTGTTCCCGCAATTGCTGTCGAAAGACTGGGAGGGGCAGTGGAAGGATATGAAAGAGAGGGGGTTGATTGAAGCATGTGTGTCGAACTATAGCTGATGTTTCTTTGTTGCGGCTGTTATGCTGGTGTACCTGTACTTCTCAATTTGATGTATCCAAATGTTTAAATTTTTGTTCTACGCAGACTGAACCTCAATAAAGGATGTTCAAACTCACCCGCGACACGTTCGTTACGCGAGCCCTTTCGTAAGTCGGCCAGTAAGAAGCGGGAGACGAATCCCAGCTTTGCCAGTTCCGTCGGTTGAAGAAAAGTAGGCTTGAGAATGTGAAATGTCGTGCAGTTTGGTGAGCTACCTGCAGGGATTTATTGATTGAACAAATTGAAAACCTACATACGAATATATCGGGCTGATGAGCTAGATGCGTAAAAATGCGAATATATATTCGATGAGCGGCGACACGAAATATTTTACGACAGCAACAATCAAGCAATGCGACGAAAAAGAAAGCAAAACATCTAGAGATGGCGCACTATGTTTTTTGTCAAGTACCTGCAAGCGACGTTCCAACTCTTCTTAAACCTCTTGAGTGACATCCTCCCAGCCATCTGCGAGAAGAAAGTCGTTCTCACGAACGATATCAAAACGATGTCCTGGGCAATCGCCCTTGTAAAAACCCCTTCTTCGATCCTTCGTAAAGCAGATACTCTCCCTGACAGCATCTGCCAATGTTAAACCGTATTCCGTCGTGAATGGCGGTTCTACTGACAGGTTCGTAGAACACAATTCGTTGGAGCGGACGTAGAGACGCTGGGACAGATTGCGAAGAACCCATGGACTGTACGTGGGCACCATGTCGTCCTTCGTCGCGTACTTCAGAGACGACGGCGGATACAACCAGTCTTTGAAGATCAGGTTAAGTTGCCGATCCGTAAAGCGCTTCGTCTTTCTCCTCGTCATAAAACGACTTATCCTCCGCAAGCCTATACAGCACCCTGAATATCTCAAGCATACCCAATATCTCAAGCTTTCCCACTTTGTCATCGACCATGCCCTCAAAGTCCCAGCCCTCCGAATCGGAGTCGTCAAAGTCGTTTTCGCTGATCAGTTCCTCCAGGGCGTCTTTCCGCATCCGAGCATAGTGGTGTTTGAGAGCAGCCATGTCAAGGGGAAGTATAGCGCTCGGCGTCTCTTCTGAGAAGTCACCAAGGATGATGAGTCGATCCCCAGCCCAAGAACCGCATTCTTTGCGGGCAAACGGTGCCCAGAGGGCTTTCAGACGGCGCAAGCCGACCGCCCAGCAGTATCGGGACGCAAGGCAGAATGCAAGAACGTCGTAGTATTTTCCCAAATGCCCCAATATCTGCGCATGAATTTCCGGAGGCAGATTCATTAACTTTCTGAGCCCCGTAGTCAGTAAAAACAACTGAGGGAAGAAAAGATCCCACGTGTTAGATTCTCGTAGTATGAGCACGGAGATTTCTGGAATTTGAGTTCGAGGGGATCGTCAGGAAAAGGTACATTCGGTGCTGCGAGCAGCCTAACCAAGTCGCGTCGGAAGACGTCGGAATGTAGCTCGTCCATTGTGACATCGGCGAAGACCTCTTCCGAGTATATGCATTTGTCGATGTTGAACAGCCGGAAACATTGGCCCATTTCATGGCCAAGAAGAACCTAGCCGCGGCAATTCAGATACTACTGCGACGCGTCCACGTCCGCCTTCCCAGCGACACCAGATTGTGATCGACGTCAATGAGAGGCAGTATAGGATCGGGGAATTAAGTGTAGTGCAATTTTCCGTTGGCGCTCAGCGCTCTCAGCTGGGGGTACGTGTTCAAGTTGATCACCAAGCACAGCCACGAACATGAGTCACGCGGCACGTAGTAAGCCAATTTTTCCTTCCTCCAGTTTTGTCGCCTTCAGCTGCCAGCAGTCTGGAGGCGATCTGGTAATTTCTCAAACTCTACATGCAACTCAACAGCTTGGCTCTATGCCACTCCGTTCGTATGGTAACTTTCATGCGTCACGGAGCTACTGGTCGTCCGGGTTCTCTGTTCATACTCTTCACTGAATCGTTGCAACTTGAACTAACGTCCCCCACGATATTCGCCCAAACTATAACGCGTTTTGTAGTCATCTGCCCTTTCTGATGCTATGCTTCGCGGATACTTCTAGACTTCTGGTTCCACCGGGCCTTGCTCTCAGGCTTCAGCTGGGCATCTGCTTGTCAATCTGTGGATAATGACATACATCAGTGTTCCAGTCAAATGGAAAATGAGGTCTGTACTTTCCTTCATTGATCCTGTCCCGCTCGCCTTATAAATGATACGTAGATTTCGCGTATCTTCACTGCTAAGGTTCACTCACCTTCGTTGCATGGGATATATTACTGCGGGATGGACATCTCATCTGGGCAAGAATTCTGAATTTTTTGGTAGAGCCACTCCCGTCATGGTCTGATGTTTGATGTCTGCGCCACACTTCTAGTTAAAGTGACAAGTATGTGACCAAGAGAACCTTTTTCGAGTCGATCTACTGGGGACGATGTGCTATCGTAGTCCTTTCCTGCGGGCTGCGTGCATAATGTTTGACAGGCAGACTCAAAACGGCAAACAAAGAGATGTCACGCCCCTTTTGTTTGTTGCTCTTTGTGTCAATAATAATTTCACTGGTCCTGGGCGTACTGTTCTCTCTACAACCACCATCGACACATCTACTATTTTATTTTGTGAGTTGACTGTCTTGTCTCAGCATCGGCAACCTACTAACGCTCGATATCTGTCAAGCTCACTTCTCAGTCCTTGCATTGCCAACACGATGCCTTCGTTACCATTTACTCCGTCGTATAGCAGTAACGGCGATAGCCTTGTGCTTTCCTCGCCTATATCCCACCCCAGCGCATCGTATTCCCTCGACGATAAAACATGTTATATTGAAACCCTGCCCACCGAGGTCCTACTTTCGGTTTTCAGCTTCCTAAACCCCGGCGATGTCTTCGACCCGTCCGCTTCCCAGTGGGTTCTGGGCCGTGTTTGTCGACAATGGTCCCAAGTCGCTACAGCGTGTTACGACCTCTGGAGATGCATCACAGTCACGGTCTTCTCCGCGGTTTGGTGTCCCGATGCTGTTGGCATTTTACGTGAAGTCGTATCGCGCTCTGGGGAGCACCCTTTGCACATCACGTTCGATATGAACAGTATCGACATGACCAGTGAAGACTTTGGGCACGAGATCTACAACCAGGATGGAACGCTCATACTGCCGTTCTTCGAAGACAGGTCCTTGCAGCTCTTGGCCGTTCTTATGGACGCATCACCACGCTGGGTCTCTGCAGACTTGCGCGGCCTTGTACCGAGCTGCGCGAGGGCACTCGATGCAGTAACGGAGAGGTTACCTCGACTTGAGGCTCTCAGTATTGAATGTGATCAAAGCGTGCAAGTAAAGCTTTATGCTTTTTGTAATGCTCCACGTCTACGCGCGGTCTACATTGACTATGCCCCAGTCCAGACGATGGATACCCGCTCGTTGGTGTCTCTTGTTTGCCCGTCAGGTTGCTTCTCCATGGAAATGCTCAGCGAGTGTCCGAAATTGGAAAGTCTGACGGCTTACGGAATCATACCATCGTCTCGCGATGCGGGGAGGCGCAGGACGTTGACGAGCATCACCTATATCAGTCTCGGACACGACGACCAGCTGAATTTCCTCGAATCACCGAATCTTATTGAGCTGGAGCTCGCCCAATCCGTTTGCCCCGAGCTTACTGTGACCAACTTTCTGGAACATTCTCGATGCCCACTGCGGAAGTTGTCTCTTCTTTTGTGCCAATGTGACTGCCTACAGTTGGTGGATATATTCCACCTTACGCCGACGGTAGAGGAGATTGTTATCGAGTTCGATGACTTCTTCTGCTACTTCCATGATGATTCGTCCTCAGAGGACAGCGACTCCGATGATGATGATGTGAATCGGTACTTAGATGAAGCGTGGAGGCGACGGGAAAGAGGACTCCGTGTTGGTTTGGAATCGTTGATGGGTTTCATTGGCGCCATGAAGACGCTACCTGCCAGTGATCCCCCCATTTTATTACCTTTCCTCAGACGGTTCGCTCTGTCTTTCGAATTTGCGGAGTCTGATGAGGCGCAGCTCCTGGAACGCACCTTCTCTCAGCATAGTATCGAACAGGCTTTCCTGCTCAGAGACGTTGTTTTTTCCTTAAAGGTTAATGGCGACGTGTAGTTCAACTACTTGCCACACCATGTTGTATATACATTTATCGCACTCATACTTCATCCGTCCTCAGTTTCAACCCATGTCATATGTACCATAGGCCAATAAATATCATCGACGATTCTACAGAATTTTCTTCAACATTAGACCTAACGGTTGCACTATCCAAGAGTCAGCTAAACTGCTCTCAAGGCTAACAAGGAGTACTACTTATTAACAAAGAAGTGAAACGCAGCCAAGAACAGGAAATTGAGGATAATCGACCACAACTTAGAAGCGGCTTCGTTCCGCAACGGAGGATCGATGGTGAGCTCCCGAATATACGGCAGTAGCTCATCTCATTACTGCGGAACCACATATACGAACTTTCCTCTGAAGCCCGGGATATCACGCGTGGTGAACCGGGGGGTCTGAACGTGAGGCGCAATATAGTTCATTACGCTCTGCGTAGAAATATGTCTCATCAGTATCATAAGCCCGCTTAAACTAGAGTCGAATTTCGCTTACGGAAAGAGTTGGCTGAAGAAGGGCGCTGCGCGCTACAGCGAGTGGCAGACGATCTCCTAAGTGTATTATAACGACCGTATCAGGAATCTTCCCGACATCGGCGGTCGTGTTCGATGGGATTGGTTTAGGGCGGTAGTAGTGCGTTCCGAGAACGAGGGTTCGATTCAAAGTCTCGCGTTGAGGAAACGACCCAGTCAGAGGGGCTGGATTGGAATCTGCTGCTGTCGACATGATTATGATGAGGTGAGTTATTGCCACAGTGCGAAAGTGACTTTAGTATAAGTAGTCGACGAAGAAAGGCTCTTTGACGTCGCGTATGCACAAAGAGAACATTGACATGCCAGCCGGACGGAAAGAATGAAAGGAAAGCTACATGCAGTGGCAACAGTACTACATCGTGGTTTGGTCGAAGCTTGATAAGTGCTGGATAAGTATTTTAAGTATGAGGCGCGACGATATGTAACAAGATCAACATGAAAGGGTCAAAATGCCGCCCTGCCTTAAGGCCCTTCCCGACTTCCGGAACTGCCGGGTTGCCAAACGATATGTAAAGTTTCGAGCAGCCTCGTTCCCGCAACGTCCTTACTTCACGCTTTTCGTCCTTCTCCGAAGTACAAAAGCTCTGAATAAGTTCCTTCTACCCGTCGTTTCTCCACGGGCTATCAATAAGTGTTGTCGTTGTGAGCACAAGAGTTGTATCATGCATGACCGTCAATTGAAACGTCGTACAGGCTTCACCTCCTACCAGCCCATACGGAAGCCATGCCCAGACCCAACGCACTCGAATTACGCGGCGCTGTCGCGTCGGAGGCGCGCGCATCCTGTACCGTGACCGCGGACCCAATCCTCCTTCCCGACAAAGACCAATCTCCAATTCAGCAAATCCCCGTCGAGCTCTTAGAGGCCATATTCTTCCAAGCCATTTCCATCTCTCCAGAAGACTATTCTTTGCAACCTCAATGGGTACTGCGGCAAGTGTGTCGCTTATGGCGGAACGTATGCACGTCGAGTCCCAGACTGTGGAAGGAACTCTGTGTAAAGGTTCACACGGCAGCCAAGCTTCGAGACGCGAAGTCATTGTTGTGGCTCGCACTGTTGTGTACGAAGGAGGTGGACCTGGTCATTACATTCGACACGACCTCGAGTGCGTCTGATCTGGCTTTGACCTTACTGGACCTACTCACGAGGCGGAGCCGTCAATGGCGCACTATCCATTTCATCAGCCTCGATGCGGCTTGCACACGCGCACTCACTAGGGTTCGAGGTAGCCTTCCCCGACTCCGAGAGCTGCATATAGACTCTACGCCAGATGCTCGGGTCTATGAAGAGATTGCTGCCTTCACACACGCGCCGCTCCTCGAGGGGCTATACCTCAATGGCGCGCGGATGAATGCCAGTCGTTGTATCCTCAGCTGAAGCGGTTCAGCGTGATGGGTGCGACTTATAGATCCTCGTTAGTTAGCGTCCTACGTGAATGTCCTCGCCTTGAGCAGATCACGATGCAAAGCAGGGCACCATCGTTTGAGTGCGCTGTCTCTCGAACCCTAAAGGCGCTCACGTTATGGAGCGCTCCTTCCGATTTGGCGCTGGTCCATCTACCAAACCTCTGCCATCTCGATATCAGTGGATTTTCCATCACCCGCCCTTCCATTTATCCTCGACTTTATCAAGAGTTCGCAATGCCCATTGGTCGACCTTCGAGTCGTCAACTGTGATCTCTCTGTGGGTAGCTTGATAGACGTACTCAAGTTGGTGCCACTCCTCGAACACCTCGAGATCGGGTTCCAGGGCATCGTATCTCAGTCCGGGGGTCTTTGTCGCAAATGTTGACCAAGCTTTATTGCGGACAATGTTTGCTTTAGGGGGAGTGGAGCGTGAAGATGCCATGGGGTATTTGTGCTCGTCCCAAAGCTTCGCACTCTGGACATCAGCTTGGCGTCGGGATGCGGTTCGGAATCACAGTACACCTTTCATAGATCTGTAAAAGTCATTGCAATGCTTCGACGCAGGCATGCACAGAACCAGATGGCGACAAGCTATTCGTTTGGCCTTGAGGTCATATTTATAGGTTGAATCGGAGACAGGCCTTGAGCGAATGGGGAGCAAAGTCGAGTCGCGCGCGTTCGGTTATCAGCCCAGGTCGCGCGTAGAAACAATGTTAGATAAAACTTGATAATGCATCAAGACAGAAATCATTTGTATTGAGAGAATGTTTGATGTATAGTACAAGTTGAAGAATGGTGCGTATCAGACGCCACTAGTACGGCAAGATGGTGATATTAAGCCCATCCTGGAGAGACCGTTCCGAAAACTATATGTATTGAATACATTAGGTACCCTCTACATACTATACTGCCCATCCGGACCAGATTATGTGCCCTATAGGGTGATCCGGTTACTTTTTTTGGCCGCGAGTAGCATGAAAGGCTGAGATATATTGTGGCGCAAGTCCTCCCACTCTTAACGAGTACGATTACGCTCAGACCTGAAAGATCACTACACAAAGCGTACAATTGTGCGCATACATATAAAATGAGTGATACATGATAAATAACAGCCTACTCACAATTAAACCAAACCCCAAATTAGATAGCAACCAACACAGTCCGTCATTTGAACGACTCGCCACCCCCACCGCCCCGCATAATAGCCCTCATAAACGCAAAAAATCTCTCCCCATACTCCTCCGGGGGCACAGGACTGATCTTATGTCGATCCACCTGCAACCCTTTCCAACAATGCTCCACCTTCTTGAGCAACGAATACGGCGTCAGTATATCTATAACGCCCAAATAATAGATCGTGTCCATAAACTCATTCGCCTCGCTCGTGGCGCGCAAGCCACCCTCGTCTTGATAGAACAAAAAATGCTGTCGATCCCCTGTATCCTTTTCCGGTAGCTGAACCGCGCCTTCTTTCGGCTCCGACTCGCGCATCGCCCGACGCATAGCAATCGCCTCGGGTGAAAAGTTATACCTCCTACCGCTCGTAATGGTCGGTCGACGTCGGTGGCGCCCCTGTGGCAGTTCGACGTCCGGCTTCGTACGTGCATGAGCATATAATGCATAGTAAAACGATGGATAGGCTTACCTCGAAAATCTTGAGCGTGTTTCGCCGCACATTATCCCGATTCCCCCTCGCCATCTTGTGTATCCCAACAAGCAAGCTATAGTCCATCACACGGACTGACTTGAGCAGCTCCGTGTCTCGTCTCAACTGCTCCGTCAACAACGCCCTCTTCTCCGGTCCCAACTCCAGCATATGTCCCCTGTTAATCCAGTTGAGATCCTTGAGCACAGCATTGTTCTTGTCCTTTTTGAGCTCCTCCGGGTACTCCCTGCCGATCGTACTCCCCTTCAAGTCGTACGTCTCATGAATATCCTTGTGTGGCGGAAACAGGTTATTCATGATGACAAAATGGATTTTACGCCCATGTGGTAATTTAACGCGATGAAGGCCGTAGAATCGGGAGAGGAGAGTCTGAGGGTTGTCCTTGACGTGGTTGTAGTACTGCTTCAAGATCCTCAGCAGGAACTTGTGCTCGCTGTGACGGATGGTCTTTATTATGAAGCGATAGTCGCGAGAGAAGTAAAAGAACGACCCCGACTTGCCGGGAGAGCCAAGCTCGGATAGAATATATTTGGAGGTCAGGGAGAGAAGGTAGTCGGCGGGATCCAGAAGGAAGTAATCCTCCCGTAAGGAGCGAAAGACCCAAGGCGCGTAGTCCTTGAATTTAAAGTCATATTTGGCAGAGGGTGTCAGCTCATTGCCGACTACGTCGAATGAGTATTTATGTCGCGCGGAAGTGAAGTCTTCATCCGTTAACGGTCGTCTTATTTTGGCTTGACAGCGCGAGACCTACAAGATTCATTAGTCAAAGTCAACGCAGCGGAAGTTAGATATACGTACGCCAATTCGAATGCCGGTTAACATGTTATACATTAACACATAGTTGACATGGTCCTCTCCAATGAGATTACCAACGAGAGGAGCATCGTCGCCCTTCTTCGTTTCAGTTCTGGTGAGGGCTGCTTCAGCTTGCTGCTGCTGAGCTCGCCTCTCCAGTCGTTCGCGCCGTATCCGTTCCGCGTGAATTTGGATGTCACTGGCGACATCGTCTTCCTCGACGTCGTCGTACGGCTGTGAAGCAAAATGTAGATGCTGGTGACCGCCCACGCGTGACGGTAGAGTCTGCATCGTATTTCGTCTTGTTGGGGGCTGTATCATTATGGATGGTGGATGTAGGTGTGGGGGTGACTCGTGGTGTTCAGCAGGTGGAACGGTATCTTGAAAGCGGGTATCAGTTGGCATCGACGCGCGTATTGGCACAGCCCGTGCTGTCGACGCGGATGACGAGACGGAAATTAGACGGTCGCGAGGGGATTCAGGAAATACGCCGCTGTCATGTAGTGCCTCGGGCTCGTCGTAGACCACATCCCCGCCAAGCATCGTGACGCCATTAGGCTTGGCCTCATCTGCGGCCTCTCGTCAGTTTAATCGACGCTGGCTGGCGGAGAAAGAGGCGGCGGACCATGTTTGACGTCGTCCTTCACAACGCTAGACATTGTCGGCGAGATATTGTTCAGCACTGGGCCTGTTTCCATCTGCTGAGCCGTGTCCAGTGGATGCGCCGAATCAGCCAACGGCGCCTCCAGCGTGTGCAACGACGAGCTCGACGACGGCGGCGATGGCGATATTCCCAGCGGCGCTGTCCTATATGATCCAACCGAGGACGAGTGAGCCGAGCTAGACGTCGAGCTCAACCGCCGAATATCGTTCGCCGACGCGGGCAGTGAGGGCGAAGGCGAAGGCGATAACACCGCCGCGCTTGCCATCGTCGCGTACGGTGACGGCGAAAATCAGGAGAAAATCAGCAGATTTCGCGGCGCAGTGGTGGTGGTAACTGCTTAAAGTGGCCTGTTCCAGATTTGGTCGCCATTACCAAATTTAGTTTCCGCCCCTGAACCCGCCTTAGCAGCGCTGTGGCGTATATTAACTGTTCCGTCGCAGGACTCGTTCAGCACTAGCAAGTAGATGTTTGTATTAGATAGCAAAGATCACAAAGATAACAAAGGACTACGTAAATAAAACCATCTCCAGAATCCACGCGTACAGAGCGATCAGACGAACAACTTGTACAAGCTGACAGCAGACCCAATGAGAAGACCTATTGTTATGATATCAGAGTCTGCATCATTGAAGACTCGAGCACGAAATGTTCACCATTAAGTGCCAAGTAGCTAATCCATCCTCCACTTTTAACTCTCTGTTGAAGGTGGTCAGAACGGTAGCTTGAAAACTAGTTATTGTACGCACCGAATCCGGATCAGCCAGATAGCCCCTGGTGTAGAAGCCCCTTCCAACAACGAACATGCCACAGCCTACTGCAGCAGCGATTGGGTAATGCACAGACGTAAGGATGGTTCTAGAGGGTCAGAGTGAGTTAAAGTCGCGCTAATACTAAAGAAGACTACTCACGCAGTGACAACAGGCATCATAAACTCCAGTGTATTCTGATGCGCGCGTTGCGCACAGTTGAAGACATACGCATCACGCGAAGCTTCAGCTTCAGCTTTTTCCGCGTACACTGTGTGTTCACAGTCAAAACACAGTAATGGAGGTGAAGACAAACTCACATTGCGGATATTTTATCTTAGCAAGCTTTCGCTTCCTGCCCACCACGATGGATTGAGCAGCAAGCATTATCTGGGTCGAAAATAGGGCCAACGCGACCCATTTGTATCTATCAGAGGTTAGATCTGACAAAAGCTGCTATAGCAGTACGCACTCATCAGAGACAACAAGAGTGATAGCCATTTCTTCTTCGGTGCGAGTGGTTGTGAGAGGTTGATGCAGTCTTAAGACGAAGTTGACGTGTCTTTATACCAGCCTTTCTCCTGTCTCTGTCATGCTCTCGTCATACCTCCTCGTCAGCACGGCACGCACACGTGGTCCTCTTTGCATTTCGTATCTGTGTTCTGCTCCTCCTCTTCGAAAATGACGCGTCAAAGTACGCGTCGTGGATAATTCAACCACTATCGCAAGCAGGCGGAAGATTGATCGTGTACAGCACAGAAGATTGTCGAGAGATTGCGCAACAGATATTTGATGACACATCCGTCTAGTGTCAGCTTCGACTTGGCTGACTGCCCATTAGCCCGTGGGCCAACCGCGGCGGCTTCACTCGAATAGCGCCGCCATACAGTTGTAGTGAGAAGAACGTCGAGAAAGTTCCTAGTACCATCATAATCGCGGACTTGTAAATGTGTACGGTAAAACAGGATCAAAGAGACTTTTTCTCACCAACAATGAGCGACTACCCTAGTTCCGCCAGTCAACAATATGGAGGATAAATATTCGAGAGCGTTCCAGAATAAAGGAGAATTACTGAAGAAAAGGAGCCTCAACTCCGCTCTCGTAATGACTGTCAGTGTCAATGCGCCAGTCGACTGGCATCAGAAAATTCGTTTGAGAGAGCACCGCCAAGGATGACAATGAATATGGATCACAGGATGGCAAACTATACAGCAGGGTCGTTGATATGTCGCAAGCCGCTCGAGGAGATAGAGAGAAGGATAGGTAATGGGAGTGTAAAGTAATTAAGTCAGAAGGCTGGCCAGCTAGCACGGAGAAGAGATGAGAAGCGTGGCGTGATCATACTTCGGAATCGGACTCGGGGATGGAAAGAGTAAGACGGCCGATGTATGGAAAGGAGTCAGGACGAGTCCCATAATGTCGAAGGAGCCTTGAGGCCATGATGAGAACTGCTTGCCTGACTAAGTGGTGCGAAAACGGGATAATCTTTTTGCAAGCTGTCAGTGGCGTTCAGCTGGACAAGGGACTGAGCACGTACGTACCTTACAATGAGTCCACCGCAACGCAAACCTCCGGGTTCGGCCGAAAGGAAAACGAAGAAGTCAGCGAGCATGCGTGGTATCGAAAAATGTCCACAAATTCTTCGCCCAGGAGAATCGAGAAACTCCTATACGTGAAGACGGGTAGCTTTCCTGAAGACTCTTGGTAAGTTTAGAAGTTTAAAGTATGTCTGATACGATACCAGAATCTCATACCAAGGTGTGGCGGGCAGCTGAGATCCAGTTGTTCTAGGAGGAAGCTTCCCCCACAGTCAGACCATGAGGAAATTCTTTTGTAAACGGCCAGTACCCTAAAATTTGATCAATATTCGTACGCGAAGATACATGAATAGGGAGTTCTGGAAATATAAAGGGGACAACGAGGTAGCGAGTCAAGGTCACGGTGTGCTTCGAGAGTTCAGAAGACGCGCAGCAACCAATGAACATCGGTTCAGGTGAGTGATAAGATTGATAACAGTTCGTTGCTGACGATCCCGAGGAGCCTGACCAGGTCCAGAATTTATTCTTGTTGTAACAAGTACACACAGAAAGGTGTCTTGACTGGTTGCCGCGTAGCGCGAGTAACAGAACCTTCAGCAACTTCTAAAAAGGGAGGTCTTGAAGAGGAGACGGGTGTATCCGATTAGCGAGAGCGCCACAGTCTCTAGAGGACTTCAGAATGTAAGTTTAGATGAAGATTGGATGTACGAAGACAGGAAAGAACAGAATACGAGTGTGCTTGGTTGTTTGCACACATTTGGCTATCACCTGGCAATGCAGATTTCAAATCACCATCGTGATTCAAAACCAACTCCGCTACGCCTTCGTTGACCGGTTCTCGTGCGTCAAAATGACATTCGAGGTACTAGCGTGGAGCTGTAGTGGCCACTCAGACGAGGCTGACAACAATTGACTTTGCTTTCTCACAACGAAACGGGTTTCTTCCTTGTGCACGTATACGCATCGTATCAGCACCGCAGCAAACAGTGCTTTTTAAAAACATGGCGTGACAAACGGATTTGGTCTCCACTGCGTACTTATCAAACAAGTGCCTTGCCTGGATCATCACTACAACTCCTAGCGGGCTTCTACCCGACTATCCATCTTCACTTGACTCGTGCAATGCCTGAAGGGTACTCGGATAACGCAATGTCTATGGCCGAGTCCTGTTTCGATGAGGGGCTTGGGTGCCATCATATCTTGGCCGCTCTCGTCATGACAGGAGAAACTGCCGTACTTATGTCTTTCCTGATTTCAGCCCTTTTATCCTTCTGACTGACATTCTGCACAGTTTACGGAGATCAGGTTCGAGGCCTGACGTTTATGTTCTTATTCAACAAGACCGTGCGCCACGTCTATTCGTCGAAGGTCTGAATCAGTTGCACATCAAGTTACCCGAATGGACATGTACCTAAAGGAGCCTGTATATCAGGTTCCACCATCTTTCTTCGACGTATCGACGAGCCTGAGAGCTTTGCTATTCGTTGACATTCCGGCTCTTGAGTCCAATTTGCCGGCGTCGCTCCCAGGACATGACGGGATGTGATAGGTACACCAAATTGACTATGCTTACCACCTTCTTCTCTTCATATCGTTTACCGTCGCTTTGGGCTCGTCTGCAATGATACCGACGATGGATTCTGTTCAATCAATATACGATCGGGACGGCGCGTATACGCAGCAAACTGTAGTCCACAGTACATGAACGCGGGAACTTTTCACTCTAGGAGTTACTCCGTTGTTTCTCCGCAGCATATAGTAAGTCTATCCTTCTGTATGCACGGAAACCGTCGGTCATACCCGTTTTTCTCCAGGAGTTGCAGTCTGAGCGAATTTAGAATGACCGGTCCACCGTGCGCGTTCTATCCTTCCTAGTAGGGTTCCTCCTAATCGTGGAGAGTCAGCGCATGGGAATCGGGGTTTTCGCCTCTGGATTCTCCTATGCTGCTTAGTACTGTGGGAGTTGCAACGTCAAACACTCAGAGTCAGAGGATATTGGTGAGTTCACGTTACCCTCAGCGCATCTCTCTATTCCTGTTTATTCTCGGATGAAGACTTATGTATGTCCTCGGTGTTCCGAGCTCTAAGCAATATTTTCGCACTTGGCTCGCTAATAGACGCGTTGAATGTTCCTGAGGGAGGTTCTCCGACAATCGTGACACGTCCTATCGGCCTCGTCATGCAAGGCACCGACTTTTGATCTCGAGATGTCGATCAAACACAAGGAACCAATCTCACCGCTGGGATGACCTGAGCTGGGCCTGAACAAAGAAAGGCTCACAGATAGCATGAGTCTGTTTCATATATGCGTTGGCGTTGACGTGTCTCCGGGCTGCGACTAGAGCAAAATTCAAAAGTACGCAACTCATCGCATTTGATAACTCCTTCAGACCCGATAACCTCGTTCTCTGAGAGGGCTTTTCGCCCCGAAGCAACTATATTGCTTCTCTTAATCTGTAATGAACGGGCGCCGTCGGCCTCGTACGTGAACGGTCTAGTTTTTTGTGTTTGATCTATCCTTACTAGTCGTGGACAATGTTGTGTACTTTCTTGCCGGTCAGGAGTGCATCTGGTACCCCAACAGTCTGGACTCACGACGAGAGGAGTCATAGATTCGGCATGTCAAACGAATTCGTGACGAATACAGCGCTACCATCTCTTATGACACTGCCGAGAATATATCCATTCTCTGTGCTTGACAGTTCGAACAAAGCTGCCAATTTCTTGTGTCTAGACGTACTGCACAGTCCGGGCCAACGAGCATCAACTGGAACAACACTACAGCCGTGTCATATGACGATAATTTCTGCGAGCACAAGTATGTACTTTCTTTTCGTCAAGAATCAGAATTGGAGAGGTTACGTACGTTATCCGCAGCTTGACCGCGTCCCATATGGATACGATACATATGTCGGTCCCGGCGACTTCTCAGGCAATTAGAAGATAGACTTCGCCAACAGAATCTCATAGGAGGTACAAAGCAATCTCACGGCAGCGAGGTTCCCAGGACGCTCCATCCGCAAGCAAGAGGAGAAGACCGGTCAGAACAATGTCTTTTTTCTCTTCGCACGGGGCCAATGTGGTCGTGAACACAGATGGTGCAATGGTGCGTAATGCAGTTTGACGGGACGGAGAAGACGTATTGATGGGGATCTTCTACAGGACGGTACCTTCCCGGCCCCTTAAGCTTAACTGAATTAAGCGCATGAGCGTGGTATATCCCCATTGCTACTACATTTAAAGGAAGCGGCATCTATCGTCTATCGACAAAGGTTCCTCGTTCGCACATCTTGCTTTCACCTCTCCCGATGCCCGTCGAGCCATCAACGACTAAAACTAACCGCAAGGCTCGTCGACGCGGTGCTGTTGACGCCTTCAACTTTGATAGTGCTCTCGCACGCGAAGTCGAAGAGAAACGTAGTCGTGGTTAGTACGTTCATTGATGCGCCTTCGATAGACTGTCTCACTATTTTTATCTAGGCGAGGTACGGTCCTTCTTGAGATTATACGACGAGTAAACTAACCATGCATGGGCTATGTAGGTTAGTTGCGCTGAATGCCGAAGGTTAGTGCTCGATTTGTCTCGAGGCTATTCAAATTGACTGGAACGGATTAGACTCAAGATCAAATGCGACAAACAAGTTCCTTGCCAATCCTGCCAGGTATTGGACCCGGTTCACAATACAAGCCTTTGATCGCTGATTATACTTGGTAGCGCCGAGGTTGCACTTCATTGTGTCCAAACGGTCAGAACCTGCCCCGTACTATGTTCTCAAACTTGCTAACTCCACGCACAGGGAGCCTTTCGACTGGACAAGGAACCCGTTTCGTATTAGCGGCGACGGAGCACCTTCATCGCAAGATCGAGAAGCTCACAGCTCGTATCCGACAATTGGAAGATGCTCTCTCCAAGACTCAATCTCAGTTTTCGGAGCATCCACATCCTCTGTTGGACAAGGAGCTTCTCGATCTAGACGCACTTTCACCCAATGGCGAGGTAGAACTTCTGTCGGACCAGGAAGATGCCCGGACGCCTGCGCAACCTTGCAATATGCACGGCACGTTGTCAATATCATTGCATGGTGTCTCTAGATTCTTTGGGGCTACGGGCGGCTGTGAGGTAAGTATTGTTTTCGTTTTGAAGGCTTCCGACTCAGTGCAAATTACAGAGCCTCATCATTGCATCAGAAGATCACGACGACTACCGTAGCTTGACTCCAGAGTCATCGCAAGGATCCTTGAGTCCGACACCGACCCTATGTACGCCAAATGAGCTCGCTTCATTAGATCAGAGCTTCCCCTTCCCGGGAGTCAACAGTTCTAGCGAAGTTTATGACTGTCTCCTGGAGAACCTACCTTCTTGGGAGCGGGCCAATACACTTGTAGATTCATACTTCGGGCTCTTCGACTGGATTTTCTATGGCATTGGTCGAGATCAAATTAACGAGCTTCTCCCCATCATCTATCGGAAGGGGTCTACATCCCGCGACAACGATTACAGCGCTCACGACCTGTCCTTGATCTTCATGGTATTTTCCATCGGCTCGCTCGCCGAGGGTGAAGATTGTTTTACCGATGAAGCCGAGCGCTTTCATCGAATGTCACGAAACGCAATATCGTTACAGTCGCTACTCGAGAGGCCGTCTCTCGTCACGGTGCAGTCCATCCATTTGATGAGCATATACAATGCCATCATCGGCGGAAACCCTCTCGCCGGAACGACTATGGAGACGACTTGGTCGTTGACGCGTCTGGCGGCTCAACTCGCTTACAGTGTGAGTTTCAACAATGTTCCGTTTCACATTTTCTGATTATTGTTGCACAGCTTGGTCTTCGTGAGTGTCTTCCGCGTAAATTTGCCGCACACGGCTGATGTATGCTATGTTCTAGACCGCGACGGGGAGCGATGGGGTCTATCCAATGAGATGGTCCAGCGTCGGCGGATGTTCTTCTGGGACCTATACGTCGCTGACATCTGGCAGGTAGGCAATAAGCCTGCCCTTCGCATCAAAGTACTAAGATCCTGCAGAGTCTTCACACCGGGCGCCCTCCTTCATTCGATCTCGCGTATGTCGACTGCAAATATCCTGTAACTAACGGGGCACCCGATGCGGACTCTAGCGATGACTGTAAGTACAACACAACACCCCTTGTTCCGCAGGCTAACATAACAGCACGTAAGTTGGCGCCTGGCAGTTTAGATTCGCGTCGGAATGTGTCGCCAAAGTGACAGCGCAGTCATTGACAGCGGAATCTCCAAGTTACTCAGTCATCATGGGACTTGACGAGTTGGTTCGCCAGTATCCCCTTGCAACCATACCTTCTTCCGCTCGCACCGACGTGGCGTCTTCATGGCAGCGCTTCGTGCTTGGTCATATCAAGGAAACTGGTGCGTTCTCCATTGTGTCTCTCTTCAGTACCGTACTTACCAATGAGGTCGTAGCCTTGATGTACATACACAGGAACTATTTTGCTCAAGCCTTCGTCGACGATCCCGTCAATCCTCTGAAAAGCCCATATGCGCCTTCTGTGTTAGCGACGTATCAAGCCTCTTCGACCATCCTCAAATGCGTCAGCAGCCAATTCAATCAATGGACCGGCGCGTGCGGGCGTTTTTGGTCAATGTGGACTTTTGCCTTCTCTGCAGCGGTGAGTATCTGATTGGAACGGTTGGTGCCCAGGACTTATCTTTGTTCAGGTTGTATTCGGTACCATTGTGACCGGAGGGCCAAGGTCGCCCCTTGCTGGCTCTGCGATGGCGGAGCTGAAAGAGGCCTGTCTCTTGTTCTCGAAGGCGGCCGTTCATAGCAAGTATGCGAAGAAAGCTTTGGTAAGTTTATAGGCTTGACACGTTGAACGACACACTTACCTGTTCACCTAAAAGCCCATTCTTGCGAAACTAAACGAAAAAGCTCATGTTGCTCTTTCTGCTGCGCAACACGAGCACGATCCCAGTTCCTGTTCTCCTAGGAGCTCAACGCTGACTCCGGGAACGGAGAACGACGACCTTTTGATCTTCGGAGGGCGTACCTGGTTCCTCTCGAAACACTTCGACGCCAAGCGGTCCCCTCCGCCTCCGGACAATGACATCCGTCTACAGAGTCCGACCAGTGCCATCTCACCATCCATTAATTATCGACAAGTGTTACCCCCTTCCCCCAACTCATACTCTTATGATCGCAGAGATTCGTCAGAGTATATCTTCGCCAACAGCCCCCCTCCCCGTCGCCCTCAACTTGTGCTTGATACCGCTACTACATATCCGCCAGGATCCATGAACGTTGGGCAGCCTCATTTCATTAAACGCGAAGACATGTATACTTCAGCTTATGCTGTAGATCATCATATGCACCAAGCTAGCGACATGGGTGGCCCTCCAACATTTACCTCTGATCCGAAATTGGATCAGTGGTATGCGTTCTTGCAGTCCTCGGGTGCTGTCGCTGAAGGGACATCAGAGTTCAAATTTTAGACAGGGTTTTCAGAAGGACTCCCGGACCTCCATTATGTGTACTTCGTAGACGGACAATGGTGCTCTATAGTTTTGGGATTTTTATCTGTATTTATCCGACTGTATCATTATTTTTATGTACGATTATCTACGAAAAGGAAAGGTGCTTCAACGATGCTTCCTATCACTAATTACACTTTCATCTCAATACTGAAAGCGGGTGCTACGAACTCGACAGCAATTCCGCGAGAGAGTTCAGCGTCGAACGACCTCGTGCCGATTTCATGATAGTGTCCCCCCTGGAGGCTTCATTACTTTCTTGTTTTCGTCATTTCGTTCCCATAGGCAAGCGTACTAAAAATGGATGACCTCACTCAGAGTCACTCTATGAGCGTAGCATTTCCTATGTTGATTTTTCGCCCAAATGGTGATACATATACTGACGGCAATGACTAGTAAGAGATAATCGATGTTCATCGTGTATTCTGCCAGCGACTTTCGCTTCTAAAAATCTCACTCGTAGTGTGGCGTGACCACTTATATGGGTGCCGTCTGGCAACGTACGTCTCTATCACTTCTTGCCGAGTTTTGCCTTCTACTACAGTCCATTTTCTATACCGTTCCCCAAACTCGCTTAGTCAAGTGCACGCCGAGTAGCCACGTAGAGACTCTGGGACGGCGGTATCGCGTGCTCGGGTTTCACCTCATGCTGCCCGACTGTCTCAACTCCGTTTTCTAATACGCCAACGCGCATCATCGAGAGCAACTATCGTTCATCAGACTCTGGTTAATGATGGTACATGCAATAATTTGACTTACATTGTGAGCTGCATTAGAATGGTTATACACCCTCCAAAAAAGCCGTCGTCATGTCCTTGCCAGAGTTTCCTCGAAGAAGGGCAGATCCTCCAGGATGCTCTTTCAGGAAAGAAGACACATCATGAAGGAATCCGGCGATGACAATCAGAATACACGTCTTCGATTCCTCTTGGACTAACGAAATATTAGGCTCTACAAGGGCAGAAATAGATCTGAGTAACGTACAGGTCTGCCAAGTAACCACAGGTAGCTTTTCCTCGGGTGTCGGCCAAATGATGGTTTCTTGAACCCTTTTGAGATCCTTGAGTTTCATCGTTAATGCGCCTTTAGCGATCTCGTTTCCGGAGAACGTTCGAAGGTGACTAGCAAGACCGAAGAACTTGCACGTCGCGATAAACCACTTCGTTGGATCGAACTGGTACCAGAGAATGGCATTGCGATAGTCCATCGGGAATTGGTGGTGGAAATTGTGGTAGCCTTCGCCCATGGTCAGGATGGCGGTGATGAAATGATCTCGAGGCGTAAGTCGGTCGTCGTACGGGGCGGATCCCAAATAATGTGCGACGGAGTTCAGGGCGAAAGTGCTCTAAAATCCATGTTACTGATCGACGACTTCTCTTTACGAAAGAAAGTGCGTACATGATGGCCATCGTAAGCCGAAGCATCGTCGAGAAGCAGAAACCACCGATCCAGTCACCCCAGAGATATCCGGGGATGATGGTCGGAAGGATGAAACCCCAGAAAGGGAGAATG
Source organism: Mucidula mucida (assembly GCA_015501055.1). Classification (NCBI taxonomy): domain Eukaryota; kingdom Fungi; phylum Basidiomycota; class Agaricomycetes; order Agaricales; family Physalacriaceae; genus Mucidula; species Mucidula mucida. The sequence continues at coordinate 271,053 of JADNYV010000029.1, forward strand.
TAGAAGTACAGCTTGTGCTGAAGCTGGAGGAGCTTGTCCTTTTTCAAATCAGAGGTATCCGCTGTCCCGGAATGCATATCGGTAATGAAGACCATCCAGCCCAGATGATTCCACCAGAAGCCTCTGTTAGCGTTGTATGGATCGAGGTCGGTGTCTGTGTGGCGATGATGGGAACGATGAGAGCGAGCCCACCAATAGGCGGAGCCTTGAACAGAGCTAGTACTGGCGGCGAGGAGGAACAACTGAAGAGGAACCGACGCGTTGTACGAGCGGTGGGACCAGTAGCGATGATTTCCTGTAACATAGTGTGAGGCGTGGCAAGTCAATGTATACACTGATCGGTTACCTGCAGTAACACCTAGAGCGCGTTATTAGCTGACAGCACGCGACGAACAAATCAAACAGACGAACCCAGCATAGAGAATACATAATAGAGGAAAGCAAAAGCTGTAGTGGCGCGCGAAAACTCGGCCAACCAGAAGCCAGCGATGCCGATGGCAGGGGTCGCGAGAAAGACGAAGACGTTAAACCATCGCACTCCTTTGATGGGCGGGAAATCGTCAAAGGCGGTAATCCTCCACATGGTAGGAACGTTGACAGAGAAGCGGACGGATCCTTACTCTCGACAGACCATAGCAGAGCAGTATATAAGCCAAACGCACTGAATAGATTCATTGATCAGAGTTCCCCAAGGAAAGGATAATGGGCACTCTTCCTCGTGAAAGAACAGCATTTCAATTGTGTGCGAGGGAGCAGATGTATATTTGGGTTCCAGACGTCATGCAGTTCGCGACCAGTACGCGGCGTTCAATGCAGTTCTTGCAGGGCCTGTACCGTTCGACCTTCAACCCTATGCGGAAGTGGGCTATCACTGTATGAGGGTGATGATTTGAAGGCGTTATCGTAATCCAGACTGCCAAGCGGATGGGTTTACGATCTGTACCTTGGCATACGAGATGTAGCAAAGAGCGATGCCTGCTTGAATCTGAACGGACGGGATACAGTTACGAACCTTCAGCGGTAGAGATCAGTACGTGATGTTCGTAATGGTGGAAAGCAAGTACTTCCAAGCGGATTTATCAAGGGTAAACGACGTTGACCAGAGACGCGTCCGCGTCTAGCGCGCTCAATGTTGGACGCCTCACCGACGAGCGTCCTCCCAAAAACGCGGTTCGTTTCCCGGTCTGAAGCTCTGTTCCGTGCACGTCCGGGAAGTGTGGCATTCGAAGTAATCAGTTCTGTCAACGACACTATCGGAGGTATTGTGCGCGCCTTCCGGCTCAGCAACCCCAGGGAAATGTGAACCAGAGTCAAAGAACGTGTGCAGTTGTGGAGTCGACTTGATGTGTCCCATACGACGCTTGTTCGACAAATCCGCTGCGAAGAGTGAACAGGAAACTCGGTCAGTTGGACTGAAGGCCGAAGCATCGTTCTGTTTTTCGCTTGTTCATCAATGGCGCACACTCGAGTACTCAATGAATAGTCGAATGTAAAATTTCTGTATGCTCAAATACTTGTGGGGTTCAAGAGCACGGAAATAGACACAATCACGTACTTCCGAAGGAACACTGAATCTCCCCAACGGAAACTATCTCCTTACGTGCGATTCCTTTGATATGCAAGGACCAGACAAAAATGTTTAGAAGGTTGCAGAGGCGTCGTGACGTTAGAACTGAACGTTGGCCTGGATTCAGCACCAGAACAACTCGGATATTCAGGTATTGACCGACACAGGATTACACAAACAGTGTCGCACTCGGCGAGTACTCGGTCGAGCGGTTTCCAAGTATAAGACTGAAGAGCCCTGACAAGGACAGCGAGCACCTAGACGACACCCTGGATCAAGATGAGCTACTTACAAACCTCGAACACATGGCATATCAAATGCTAATGCGAACATCAACGACTCGATTCCTGCTCAAGGAACAGCCCGTGAGGAGCGATACCAAGTTCTCCTTACAAAGTCCTCCTCGGAATCTCTTACTGAAAGCTCGAAATTAGGCGTGACGACTTGGCAGCCGCATCAGGTAACCTTGCCGAAAAGGTAAAGTTAGAACGAAGCCATCCGTGAGATGACATGAGCTTACCCGGTTTTGCAGGAAGTGTGTGGTATCGGGCACCGGAATCTGGTGGCCCAAAATAAACGATAGAGGGTACCTGCGGGTTATCGAGGTAAAAACGGCAGACCGAGAGAGTCTCGCGATACATAACACATTCTTGATGATACCGCCCACTGAAACAAGTCTCCCATATAATCAGAATGCAGCCTGAGAGTCTTGATAGCACTATAATTGGAACAGACAGTAAATAGGCGCGTCTGTGACGTTTGAATACGGATGGCCCTTGTCGATGAGAGCGCCATTGCACAAAATAGGCTGCGGTAACACGAAAAGCGCGGAAGACGCGTGAACTGCGGCTGAGAAGAGCGCGATTCTCGTGAGATATGTTCCACGGCATACAAAACCTGTAAGAGCAGTGGTCTCAGCCAGGCAGGCTATACATCGCAGGCAGCCTGAGGTTGATCGCATGTTGCCAGCGGGATTGGGTGTACTTCTCCGTTCTCGATATAATTCATCGGCCTGTGTCTGGCGCATGCTCTTCAAGATACTGCTCCGTATAACCGAGAAGACCATCGAGTGAATGTGTGTAAAATTTTCGGTCGGCGGTTGGAGTTTTATGGCGACAGACGTAGCTGCTAGATGTGTCACTCAAAATGGGCGTACAACGTGTATCCAGGCGCCACAATTTCAGGGTATACTACATCGTGAGACGTCTTTAGTGGGGCAAGATTCAGCACATGTAGATGCAGGCTCACCTCCGGCGAAGTGCCACTGCAGCCGTTGTTACAGTGCGTAAGATGGTGTCCATATCGAGCGCTTGGGTTCAGACGCGGCACCAGCAACATTTGAAGCGGGTTACCCCAATGATACGGTAACCCTTGTTCAGTGTCGAGCGATGGCCCAGAGCTCAAGTCAATTGTTTTGTTAACCTCCAAGCGCGGCTGTGACTAGGCTGGACCATAGTGTCAGAAGACCTAGAAGATTCGGAATGAACAATCAGTCAACAGGTTCTTACTAGATCTCTCATAAGTTACGTGGCGACAATGAATATAGATCTTACGAGAGCACCAGGTTCAGCGCGAGCTGTCGGGTACGCAGTTGAAAACGTCGCTGGTCGTCAGCCATAGCGTCGTCCAGGCGTCGTCCATCATGGAAGTTCGTGGCCAAGGCGCACTCGACCACGTGTTTTGGCGTTTTACCAGTAATGCCTCCGAAGACTCGCGTCACGTACTCATCCAGTCCGAAGTTGGGCGATTTATACAGTGAGCTCATGTCATGTTCTTCTTTTCCCCCTCACGAATTAAATCGAAATCTGACTTTTTCTTCAACAGACACTGAAATTTGCTCCGTGTCGAGGCCAGAATCGCAGCCTGTTGATCCAAAGGACTCTCTCTTTTTCTGCGAGTGCTCTGGAAATCGTCCGGTATCGTCACACAGTCGACAAGCCATGTTTCAACAGTCTACCGCGGCAGCGTCTGCCCGGAGATGTTTGTCTTCTTCTGTCACCAATCAAATAGCCTCTGCATCTGAATATATTCGGCGAGTTTGCTGATGCCATGTAAATCGGTTCGTGGCCTACTGGCGTCTTGCTGCAATGTCGCTCCCATGTGGAAACGGTGGCGTCGTTCTAGATCGCGGCTGCCATTGAAATTGTGAAATCAGGGTTTTCGACTGCTAGGATGTCCATGCGGCAGTGGAGAAATTCCGCAATCTGAGGCTACAAGTTGCCATTTGTCCACTTGGTCCGCAAGCGCCACACAGACCCTTTGGTGTTTGGGACTAGCCTGAGCTATCATTCAATATCACAGATGGCCTTTCAACGTACGGGATGAAAATCTTCAGCAGCTCGCTATATTGATATTGGACGCCGACCGTCTTGTGTCACCTCAATATCACCCATCCTCTACACCTCAAAATATGTACACTCTCCTCAATTTCATGACCATGCCCTCCCTGCTATGACTTCCACTTCAAAACTAGTAGGTCCTGCAAAGAAGATGTTTCAATTGAGGGTCTCTAATGGTGCGGTTAGCAGTTGCCACATCGGCGCGAGCAAAGCAGGTTGCGCGTTTCAAATGCCCTCAGACGCACGCCCGACATAAGTTCTTTGTACAACTAATGCGCATATCTGTGAAAGGAGACTGCTCTCATTATCAAGTTGGCCTAGAGGCTTATTGGAGAAGGATATAAACATGATATACACTACACTACTACAAACATACAAAACAAGAAAAAGTACACAGCTACATAGCCATACATACACAGTGAGAGAAAAAGCACAAACAAATCAAGATATCATGAGCATCTTTACGCGGCCGCGGGCACCACTGCCCTCTGCGCCTCGACATCCGCCTGCTGATTCCGAGCAGAGAACCCTCTAAGGAACGTCGGCCTGAACCCACCAGACAAAATCCCGCCACCACTACGTTCAGTAGTAGCAGCAGCAGCAGCTATCGGAGCATCAACAATATCCTCCTCAGGCTCTTCATCCTTCGTCTCCTCAGGAGGCGTCGTAGTAATCCTCAATAGAGACGTGTAAGGCTGACGGCAGACAGGGCAGAACCACCCCTTGGCTTTCCGCTTGCGCCGAGTAGGCGCGGGTGCGGGAGTCGCGGATGTAGTCGAAGCCGCTTGAGTCGTCGTCTCCCCTGGCGCGGCAGCGTTGTTGTTGGTTTCGGTCTCGTTCTGGCCTTCCGCCGGAGCAGGCTCCTCTACAGCGACTGGCTCCTCAGCCTGCGTGATCTGTCCACCAGCGCCAAATTCAACCATGTTCAGCGCACATTCTTTGCAGGCGACCAAGTGTCTACAGGGTAGCAGAACGACTTCACGGGGCGAAGAAAGGCAGAGAAGACATTCAGAAGACGGCTCGTCGTCTGCTGGCACAGCTGTCTGTGGACCGGATTCCGGTGGATAGGTGTGTGAATTGGGCAGAGGCGCGGTAGGAGCATGGGTCGCGGATGAAGATGACGACAAGCCGTATATCTCATGCAAGTGGAACGTGTGCGGACCAATCTATAATGATAATGTCAGAGTTCATCCATTAATAGCAGAAACGACTGACGGTAGCCTCGCGTTTGACAACTTTGACGACCCACGGTCGAGCATCCTCTGCTGGCTCCTCGGGGGTGGAGGTGGGCTTGGCGCCAAAGCGGACTACGTGGAGATATGTGACCTGCTCGTTGGGCGATGCAAGCTCAGTGCCTTGCTCGTCAAGAGCAGCCAAGCGAATGGTCACACGGACGCCCTCGTCCTCCTTCTTGGAGTCCTTGTCATTATGAGTAGCAGAAGGTTCCGCATCGACCACGGCCAGCGCAGGTCCTGAAACGCTGTGGTTGTGGGTGCGTTTACGGAAGTGCAGATGAGTAAACCGCCGACGAGTTTGCCGGGACGGCTCTGATATGGGAGCGGTGGGAAGAGCATCAGAGGAAGGAGTGTCAGCTGACGGATCTGGACTGGAGGATGAGCTGGCGCTGGGAGTAGCGGGTTCGTCCTCGAAGCGGCCCAACTCCAGAGTGGCGCCCTCCTCGAGCTTGAGGATCTTTCCGAAACCGCCTTGAACAACGGTTTCAAATACAAGCAATTTGGCGAATCCATTGGCAGAGGCAGTAGCGGGGGCATCAGGATGATCTGACGGTAGCAAGACATGTACGTAGATGCCGCACTTTGGAGCATCACAGTCGTATTCGAACTCAAGTCCGTGATGATGGTGTTCGCTGTCGCTGGATTCCTCGGTGAGAGGTGACAGCCGGAGAGTAGGCCGCTTGAGATTCACAAGCGCCTGGAGCGTCGTTGTCGGCTCACTCGCCTGCGGAGAATGTCAAGCCAATTGACTTTAATGAGCAGGCCGCGCACCTCTTTGCTCTTTTCGATCCAGCCGCGGACAATGTCTTGGGTAAGCTCATCGCTGAGCACTTTCTTCTCGTTAATATTCGTCCATGCAGGCCCGCTGCTAACAACACCAATATTCGGTCCAAATAAAGAGTCTGGGTTGTCCTTTCTGCCGAGCCCATATCTATGACTGTCGCATTTGCAGGTGGCATGGCGGGTGTAGGCGGCTGTCGCGACCTATTCCACGAAGCGTACTGGTGGTCTGAAATAGAGATTTATCAGAACAATATCACAGCTTATAGCTGTCCAACCCGGCTTACACCAGCTCGTCAACGACATCTTAGATGGTAATGAGAAGGAAAGAGGGGTTGCCGATGCAACCGAAACTGATGACCTGTTATTGCCGTGACGTAAATTTATATATGGCTCTGGCAGTGAAGGCGGTCTGCCAGACCCGGTGTTATTCTGTATGAATGGGTAGACGAGTACCCGGCAAGTGTCGCTAAATGTAGATGAGCATGATATTTGGCCCCCAACCCCGGATATATATAGTTCGACTCGACGCGAGATGTACACTACCAAAGGTTCAAGATCAACTCTGTGCGCCCGAAAACTGATATATGGCAAGGCGTGGCGTTCCCGAGTAAGCTGATGGTCTGAACGCGTCGCCAAGCTCGAAGATCAAGTCTACTTCAGCAATAGGAGGAGGGATTCATGTCACAGTCCATCAAATTCAAGCAAAGGGTCAGCGGCAGAGAGATCCAAAGCGGAGAGCGAGTAGAAAATCGTTCCAACAAGCGCTAGTCATCGCCTAAGATGTGCGAGAGTGGCAGTGTAAAGCCAGAGGTAGATGCAAGAAAGTGATGCCCGATCGATTGATCCATCTGCCTGCGCCACCACAGCATATCGTGTCCTTGCAATTGACGGGCGATAATACTAAATCTCAACCATCAGTTCCCTATACGCCTCACATAAACATCCCAACTCACCGAATATTCCCCTTCTCCGACGGCCTCGGGAGCACCTCTTCTCATGAGGAAACAGCCTCAAACTATCCGGTAGTACGCGTTATAACGTCGTACCTCATAATCTATTGTATCTGAAATGAATTCCAGGAAGAGAACTGGGGGAAGCTTGACCGATATCCCAGCACGCAGTGAAGTCGATATCTTGAGGACAAACTTGGTATCGCAGAACCATCCCTGCCCAGGTCACCTTCCTTCCTCCTACAATGCATGTCAAAAATGCGCTTTACAATCAGAATTTCAAAACTCACCTCAAAAAGGTCGCGCGACCGTGATGTGTTTGTCTGGTCGGTTTTGGATATTAGGGCGAGCTTTCATGCATGAAAAACTCGTACAGCATCGCGGGCTTCTAATGCTGTGCATTATTTCGCCCTCAAAGAAATCCTTGACGAGTAGGAACTCAAAAATACAGCCGAGATTTGCATCGAAGACCAAAGTCTCTGAAAAATGAGCCACATCCGAAAAGGATCTGTGGGTTGAGTATTAACCAATAAGTCTGGGCCGGACTCACCAACTTCTGTAGTGGCGTACAATGTCTACATCAACGGTAAATAGATTAATGCGCACCACAACGTCAGCGCGCGCCTTACCGTCACAGGAATGTCATGCTCGACAACCTACTAAGCCCAGACGCCCCATACTCCGCAATGCGTCGAAGACTTCAGATGAATATCCACGCATTGGAAGTTCTCTTCCAAAGTAATGCTCTAAAACGCCGTCCGAGCGAGCGCATGTAACGACCAAAATAAACTGCTAATCTTCATCATCTGTTTTTGAGTCAAGGGAAGTACCAGGAAAGAGTTCGACTGACCAATCAACTGTAATTTCAAAGTTCTGTGTTGTTTGAGATGGAAAATAGTGACTGGGAGATGCACGTGACGGCGATCCGGCCCGGTTCTTTCATGATGGCGAATCTGGTCTCCACTTCGCATCTTACCGCCATGACAATTCTGTCGGACCTCCAGCGTACGTGCTCTTCCAAACGGAGCCTACAATGGCCCGTCGTCTATCTGGATCGTATGGCGAACCGTGCAAGGTCGTCGCAAACTTACCTGGATCTCGTCTCTGAACAAGTCGTACAGGCCGCGTTGACTAGAATACTGTTATACCCTCACTTCCGAGTGAGTAATAGACTGCTATGAAGATACGATCTATAGCTGTCGCCTGCTTGACACTGGGCCTCTTCGCATTGAATACCTCGGCTATAGTTTTCTAATTCGGTCTACAGAAGCCACTAGTAGTCCAAGCCAGCGCGAGAGCTGACCGCTGACGGCTTAGAAGGTCCTACACTGCATGCTACAAGCCGTAGTTTTCATCGGATTCCCTTTTTAGAGTTCTAAGCGCCACATCGTAAGTAAGCCTTTCATACTACGCTCAGGCTGCTCATAATTTCTTACATCTGCCGCAGAGTAATCTCGAGGATATCGCCTGAACAATCACCGCGACCGGCTCGTGTCCAACATTTGTCCGCGTCCACATTGAACAATGGAGGTCGCATTGTTTGTCGCGCTTTGTCACCATGGCTCGCCTATTGATGGTGGCTCCTCTCGTGATGTTTCTCTCCCACAATCAACCACTACTATCGACGCATTTCTCTTGGGTTCGAGTTCTAAACAGTCTTTCCGCCGTCAGCTGTCTTACACTGCCAATCTGTCTTTCCGGATCCGTGGTAAACGCAACGCCTATCCATTTCCTCCCCATCGAACTGCTTCTCGCAATTTTTACTTTCGTTGACGAAGACGAGGAATACGACGGTCAAATAACCGTACACGCTCTGTCGATGAAGAATAAATGCTGGCAATTAGGTCGCATTTGCCACTGGTGGCGCACAATCGTCGAGGGGAGTCGCCGTGCACCTCGCTGAAGCCGCCATGCTTCGCGATCCTGCCGCCCTCCTCCGTCACGCGTTACATCTGACAAAGGGCCAAAAGTTGATCGTCCTTCTGGACTTTGGCACGGAGGTTTGCGATGATGAGGGCATGACTGCACAAAACACTATGCTGAACTTACTCAAGATACTTGCCGCACATGCTCCGTGCTGGCAGAAGCTCGTGCTCACTCATTGTAGTGCGGCATGTTGGTATGCGCTCTCCAAGACAGTTGGGAGCACTACTTTCGCAAAGCTAGAGACACTAGCCATTAGTGATAGTAGTGTGGACGAAGACTCTGATTATGAGGATGAGGACGAAGAGGATTCTGATGATGAATATGATGACTGGTTACCCGACGCTCCGCTTCTTGAGCGCCTTGCCGTTCACAAGGCACTGCTTGAGTGGAATCCTCTCCTCCCCCAACTCAAGGAGCTCGCCATACTAGAGGTCGTTCTCATTTTTCCCCTTGCGTACTTGCTACAGACATCCTCACAGCTAGAGATCCTCTGGGTGCAGCAGTTCGACCCGGACTCGGAATCCCATCTTCCGTAGAGATTCTTGCTCGTGTGACATCGTCTTCTCTCCTCCATCTAGCTCTACACCTGAACATCGAGGCCTTGGAGACCGTCGACCTTCCAAATGTCTATACCCTCAAAGTCGGTGAGATCGAATTGGCAGAGTCGGCCACACCCTACCTTCAATCCATCCTCAACCTCGTCCAATTTTCTCACCCTCCGTTGACGACTCTGGTGCTTCTGAATTGTGATCTGGCAGTGGGAAATCTTGTCGGCATATTGAAACTTCTTCCCCTTCTCAAAGTGTTTAGAATTCACTTCGGGGATATAGTGTTCGTGAACGGAAACGTTGATAGAGTTTTGGCGGCGCTGACATGTGCTTTGGGAGATGTTGACAAGAGAACAGAGGTGTTCACTCTAGTGCCGGACCTTGAAGAGCTCAGAATCGACTTTTACGATTTGGAAGAGGTCGCTGCAGCGTCTGAGTGGACTTTTTACAGCCCCAAGGTCGAAGCAGATTTCGAAACGAGAGAGAGCCGGAATGGCTTCACAGCGAGCTGTACATTTTTAGGAAAGCCTTACTTTGGTGACACACTTCCTGGTTCTTATACATGATGAGCTTAATATCACCATCTTGCCATACTAGTGGTGTCTGATACACACCATTCTTACTTGTACTATACATCAAACATTGTCTCAATCTAACTGATAATTGAGCTGAAGCATCTCCAAGTTCTATCTAACATCGTTCCTACATGCGACCTCCGCTGATAACCGAACACGCGACACGACTTTGCTCCCCATTCGCTCAAGGCCTGCCTCCGATTCAACCGATAAGTACGACTTCAACGCCAAACGAACAGCTTGTCGCCATCTGGTTCTGTGCATGCCTGCGTCGAAACATTTCGATGACTTTTGCAGATCTATGAAAGGTATAGTCTGATCCCGAACCGCATCCCAATGCCAAGCTGATGTCCAGAGTGCGAAGCTCTGGGACTAACACAAATACCTGCTCATCTCCACGCTCCATTGCCCCTAAAGCAAACATTAATCGCAATAAAGCCTGGTCAACATTGGCGACAAAGACCGCTGCGGACTGAGACACGATGCCCTGGAACCCGATCTCGAGGTGTTCGAGGAGTGGCGCCAACTTGAGTACGTCTATCAAGCTGCCGACAGACAGATCACAGTTGACGACTCGAAGGTCGACCAATGGGCATTGCGAACTCTTGATAAAGTCGAGGATAAATGGAAGGGCAGGCGTGATGGAAAATCCACTGATATCGAGATGGCGGAGGTTTGGTAGATGGACTAGAGCCAAATCGGAAGGAGCGCTCCATAACGTGAGCGCCTTTAGGGTTCGAGAGACAGCGCGCTCAAATGACAGTGCCCTGCTTTGCATCGTGATATGCTCAAGGCGGGGACATTCACGTAGGACGCTGACTAACGAGGATCTACAAGTCGCGCGCATCACGCTGAACCGCCTTAGCTGATGATATAACGACTGGCAGGCCATCCGCGCGCCGTTGAGATAGAGCCCCTCGAGCAGCGGCGTGTCTGTGAAAGCAGCAATCTCTTCGCAGACCCGGGCGTCCTGGCGTAGAAGTCTATGTGCAGCTCCCGGAGTCGAGGAAGGCTACCTCGAACCCTGGTCAGTGCGCGTGTGCAAGCCGCATCGAGGCTGATGAAATGAATAGTGCGCAGGCTACAGTCTTCATTGATGTCTTCAAAGAAAGTCCATGTCTGCTGCAGCCCAGGGCACCGTCATATCTATGCCCGTCTCACGAATAAACAACGAATCGCGTACCCTGTAGACAGAGACTTGTTGAGGCGATTGCCGGAACTTAAGGTCAGAAAACTGACAACAAATCACGCAGAACTAATCGCAGTACTAGAAGGGAGCAGCGGCCGTCGCCGCTGGCTCGCACCCTTGCTCGCGACTCCCTGCTTGACTCGAGCCTCGAAGACGGTCCTGTCAAATCGGTCAGGATCGTCATTTGGACATGAAGATGACTTTCAACCTATTTACAACGATATCAATTGTCAACGTCTCGATGAGGACCGTGTTCCACACAGTCAGATTGTACTAATTCCGCCCGCTATTACCCTCAAGACCATAACAACGACGTGTGACCATGGATTGCCCATGTCTCGTCGCTTCCTCTTCGTGGTTGCACAAGTGTACGCCGGTCTAACAGGTCGGAGGTAATATTAAGACAATATTGACCAAATTGGAAAAAAAATAACGCACTGAATATCCAAGAACGGCGTGACATGGGCTATAGCTCGCGGAGAGCATCTCAAGAATCATGTCCTCCGAAAACCAGCAGTCGACCGCGGATCGTTACTCCAGGATTCGTGCGAGGTCTGGTTGCCCGTCGGTGTTGTCCATCATGACGCCTTGAGGTAGTTATCGTAGGGCGTCCCGACGGGTCCTTGTGTCTCATGTGCAATGGTCTGCAGTACAAGTAAGCTTATGTAGTTTGAAAACCTACTATTCGGACAAGAAGAAAGACAACGTACAACCTTTCGACGCCATCTCACCTGCATCGTGCGAGATAACGTTTGTTCGCAAAGTCGCCGTCAATATCCGGACAAGTTTTGTGGCGAAGTGACTGGGTAATGAGCAAGTGTGTGAGCGGGAATACACGACAGCAATGTGTAGACCAGCAAATGCTTTGTGATGAAGCCTTGCCCAACCTTGAGATCCTCAAGTCTACTGAGCGGAAATCTGTTAGTGTCGGGAATTGGTAAGTATGAAATGCATACCGTGGACGAAGGAGGACGTCGAGGCAGACGATATTCCATTCAGTGTTTGTATGGCATAGAAGTCTGAGAGAACAACGTCGGTCAAAACCCTACATGCTGTCTTCCCGCCGCACCAGTTAATATTGCGCCCAAACCCGAGGAGTGTCCCGCGGTGCTTGCAGTGCCGGTAAGACCAAAATAGGGCTGTCTTTGCATGGAGCTAAGACTGTTCATGCACGAGCGAAGTCGAGAAATCGTCTACAAACAAAAGTCAGCATATGTATCGCTAAATCGGTCAGACAAGTTGAACTCACCGAGTGGGAACACTAACAGCCGTAGCTTGATGAATGTACAGACGCCATTGGCAGCAGGGAAGTGTATGAACTGTCGCACAAACACGGCGCGGCGGCGTCTAGGCACGCACCAACCAAATTCTGTAATACCGATGGCGGAATCATTTCCAGTCGTCGCGTCCACAATGTCGCCGTACTGGCAGAGAGATAGGCCTAGTCATCTGTCCAGGAGTCGACAACAAGGGTCACTTGGAATAAGAAACCGAATCTAGACCGGAAATTCATTACCTGCTCGTTTGCCTGCGAAAACGGCACAAATACTTACCGCCAATGAACTAGACGTCTGACACAATTTCTGTACAAGAACGCATCGTTATCGTGTCCCTACAGGTGCCAGACGGACATCAGGATATACCGAAAACGGTCAACATCGATGTCGACGAGATTGAAGGTTTGGCATTACGGAGTAAATTCCGATAACGGGGGCGCAAAAGCAGACGTTGAGAAAGGGCAGAGAGACGTCGAAGAGGATATCAAGAGACATATCCGCGATGTCCAGAGGCTCGCCATGGGTCGGTTTAAGATGCGACTGAATTTGATCATGATGGTGGTGGTGGTGGAAGGATAACCCTCGCCTTATGGTTAAGACGACAGGCTTTCGGACCACGTGTGTGCCCATCTCACACGCGTCCAGGCCGATCGCCGACCCGCGCTGTGCACTGATCCCATAGAGGGATCAACCTCACGCTAGGACGCCGATCAGCATTCCTTACTTCGTGTATCCCCACCACGAAGTAAGGCAGGGCATCCAATCCAAAAGTGATTAAAATCTTAACCTCAACGTACGACTATATATCCGAGGGAGGGGTGTTCATATGGTACTCCTCAACATAAGTAAAGATGTCCGACGAAAAAACGTCCAAAACGTCGAACAAAAGACGCGTCGAGTGCCACAGTCACGAGTAGGTCTTCATCTACGACACCGAGGCAGCGGACTTGTTTGCGGAGAGCGGGATGAAACCCCCAAATGTCCTCCAACAACTTCTCTCTCAAAGCTGTCCACCTCACACCCGAAACAGATATGATCCACGGTCTCGACCTCCTCCTCACAGAAGCAACAAAGCCGCCACTCTCTTGGCACTCCATCTGGCCGGTACCGCGTCCTTCGCCGCAGTACTTCAAATGCCAGAGGATAATCTGAGAACATCAGCTTTGTGAACGCCCAACCAAGACACCAGTGTTGGGGCCAGTCTATCCATCACGGCAGCAATTCCGTAGACAGGCAGAATGTTAGCGACTGACTAAGCCACGAGACTCAACCAGGTACCACAGCAAGAACTAAGGAAGAAGGTGTTCGCGTTCGTAAGACTAGGCTAGGCCAGGTGTATAAACGAGATCGGAACTAAAGTACAATGATACTACACTACTGCTTATATACTGGTAAGTCTGTATTTGGGACTCCTTGTCCATACATGTTTCCACTAGGGATGCTCCACGCCCTTGACCCAGTGTTGTATGCTACTAGTCTGTGAAACCATTAAATACGAGTGGTAACTGCATGTAAGTAATAATACTAAAACGACCGTGTGTGCTACGAGTGTCGGTGGTGTGTATACAATAGGGAGTCCATGAGGTATTGGCATGTATGATGTTATCCATGTGTTGGACGTGTGTTCAACATGAGTACGGCTTTGGTAATGAAAGGGGTATGATCGGTGACGAAACAGATGATGAAACGGTCCGTTGGTTGATAAGACAAGGCCCCCAATAAGATATGATAAGATGTGAGAATGTGAAAATATGGCAATTCATAACATCACCCCCTCTTTAAGGCGCAAGTTCCATTCTGCGCCAGATTTGCTCCATGAGGGCTGCAGAGGGTAGCGTGACATCGAGGGGTTCGGTATCGGGTGGAGGCATAGGTCGGAATAAATGGGATGGAAACTGCGACATAGGGACTTCTATTCGAGCAAGCGCGGGTGGCTTCGGCTTGTTTGGGTACTGTCGGTGAAAATCACGGATGGCTTCGTCGGCATTCTTGAGATTGCATGCCGGTTCCCATGTCTGCTCATGTGTGCCATAACCCTTCCAGTGAACCTTGTATTGGAAACCCCCGCGGTACTTCCGGGAATTCACCACTTTCTCAACCTCCCATTCCGGTTCGGCTCCTTCCAGTACAGGTGGTGGACGCGTGTCTCGGGGTTGCGTCGGAAATTGGGGCTCGTGGTAAGGCGTCAACAAGGCCTCATTGAACACGGGATGGATGTTTTTCCACGTGTGAGGAATCTGGAGCTTGTAAGAGCTCGTCCCGACTTTCTCGATGACTTTAAACGGCCCGAAGCGTTTGTCATCGAGCTTCTTCATTGGTCGGTCCGTACTGAGATTTGTCCCTTACAGCCATACTTTGTCGCCCTCCTTGTACTCTACTGCGTCTGTCCGCTTCCTGTCATAAAACCGTTTCATGTCTTCTTTTGCCATCTTCAATGCCGACCCTACTTCGTCCCATGTTTTCCTCATGCCGTCGGCAAACTCCTGCGCAGTCTCGTTTCTCGATGCCGTTTTCGGAGCGGTGCCTTTGTAGGGGTGTCTGCCCATGTCTGCGAAGAACGGAGTAACCTTGGTTGCTGAGTGTACCCGATCGTTGTAAACGAATTCGGCAGAGGGTAACCATTCATGCCAGTCGTTCTGATGGTAATTGACGAATAACCGTAAGAAATGTTCTATCTCTTGGTTCAACCGTTCTGTTTGCCCATTTGCCTGTGGATGGTACACCGTCGTGAATTCCCTTCAATGCCCAACAGCCGGTATAACTCCTTCATGAAACGCGAGTGGTATTGCGGACCTCGATTGTGTATCATTGTCGCGGCAATCCATGTATGGGGAAGATTCGATCGCGGTAAATACGAGCCATGCCTTCTGACGTCAGGGTGGTGTGTGTTGGTATAATGCGTAACCGCTTTGTGAAATGGTCCACAAACGTGCTGATCGCATTGTATCCTCCCGATTCCGGCAACTCCCAATCATGTCCGTCCCAACTTTCTCCCATGGTTCGCTTGGTACGTCTATAGGATGGAGGGGTGCAGCCGGTTTTGTGCGATGTGACTTTGTAACTTGGCATTTTTGACACCCTTCCACGTATTCGCGGACGTCTCGGCTAATTCCTGGCCACCAATAGGTGCGTGTGATCAACTCGAGAGTCTTGTACCGTCCCGGATGCCCTGCAAGCTGTGCATCATGATGCATTCCAATAACTTTTCCCCGCAATTCCTTGTCCTTCGGTATGTAAATACGATCTTTCCATATAATAAGTCCATTTTCCTTCTCTTCCCATCCTTTTTCTTTGTTTTCTAATGCTTTTTGTACGTATCTGTCCTTGTTTCCTTTTCTTTGTTTGATTTTGTTAAGTAATTCGTCCTCCGGTGTAGCTACTGTATGTAAAGAAAATTGAATTTGTGATATAAAAAACTCCGGTTTTAGCAAAACAACGTTTTGTTATCTTTTTCCCCCTTCTCAAGGCCTGTCATCCTTGACAAGGCATCAGCTTTCCCCATCGTCTTGCCCGGCTTGTGAATCATCTGTATGTCATACTCTGCCAACTCCGTAACCCATCGCGCCTGCCTCCGGTTCAACTTCTGCGGTTCCTGAAGTACTGAAGGTTTTGATGATCGGTGAAAACCTCCACTGTCTCCTTAGCGCCTAGGAGATATTGCCGCCAGTCGTCATCGAGTCCATAATAGCCATCATCTCTTTGTCGTAGATCTCATAATTGCGCTCCACTTCGTTCAGCGCGCGAGATCGGAAAGCTACTGGTCTCCATTTTCCGTCAACAACTGGGAAAGAACAGCCCCGTTGGCATAGTTCGAGGAGTCCGCCTCGACTCGAAACTTGCCGTCGTCGCGTGGTACGATCAGAACGGGTTCTTCCGTCATCCTCCGTTTCAACTCCTCAAACGCCTCATGCTGCTCCATGCCCCAAACCCACTCGCCCTTCCCGGTTAGCGATGTCAACGGCTTCGCTACTCCCGCAAATCCCCGAATGAAACGTCGGTAGAAGTTGCAGAAGCCCAGGAATGACTGCACTTCCTTCTTCTTCGTCGGCTCCTTCCATTCCTTCACTACGGCCACTTTTGCCGGATCCATCTTCACTTCTCCTCCTCCAACAATAACTCCTAAGTAATCTACAGTCTGTGCCTCAAAACTACATTTCTCGGGTTTTAAATACAACTTATTTACTCGTAATATCTCCAATACCTTTCGTACAATCTGTCTATGCTCCTCGAGAGTGTTCGTAAAGATAAGTATATCATCAGGTAAACTATAACATGTCCGCCGTCAATCAACTCCTTCAAGATGTGATTCATGAACGATTGGAACGTTGCCGGCGAGTTTGTAAGTCCGAAGAACATGACTGAGGGCTCGAACAGGCCTCGGTTTGTTCTAAACGCCGCTTTCCACTCATCACCTTCTTTGATCCGGATGTTATTGTAACCCCATCGGACATCCATCTTTGTGAAACACTTTGCTCCCTTCAGCTTGTCGATAAGTTCTTGGATCAACGGCAAGGGATATCGGTTTTTGATCGTCATGTCATTCAATTTCCGATAATCCTGCACGGGCCGAAGACTTCCGTCCTTCTTCTTGACAAAGAAGAATGGTGACGCCATGGGTGAGATTGATGGCCGTATGCGTCCCGTGCGTATGTTTTCCTCCAAGAACTCGTCTAATGCCTTCTGCTCGGATGGACTAAGGGGATAGACCTTGCAGTCAACCGGTTTGGAACCAGGCGTGAGTTCTATCGCGTGATCCCAGGGTCTTCGCTCCGGTAACTTGTCAAAGTCCGCCTTGCTAAATACATCGGAAATTCCTCGATGTAAGGTGCAGCAGCGGATGAAGGCTGTTGTGATCTCAGCTTTTCACCGCTTTTGCGATAGTTGTCCCAGTCCATCCAGAACAACGCTCTCCCTCTTCCAACTTCTCTTCTACATCTTCTCCTTCATCTTCTGGCAGTCGTACTCGGGTAGATAGCCGCAGCGGTCTGGGCATCGATCAAAAGTCAATGTGGATTCCGTCCAGTTGATCGTGGGGTTGTGATATTGTAGCCAATCTAGCCCCAAAAAGATACTTGTTTTGCCGAGATTGGTGACGGCCAACTCAATCTTTTCGGCGTGATCTCCGATCTTCATCCGGACCTCCACAAAACCTTCGATTGCTCCTCCCTCGTTTAGGGTTCCATCCGCATTGTAGACAGGGAGCTTGACCGGTAACTCCTTGATCGGGAGTCCGTTCTTCTCGACGAATTCTTTATTGACGCAAGAACCCGTTGCTCCGCTGTCAAGAAGGGCACTCGTTTCCCATTCAGAGCCTGTGTGTACGCTCTCTATGGTTACTCGGAGTTTCATGTCCTGCCCCTTTGTTCCCCGGATGTACTTCCTCGACTTTTTTAACTCCGTCACGACTTCCACCGCAGCTTCCTTCGTCAACGCTCTGATCGCCATCACCTTCTCCTCTGTCGCTTCTCTCTCTCTCCGCTCCGGCATCCATGCTCTCAAAATTCCCACTGCTCTCGACACTTCATCCTCTCTTAGCCGTTGTGCAATCCACTCGGGCGTATTTGGCTCAAATCTTTCTTTCGCAGGTTTTGTTGGTGAAGTCGTCGATGATATTTTAGATGTTTCAGTACCCGTACTGTAAATAGATTCTGCATCTGACGACCTTTTCCTTGATGACTGCTCCGGCAGGACTGCGTCTACTGCGGGAGCTTCGCAAAACCCAACTCTTCGGCCAGCTTCTTCTTCTCCTCGTCATTCATTTCGGTCCATAGACCCCGAATCGTCTGGGGTCGACCCTTCTTGGACAGAACCTGCTGACATGGCCGTGTTCGCCACAGCTGAAGCAAAGTCCTCTTCGACGTGCATTGTCGATGTCCATCGGCCTGCCGGCTCCTCCATAGGTAACGCCGGTGGCATCTCGTCGTGTGATCGGCGTTGGGGGTGGGTTCGTAGGATTGCTCTCGATGTAGCCGCCTGCGGAGCTTGGGGCCGGACCTGCATGCCGGACCTCTTGCTCGCCGCCCGCCTTCTCCATAGCTGATCGATCTGAATGATCTGTGCCTTCCAATCCTTGTACTTCTTCTGGCAACCCGTCTCGGCTGCCATAGATCTGATCAATGATCTTCTCGTTGACTTGGTCTCGAGAAGTCGCACGACAAATGCGTCATCCTTCGAATATTCCTGCCTGAGTGAGCAGGACCTCGAACTTCTGGAAGAAATCTTGAGCGGTGTCTTGCCCCTGGCGCAACCGCTCGATCTGATCTTGCGCGTCTCGCGCGAGGTTGGAGTCCACAAATCGCTCCTTCAAATTTCCTTGAACTCCGTCCAAGAGACTGTCCATTCCTCTTCTTCCTCGTCGAAGTTCTGGTCCGAGTAGTTCTGGACCCATGCATCTACGTGATCTCCTCGGATGTAGGAGAGAACAACATCGATCCTTTTGGAGTCAGATGTGAGGTTGTTCTTCTTGTCACGGATGTATGTGAACATCGATCGCCACCAGCTTTGTACTTGGACTTGTCCCCGTCATAGTCGTAAGGCTTGTTGACAAGGGATCGGCCTTTGATTTCGACATCGGCATGATGAGCGGGTGTGTGAGGAGCGGTTTCGGGTGCTTCGTTGGACATGATGGATCGGGGTGATGGGATCGGAGAGTGAAAGGGTGAAAGTGGGGATATGGGTGATGCGGATTTGGATGAAACAGGTGAGGGAATAGAGGTTTGGATGAATAGGGAGGGATCGCCTAGATCTGAAATAGAATCCAGGACTTGGTAGGGTGGGGAATGTGGTGTGTATCGTAATGTAAGTAAAGTAGGTAGGTATTGTAACTGTCTACACTATTTTACCGACTACTGACTACGTATCTACGGAGCCCAAGAGCTCGTCACAAGTTCGCAATTGCCCAGCCGACGTCCCTCTGGTGTGAGGTAAGCCGAAGTTTTCCTGGGAACGGGGGTTGACCCGTAAACAGCGCCCACTGAAGTGCAACTGCCAAAAGTTCGTTCTCGTGAGAGCGGCTACTTCCAGCACCCGAGGCAGTTATCTCTAACTGTTAGCCGGCGCTACTGGGACCAATACACACGTATGCGGACGTGCGCTGGGATTAGGAATCCGTCGATCTGTAAACAGAAAAGGGGATGGGAAATGTGCGATGATCAAACAGCAAAGTGCTGATCGACGATCAGGGATGTGTGGTAGGTGGTAGAAAGTAGTTCCGATCTTCTGTTAGCGACTGACTAAGCCACGAGACTCAACCAGGTACCACAGCAAGAACTAGGGAAGAAAGCGTTCACGTTCGTAAGACTAGGCTAGGCCAGGTGTATAAACGAGATCGGAACTAAAGTACAATCATACTACACTACTGCTTATATACTAGTAAGTCTGTGTTTGAGACTCCTTGTCCATACGCGTTTCTACTAGGGATGCTCCACGCCCTTGACCCAGTGTTGTATGCTACTAGTCCGTGAAACCATTAAATACGAGTGGTATCTGCATGTAGGTAATAATACTGAAACGACCATGTGTGCTACGAGTGTCGGTGGTGTGTATACAATAGGGAGTCCATGAGGTATCGGCATGTATGATGTCATCCATGTGTTGGGTGTGTGTCCGACATGAGTACGGCTTCGGTAATGAAAAGGAGTATGATCGGTGACGAAACAGATGATGAAACAGTCCGTTGGTTGATAAGACAAGGCCCCCGATAAGATATGATAAGATGTGAAAGTGTGAAAATATGGTCATTCATAACACTCCGATTAACATCGTTGAAGTGCTTCATCCCCTCGAGTCCGATCCCCGGGGGGCTCTGAAAAGTTAGACGATGTGCATCTTCCAAAGAAGTGCTGCGTCGTTGCGGGGAAGGATGTGTGGAAGGTAATTGTTACTGTGTTCTGGTCTGAAAGTTCCATACTGACTCTTCCCCCCAGGTGGACCCAAGTTTTTTTACTCAAAGTTCCCTCTTCTTGGTCCTGCTGATATTCTTACCGCGCCTCGATCGAACTCGGAGTGCCAAATGCTTGAACAATCTGGATGGCCACTAGGACTCTACATTCCCTCTCCACCTGGTGCCTCTGATTCTAGATGACCCTTGGCTTGACTAAAGCTTCTATTAACCTGACTCCTGCGATTTCTCATCAACGTCTCTCTTTACTTTTTTTGTTCCTCAAGACAAATGCCTCTTGTCATGTACCGTAGAACGAATATATGTATTGTGTGTTTTCCTATGAATCGTTGTCATCACCGTAAGATGCAGTATGTCTCTCTAGGAGGGTCTGAACCTGACTTGCCAGATTCGTTGGGACCTTCTGTTGAACTACTGTGACTCGGAGGTGTCTCTAGTTTGCTTGGAGGAAGTTTTGAGAAGTGCGGGATAATGAAAGCACGCTTCTAAACGAATCAGCCTTTGACATAGCAAGAGCTTTCAATAATTGTGAGCTTGGTCCCAATGCGATAGTACCACAAGTCCGTCAAATTAGAGACGAGGTATGTAATAAGTGAAGCCAATGTACGGAACGAGGATAAGGAAAGTGTAGTGGTCCAAAAGAGATTACGGATTATTGACAACAGTAAGCGGACTGGGTACAGCGGGTGCGGCAGCGCCTGGGGGGAGCATGGTGACGACGGAAGGCGTCCGTGGATGATTCAAGGACACGGAACTGCCGGCCTCTGGTGGAGGCGAATACGTAGGTCGAAACATCAAGAAGGCAGATCACCTCACCTCAAGAGACATACACAGAGCACGCGGAGATCATACGGAATACCTGCGGAGAGATGTCATCAGTTGAACGCTATACATCGCACTCATAGTATCGGGCTGAGGGCGAAGGTGACTTGGTTCTGAAAACGACGAAGAGAGCTTTCACGATCATAAGCTCGTGAGCTTCGATATTGTGAGGAAAAAGATTGAGCTTGTCGGTAGGGAAAAAACTAGGGAACGTCGATATATATAGCTGATTCCTGCGCTTTAATTCGCTCTTATGGAACTGCAAAAGCAGCAACTGAAATGCGCTTTGCATCATCTCTGGCTAAAGCATCCATCAGATCCTGGAATATTTCCACGACAAGAGAACGTACCAACTCCAGCACGCATAGGCTCTATCCTTCGCGTTGCTGTGCCTCAGCTGCTACCTGGGATACATCAACCTCAGTCGCGCGATACAGATGGTCGTGCAGTACCCGCCTTTTGCCGCGCCTCCTCTTCCCTTCGCTCCATGAGCTACGCATAACATTCGGTTCAACGCACTCTGTACAAATCGTCCTATTAACGCACCTCTGTAAAATATAAGCCGGTAAATTGAACATGAAAGTGGGGCTACTTGCCCTTTCCAGCGCGTATCGTGTTATTGTGAACTTGAAATCCAACAAAAGCCGTGTAGGCAGTGAGCCCGACTAGGGAGTACACCACTGTACGGTGCACAATGTCTAAGATGGGGAGCATGGGTGGTGGTCGAGCGAGAAGAGCGTTCGGTGACATCGGGCCGGTAAGCGCTTAGTAAATTTGGTGACAGTTGTACGCGACAAAAAGTAATGTACACTAGCATCTACTCCTCCTTCTTTGCTGTGTCTACCCGCTTCTCTGCAGCGGCTATAGCAGCGGCATCGGTCTGAGGGCCAGCAGCAGCCATGCCAAACATTCCTGGCGCAGCCTTGAATGGCCTTTCAGGAGCCTTCTTGCCAAAGATATGGATAGCCACAAGCTGGGCATCGTAGACACCCTTGAGGCCCATGAGCGATTGAATGAATAATGGCTGCGTGAATTTCATGTAACCGTGGAGGAACGCCATCATGGCCACGCCAGTGTACACCGAGCGAAGCTGTAGACCCAGAGTCAGAGCGAGGAGGAGACGTGGACGTTACACGTACTAGTTTAGATGTCTCTGCAAGGTCGTAGTCGCGCACTGTGGTAGTGACAAGCTGTCCGGGCTCCTGGGACATTGGTGACGGGGCTTCAACTGTAATGTGTCAATATAAGTAGTTGGACTAGGGAGAGACAGCAAAAGCGCGCACCGTATTTCAAGACGGTCTGGTCGTTCTTTTTCTTGATAGTAAACGACACGTAGTAGTATATACAGAGAATGATGGCCTGGGCCGCCACGTATCCAATGCGGGCATAGTTGAGGACGTCGGGATCGTCAAACGGTATTTTGCGGGCGACTGCAAGGGTCAGATAGCGTCGAGCGGGGCGGGATATGGCGCACCCTGCATCGCGCCCAGCGAGATAACCATGTTCTGCATTCCGGTGTTCATGATGGGATGAACGAAAAAAGCAAAGGCGCAGACGTGGATGGTCGTGGGAAGCCGGGCCGGCAAGCGGCTGACATCAGCTTTTTACAGAAATTTCGAGTGCTCCCTTACTCTCACCTTTACCTCCTTCTCCTTGCTTTCTCTTCTTGACTGAAGACTAGTAAAACAAACGAGGTACGCTGCTCTTGTCGAGTTCAAACTCGTTGCTTATCTCTCTGTATTGCCTAGGTAATTGCAGTTTTCTAGACACAGACTGCTCTTGCTCAACGACACCCAGATGCACCGACTTTCCACCTCTGCACGCGCACTCCGCCTCAAGACCAACCGCGCTGGCGTTTCTCTTACCCAGCTGCGTGGTGCGCACAAGGAAATCAAGTTTAGCAACGCCGGACGCGCCAGCATCCTTGCTGGGGTCAACGTTCTTGCCGACGCCGTCAGCGTCACCCTCGGTCCCAAAGGACGCAATGTCATCATTGAGCAGTCCTATGGTGGTCCTAAAATCACCAAGGGTGCGTACACGCTTTTCTTTGTCATACTTTTGCTTACCCGCTCTCAGACGGTGTCACTGTCGCCAAGGCGGTTACCTTGAAGGACAAGTTTGAAAACCTTGGTGCTCGTCTCGTTCAGGATGTTGCCCAAAAGACCAATGAGATTGCTGGTGACGGCACCACCACGGCCACCGTTCTTACCCGAGCTATTTACGCAGAGGGTGTCAAGAACGTTGCCGCCGGTTGCAATCCCATGGACTTGCGGAGGGGCGCCCAAGCTGCTGTCGAAAAGGTCGTCGCGTATCTGTCCTCGCACACAAAGACCATCACTACCAGCGAGGAAATTGCCCAGGTCGCGACCATTTCTGCCAACGGAGACACACATGTTGGCAACTTGATTGCTCAGGCAATGGAAAAGGTCGGCAAGGAGGGTGTCATTACCGTCAAAGAGGGTAAGACCATCGAGGACGAGATAGGTATGTGTTCTCTTCATGCCATATCACTTGAAGCTAATTGTCTCGCCCAGAAATCACCGAGGGCATGCGCTTCGACCGTGGCTTCATTTCGCCCTACTTCATCACAGACGTCAAGGGTCAAAAAGTTGAGTTCGAGAAGCCTTTGTTCCTCCTCAGCGAGAAGAAGATCTCTGTGCTCGCCGACATACTACCTTCCCTTGAGATTGCCGCCCAGGCAAGACGTCCTTTAGTCATCATCGCCGAGGACGTTGACGGTGAAGCCCTTGCTGCTTGTATCCTCAACAAGCTACGCGGACAACTGCAGGTTACCGCCATCAAGGCTCCTGGCTTTGGTGACAACCGCAAGAACATTCTCGGTGACCTTGCCATCCTCACTGGTGGAACCGTCTTCTCCGACGAGGTCGATATCAAATTGGAACGGGCTAGCCGGGAGATGCTCGGCAGTGCTGGCGGTATTACTGTCACCAAGGAGGACACTATCGTCCTCAACGGTGAGGGTGAGGCTTCCATGATCTCTGGACGCTGTGAGCAGATCCGTGCCGTCATTGAGGATTCCACTACCAGTGACTACGACAAGACGCGTCTCCAGGAACGTCTGGCCAAGCTCGGTGGTGGTGTCGCAGTCATCAAGGTTGGTGGTGCCAGCGAGGTCGAGGTCGGCGAGAAGAAGGACCGTTACGATGATGCTCTGAATGCCACGCGTGCCGCTGTGGAGGAGGGTATCTTACCCGGTGGTGGTGTCGCTCTTCTCAAGGCCAGCTTAATTTTGGGCAAGGAGGGTGGCAAGGGCACAGAGACCAGTGTCCCGACCGCCAACTTTGACCAGGAACTCGGTGTCTCCATCATCCGTCGTGCTCTCGCTGGCCCCGCGCGCGCTATCCTTTCCAACGCGGGCGAGGAGGCTTCCGTCATTGTTGGCACCATCTTGACGCAGTACGGCTCGGAAGACAAGTTTGCCATGGGTTACGACGCGAGCAAGGGCGAGTACGTCGACATGATCAAGAAGGGTATCGTGGATCCCCTCAAGGTTGTGCGGACGGCGCTTGTCGATGCCAGCGGTGTAGCGAGTCTGCTGACGACGAGCGAGTGCTGTATCGTCGAGGCAGAAGTGGAGGATAAGACTCCGGGTGGCGGCATGGGTGGTATGGGAGGCATGGGCGGTATGGGTGGTGGCATGGGCTTCTAAGTGCCTAGAGTTTCGGCGAAAAGTACTAGGGCATCTTGATGGATCATTAAAAGCTGACTGTATCTTATTTTCATTTAGTTCATTGCATTTCACCCCACTCAATCCACATTGTATAATGCATTCCTTGAAAGTTTTGGGAGCGAATATTAAACATTTACGTATCATCTTCAGTCCATGGCGCCCAACATTGCCCATATGCGCGCGTCCGCTAGTCTGGTAGTGAGTACTAATACAGAAAATGCATACAAGTCACCCGTGTTGTACGTGTAGCAATTAATCTACATCGGTTAGAGCACCGTTCAATACCCATTTGTAGCCTTCACTCCTTCCATAATAGCCACCCCAGACGACCTAATGAAAATGTCAACACAGCGATCCACGACACTATATAGCACCACTCACGTTCCAATCCTCTCAGCCCCAGCCGCCATCATCTCCCGACACTTTTCCACACTCCTAATCCCCGCACTCGCCTTCACTTTAATCCCACTCGCGCGCTTCATCAACGCCACATGCCGCGCACTCGCGCCGCTGCTGCCCACCGCGAACCCCGTGCACGTCTTGACAAAGTGCGCCCCTGCCTCGGCGGCGATGAGCGATGCGGCGACGATTTCCTCGTCTGTCAAAAAGACAGTCTCCAGTATCACTTTGAGTGGCACGTCCGAGGTGGTGACGCAGGCGGCGATGTCGGCAAAGACGAGAGCGTAGTCTTTCGAGCGGAGCGCGCCAATGTTGAGCACCATGTCGACTTCGCGGGCGCCGTCGGCGATGGCTTGGTTCGTTTCGCTGTCGTGGGGTTGCAAGGTTTTGGCTATAGTTTAATGGGAACGCGCACTTACAAGGCCTTTACTTCAGATTTCGACGCGCCGAGGGGAAACCCGATCACTGCACACGGTATAACGCCAGACCCCGCGAGGCGGCGCGCGACGTGCGGGATGTTCGCCCCGTTCACGCAGCAGGACTAGGGAATCTCTCAGTAATCAGCGCGCGTGAACAAGTTAACGTTTGGTGGGGAAACCTTGAATTTGTACTGGAGCGCCTCATCACAGAGCTTATCGATATCAGCACGCGTCGCGTCTGGTTTCAACAGCGTGTGGTCGATGTAGGATGCGAGACTTGTGTTGTCTGTGTTAGGCCCAGGGAGCACATGTACATGTTGAAAGGGGAGGTTTGAGGTTTCGTTCAAGATGGCCTTGATCTTGGGTTCGAGCAAGGCAGCCCATTCTGCGTTTGTTCGGTCCATGGCTCTGTATGAATCGGGGTTGGCATCTCGCTGGCTGGATGGCAATCGATGGGCTACGTACACCTAAGTATGGCGATGATGGCAGTTTCTCAAGCATGGAACGGAGGCACATGATGGTCGTGTCCAGCCTCCAATACACGCCGGCCCGATCGGTTTGCAGTAAGATGCTGGAAAACAAGACTCTGACCTTCGCTATTCCGACCTTGAGATTCAACCCCAGCAGTCCTTCGAACGTCGTAGCTCACTATCCGCGTCCGCATATCAATACAAACTGAGCCGCGGCGCCGTGCATTCTACAACTTGTGAATCAATTGAATGCTTTACGACTACGGCGCTGAAGGAACTTCCTCAACGGAGCTGTAGAAAATGCAAGCATACTCATTGGAATATCAGAGACCCGTCAGGTTATTGTATATATAGAAACCAAGGTCATCTCAACCGACCAGAACTTTCGTTTGCGTTCACCGCACCAATTCCTTACTGTCTTCCGGCTCCTACAACGGACTCACAGTTTACCATTTCGCCGTGCCGTATCCCTCGGAAGGCGATAAAATAGGCAACAATGCTATGAATCTACCCGTGGAGATTGTGTGGCGTAAAGATCAGAACACTTTACTATTTGACAGGCTGTGCCGTACGTCTCGAAAGGAACCCTATCCTTCAGAAATACGTTGGTTATGCTTACTGCGTTCCTTGACCAACGTAACACAAAAGTCAACATTCGAGTCTGCAACAAGGGAGGGAAGGGGGATTAAACTACAACGTGCGGATATAAGTTAACATAGCCCATGAAAGAATGTGTTGTACAACTGGGACGGCGGGGGGAGGGGATAGGATGAACCGGGGGGCGTGGTATAGGAAAAACAAACAAATCCACAAACAAAAGGACACAAAAACGAAAACGTAGGTATAAATCCTGTGGGGTAACCAAATCAATGCCATAACCTTCATCCCTCTTCTATCATCAACAACATAATCCTCATCATAGTGCGATGCCACTCGATCTATACACCATCCCGGTGCCAGTTCTGGGTTTCAGTCCTGTGGAACCCAGTGGTATCCTGGGAACGGGCACTGGCCGTTCATTGGTAGTATGTGTTCCACTAATTGCTCGCGCGGGCAGTTTGAGGGCTTTCGGGGCCCCACCGGTGTACATGCTCTTACTTCTCTTCCTCTCTAGGGTATTTAATGGCGATATTCCCATTCGAGACGCCTGGTCCGCCTGTATCTGTGTCTTGCTGGGTCTGCGTATGCTGCCCGTCCTTGGATTTGGTAAAGAGGGAAGCAATTTGTCTTTGTCTAGGGAAGGCGATGTCGGACTTGTCGGCGCTTTCGGGGCTTTGAAAACCTCATCCTCCTCCATGAGGCCTTGCTGGAAAGCCTTGTCGAAGCCGCGAATCGTTACTGGAGGATGATTGTAAGAGGAAGACGTGGACGTGGACGAATTACGTGAACGTGGGGGATGAAACGAAGACAAGGATGACGAGGACGACAGACGCGGCCGAGGAACGCTATATCCAGAACTCATCGTCGAACGCCAGCCAGAAGCCAAGCTGGAGGCAGATGAGTGCAAGCGAATGCTCTGGTAATCTTCCGATCCTGCTTCGCTTGCAGAACGACGGAGATTAAGTGATGATAATTTCCGCGTAAGCGGTGACGGCGCATCTTCATCCTCACTGGAGGTAACGGTAAGTCCAATGTGTCAACAAGTGCGGTATGAACTTGCCTGTCGCTCCACCCTAGACCGGTAGTCAACCCTATGCCACCACGCAAGAGTTTGCCATCTTTGTGTCTGACTCTTCGACGCGGGGTGTCACGGGAATCCTTCAGAATGGAAGATTTGGTCGAATTAGTAGTCACTGATTGAGCTGTCAGGCACCCGTACAAGAGCAAGAAGCAGTTTCTGTCAGACTCACGAACGCTAATCGTACTTGCTCTCGGATCAATCCCCTCGTCACTCGTCAATGAATCCATGGACGTCGACTTTGGAAGAAGCTTGGACTTTGGGGAAAGTAGCCCGTGCTTCACCATGAGGTGACTAGGGTGAGTCGATAAGTCATGCAAGTCGGATAGGCGGCAGAAAACGTACGGAAGCGGAGTGTGCAAATCTAAACTGGAATCCGAGTCGCTTCCTTCGCCTTCGAGCTGTCTTTCGAGCTCGCCATAATCGTCAATGAAACTATCTTCCCAGGTTGACGCCGCGGTAAACGTGCTACTTCGGTCGTAGGCCAAACCGATAGGCGATGATGCGCGTCTGCGAGTGGAGGAAGGGGGTCGAGATGTAGACGTAGATCGCGCAGAGAATGTGGTGGAAGCACTGCGGCGCGGACGCGGTGTCCGAGATATAATATCGGTGATCTCAGGCGAGACGGACCGCCCAGTGGGAATGGAAGACGTGGATTGGGAGAGGGCAATAGGCCGGACGCTGCGGTCTGAGAATGTGCTCTTCCAGCTCCGGACGGACTCTCTCTTTGGTGCAGCAGCGGTGGTGGTGGTGGTGGTTAGGGCTTCAAGGTCATCGTCGTCGTCATCGGCGGGCAAGTCGTGCATGGATATACTGGATATTGAGTCGTCTCTGGTGCCGAGCAGGCGTTGTGCATCGTGCCAGGAGAAACGGGAAGGACCTGGCACGGGTGGCAGGGGCGACGCTGGTGGGCGCGACGGCGGTGGATTCGGGGAGACTGGGAGGGACGGCGAGGGCGGGATAAACGAAGGTGGTTCAGGGAATGACTCTAGCAGGAGAGGGACGCCCGCCGTTCTCCTGGACATTATCGAGGAGAAGAAAGAGAAATGTCACCGTGACTTGTGACAAAAAGATTTACCGCCCTTCCATGATATATGCTGTCTCTTCTCTTCCAGAATGGGACTGCCAGCACAAGGTTGCTGTTCGTTATGGCAGTGCCATCGCCCATGCTACGTACATTCTCCTCGTCTCTGGCGCGTAGCGTTCACTGCACGGATGCACACGGATTTTCCCTTAATTAAGATCTTCCCGGACCTGTCTATCGATCGTCGGCCCCTCTCTCTCCATGTGGCGCAATCTCCTATGCTCCTATTCTCGCTTTCTCAATTCTCAACTCGCCACGTCGGTATTCAGCACTTTGCACAGTATAGCAGCCCACAATACATGACCGGATCTAGCATGACCGGGCTTCATAATCGTCATCCTTGACAACCATTTCCCGTTGCTTGATGTCGAAGCTTCATCTACAGACTATGCCATACATGCCGAAATATAAAAGGTTATCTCGTACGTGCAGACGTCCATTTAGGGATATGGCAAGCTTTTCGGCATGGCGGATAGCAGCATGGTACGAAACCTTCCTCTCCAACTTGCATGTTCTGATGACCTGCAGTATATTCTTCGAATAGTAGAAGCTGCTGCTTTGTGCCCTTCATATCGACTACGGACTTCTCAAGTACGTAGCTTCCTGGTCAATATAGTGACGGTGAATCCCTCCAGACGGAAGAATTTTAGCGACCTGAACAAATGTCCAGATGTTCCGTAGTCTTACCCCCACATGGCGCATGGAGCACCTTTCCGCTTGAGCACGCTGCACAGCCTTCGAACGTTGGATTTCCACATAGTCGCCGACGGCATATTCCGAGCATCCTTTGCTTTAGTACTACCATCGTCTCGCGTTCTCTTCTATACCCATCAGTTTCTTGTTCCGACGCTTTGCTATACTTACAAGATGACCTTTTCTACGTCAATCTTTGCGCGATAGCCAATGTCCAAGGACGATCGCTTGTGCGCTCCTTCGCGTTTTTGGATAACCGCAGCGCAAAACGCTATTAATAAAGACATGACGAACGGAGAGGCCTATATAGAGACCTATGGCTAAATGTTCTGACTTTCTTTGCACTCCTTCCTCTATCCATGACCTCACGGCGCGGCCACTTTGAAGAGTCCACCGTCAGTCTGATTTCTCCATCCTCCACGGTCGCGCCACATTGGCCGTCTCCCCAGAATCCTCGGGAATCTTGGGTGCGCGACAAGCTTTTTTCGATTGGTCCAACCATCTGAAAGTTGATACTAGGGGGACACACGCTACAGCGCTGCTTCAAGAATACAATCGATTTCTGACCAAGTTCTTGATTCTTCTTGGAGCCCTAGCTCGTTTATTGAGCATCCTCTAGTTTTCCCTTGGTGCGGACCCACGGACATGGGGATCCAATGTGTCTCCCAACGTAGCCGAGCCCGACGACGAGCTACATTGCCCGACGGTCCGGAATGGCAAACTCGTTGAAGATAGCGACATATCCTTTTCCAGCCGCGGGATCGCCAATCTAGGATGCCTATTTATCCTATGCATCGGGATCCTCATGCTTTTGTGGGGTTTACTCTCTTGCTCTTTGGCTTGACGTCTGATCCCATTTAGCTTGGGTTACCCAGTGTTGTCTTACGTTCAAGAGCGATTAAACTCATCCAGCTCTGGCTCTAATTTACTGGGAGCCAATGCAACTGGACAGGTATTTGCTTCTGTGACGATCCTTTCATTTCCTTGTCATGATTAAACATGACCTAGATACCTGACATGGGCAACTTTGGGCTTATAGACCGCGACACTCCAGAATCGGCTTACACAAAGACCAGCTATCGGGACGGGTCAAAGTGGGTCCTGGTATTTTCGGATGAATTCGAGCAAGAAGGAAGGACTTTCTATCCAGGGGAGGATCCATACTGGGAGGCGGTTGACCTTCACTATTGGGTACGTGCCTACTTTACTGATCCGAGCTTCTTAACATTGAGCTGTAGTCGACGAACAATTTGGAATGGTATGACCCAGCCGCTATAACCACCGTGGGCGGTGCTTTGAATATCACGCTTTCCGCAAAGCCAACCCATGGTCTGGATTACCGAGGAGGTGCGTTCGTTTTCGTACCCTCCAGGACGAGGCGCCTAATCATCTCGCAGGTATGCTGTCGACATGGTGAATAGCTTCGATCCTCCTCCCAGCTGCAAAGCGGCTGAATTGTAGGGCCCCAGGAACAAGTTCTGCTATACAGGCGGCCTTTTCGAAGTCGGTGTCCAGCTTCCTGGAGCCGCCGATGTGCAAGGCTTATGGCCAGCCATTTGGACAATGGGTAACCTTGGACGTGCTGGTTATGGTGCTACACTCGAGGGAACTGTGCGTTGATACCCCCAAAATCCTTTCTCTCTTCCCGTCCTCATACTTGCGAAATTCTAGTGGCCATATTCATACGACGCATGCGACGTTGGTACCGCAGCTAACCAAACCATCGACGGCAAACCCACCGCGGCGACTACGAGCGGGTACGAATCCTCGAATTACGAGCTGTCTTATCTTCCTGGACAAAGGCTATCGCGTTGCACGTGCGATGGCGAGAGCCACCCTGGCCCGAAGCACAGCGACGGCACATACGTTGGCCGCGCAGCACCGGAAATTGATATGTTTGAAGCCCAGGCATGCCACCTCTTCGCAGTCGCGCAGCGGTACTCATTTGTAAACTTCAGGTAACTGACGGTGTTGGTTATGTTTCGCAGTCGGGGCAATGGGCTGTACGCTAGCTTCTACTTTCTCTTTCTCTCGCCCTCATTGTGATGCATTTAGCCTTTCAACGAAGGCTATGTGTGGGATAATAGCTCGGCCAATTTGATTATTACAGATTCTACGGTGTCGACGCTTAATTCTTATATTGGAGGCGATTATCAGCAGTCGACGTCTGTGGTTTCGGAAACGGCGCAAGCGTGTTATCAGTATGAAGAGGGGTGCTTTTCAGTATACGCGTTTGAGGTGTGTTATTCAAACTATCAACGTTCGTCGCTCATTTTACTCTTAGTATAAACCTGGTAAGTTGGCCGCCAGCCAACCTACGTTCGAAATGTTCATTGACGACTGTTAGGCTATGACGCAGATGACGCTGTCAGTAAACGTTCCACTCACTTGACACTCGCATGGTGCTGATATGCGTACTATAGTATATCAGCTGGGTCAACAACGGTACCCTCACATGGACTATCAACGCCGCTGGAGTGGGTGCTGACACTGGAGTCAACATCTCGGCGAGACCGGTTACACAAGAGCCGATGGTATGTAGAGAATTGCACTTCCCCCCCAATCCCTACGCTCATCTCTGTGTCTGCAGTACTTGATCGCGAACCTAGGCATGTCCTATAACTTTGGCTCCATCGATTTAGACGACATGGTGTTTCCTGTGTACATGCTCATCGACTACGTGCGTGTATACCAGGATCCCAGCAATATCAACTTGGGGTGCGACCCGGATGGCTTTCCTACCGCGGAGTACATTAGCACGTAAGTCTTCCTCGACACATGGGTTGCTCGTATGACAAGCTGATGGCAATGGCACGAAAGATATCAAGAAGCGTACGTGAACCCCAATCTGACGACATGGGTAGACGGTTACGGACAGACTATCCCAAAAAACTCATTAGTGGATGGCTGCTGAGACGCAAAAGGACTCTCACATTAATAATAAATCTACTTGACAAACATGAATCTGTAGCATTCTCGACTTCTGTATTAATGAACGTGGACAATCCGATGTAACAGCCAATAAATAGAGGATGGCGTTGTAATATCCAAGAAAGCGGAGTACTGGAATCGAGTGGTAGGGAACGACTGTCGTCGAGTCTAAATAATAATGTATCTATCACGGCAACATCATACTGGGTATAGATTTTGCGAGGACGCCGACTATTTCGGAATGCTCCGTCCTTCTGACGGTAGTCCCGTCGAAATAAGTCGAGGTGATCCTAGCTTCCTCAAGCGACCATGTCGGGAAAGTTCGCGACTTCATATCCACCTCGAAAGAACCCTGGAAAACAGTAGTCAGATGAGAGGACGCGCGTTCTGTTCCTTAGAGAGACGCACCAAACGAGTCATCCACCTCTCATCATTATCATCTTCTCCTTTGAGTTCTATGATGCGTAGCCATACAGAGTATACACGGGGTACAGAAGACGCAAGAGCGTCGATGAGCTGTGGGTTGAGCGTGTGCACG
Source organism: Mucidula mucida (assembly GCA_015501055.1). NCBI lineage: Eukaryota > Fungi > Basidiomycota > Agaricomycetes > Agaricales > Physalacriaceae > Mucidula > Mucidula mucida. The sequence goes on from JADNYV010000029.1 coordinate 304,067, forward strand.
ACGAGATTGAGCGATTCCAGGGACGATGATATGGCCATGTAGTGCACAAAAGCTTTAAGAAGGACCTTGGCCCCGTCTAGAGATAAATACATGCTGACGCCGTGCACGTCGAGATGCTGCAGGTGATGCACGTGAGTCGCAGGACGATCTTCGGTAGACCACTGTTGACACGTCAGACTATTACTTGAGGCTGTAAGGAGCCGCACAGACCTGCTCGACAGATAACATGTGGTGGAAGGCGAGATTGAGGGAAAGCAACGAGGGCGGAAGCCGAGACAGCACCTCCACAACATCCAGCGCAAGCACGTCGACGGTTAACTTCAACTCCTGCAACACGCCACCTTCTTTGCATACGCCTACTAGTTCCCGGAGCTGATCCATGTCGAACGCCAATCCGTCCAGATGAAGGCAGGTTAGGGTATATATGTTTCGATCAATAGCAGCAAGTGCTGTCGATAAAGAGGAAGAGGTTATATAGAGGCCAAGGGTCCTCAGCATACCCAAGTTTTCACTCGAGCAGAGAGCGGTAATAGTACGGTCCAATCTCTCCACATCGTCATCCAGATCCGTCGCAGCAACGCCCCATTCCACGCTGGAGAGGGTATCTGCGTGTTCATTGTACAGAGAAAGCAAAATAGCTTCTTCCAGCGTGGGGAGAACCAGGGATAATCGGGATAGACGGGGAAACGTTAAGAATGACGCGATAGCACCGTTGATACCAACGTGTGACCTGATAACCAAGCTCTGCAGATTGATACGGGCGTTGTTGATGAATTGAGAAACGATATGAGATGGATCATCCCCATGGGCGTCGCCCGACCGGTCCAACAAAAACTGGACAGAATGCAATGATGGGAATGAATGATGCGCCGCCATTCCCAGCAACGTGCGGAACCGCCCCGCAGGCGCAGACAGATGGAGAACGCAGATGGTCTGAGCGAACAGCTTCCATGCAGTGGATAGGAATGGGATTAGGTCGTGCGAGAAAATGTGGTCGCGCCAGTTCACGTGAAATTCGTGGACGTTGTGCATGCCTTCGAGGGCTCCTGTCATAGCACGAATGATTTCGTTTGAAGAATAGATGGTCGACCCGCGGCGGTGGTGCGAAGTGAAGACGGCGTGGGTATCAACATAGAGGCTCTTGACACGTCTGGCGACAATAGGGTCTCTATTGCGGAATCCTATGTTTAGTGGTCACTGGGTGGAAAGCAGACGTACATACTTAAGGCGCTCCAAAAGCTCCATTTTGTCGTCGTCAAAGTCGTCGAACTGGATAGTTCTGTACTTTGTATTCATAGCAGCATAGTGTAGTGCGCGGTTGACACCATAGAGAGTCCGAAGCTGAGCCGCTGGAATGTAGACAGAGATACATTCCCAAATATCATAGGGCAGGAGTATGGAGTCGATCGCCGTCATGGTGTATAATCAAGAAAGATGGGCGAACGTGTCAACTTGAGTGGTCACCAAGATGAGTATGGGGATATTTAGGAGGATGAGATGATGTTGGGGTTAACGGTCTCAAGATAAGCATCCCCAAGATAACGCGCGAATGGAGATAAGACAGCGGCGCACACTACTCTCGCTGAAGAGAGAAACAAACAGAGGACAGACACGGAGCTGCATATGGTCCCGCTTCCCAGCGATCGGGGTGCCATGGACGTTGCAGATTGGGGAAACAGCGATCGCGACTGATGCCGTCTTCGGCGTAATACCACCGTTAGACCCGAAGGCATGCGCACACTTTCTTGTTCAAAGACCTTCCTTTCGGTCTTTTCAAGGCATACTCTTTCTTCAGTGTCGGCCGGGAAGCCATAGAACTTCCGGCTGAAAGGACCGACACGAATCTTTGCAGTTTGTCCAGTTGACCTTCAATCTCCAGTCTCCCACTCAAATATACCCTTCGTTGCCCATATCCTCAAATTTCCGGGCTCCCCTTCTCACCCTTCGTGCTTGAATGAATCCTTAAATACTAAGGTTGCACAATTCGCTTCTCAACTGCATTGACTGGCTGTGGTGCGTCTGTAGTTGTCTGACAATATTCATCGACCTGAGGGTATCTGACCTACGGCAACTGCCTCAGGTCATTTCTCTTGTGCGCGCTATACAGGCTCAGCGCGCCTTGACTTTTCTGAGATCTCATTGTATCATACATCGCTTTTCAGCTATGTTTTAGGATGTTGAGTATGTACAATTTTTGTTTCTTGGGACGTTCCCTTCTCTTTGTCGATCCCTCTATCTCCTGGCACGAGCGATTCAGGACGCAAGACTGGCCTGAACAATATCCTGTTTCGTGTACTGATGTTAAGTATGCCCAGTGGCATGATTCCTTCAGAGCCTTTGAGCGACTGTGTATGACATATATGGCACAGATATCATGCTAAGAGGACGTTCTACAAGATCAAGACTCGACTTTTGGTGTCAATTGCGTTCGCGAAATGTAAATACTCGAGATAGTAGAACTCTTGTCATAGCAGGACGTTCTCAAAACATTGGAGTACAATGCTATACTTATCAACCCGCTATCACGATACAACGCACATGCAACGTGCGCTATCCTTTACCTGCCGGCTGTGGTGGTGGTTTGAAATCCATCGTATCGCGTCCGTACGCGGCTCGGACAGTGTTCGGAGATAAACAATCACCGGTCTGTACGGTCCGAAGTACGTATTTAAACAGACCATTGAGCGCTGGATCTCTTTTTCTCTTTCTCTCTCTCCTCAACATATTTACACTCGGAATACAACTCGATTTACTTGAGCAACGATGCCCGCCGCATCTGAAGCAGTGTTGACCCAGATCCTGGCGCAGCTCGAGACGTTGCAGGTTTCGCAGCAGACGTTGCAGGCAAAGGTAGATCTATCCAGTTTCCTCTCATATTCACCATGTAACATTGTTAGCTCGATGCGATGACAGAGAACAAGGGGCGACCGATGTCGGTGAGCCCACCGGCGACGCCTGAGCGGCGAGGGATCCCTATACCCGGAACATCGCCGACGGTGCACGAGTCGTTCAAGGCCTCGTTGGCGTCGGCCAGTCCCGCCACGAGTCCAACCTCCTCGACCCCCTCGGACAAGGAACGCGAGAGACTCCTTTACCCTGGACGAGTTAACCTCACGAGTACGTCGTTCACCTCGTGTCAACACTGATGTTTGACGCTCTGCAGCTTACCCCGACCAGCATGGCATCAAGCCTTACCAGATGTCCTGGGGAGAATCCGATCCCGCTACGCGTGGCCCCGTGATCTGCTCGCGCCTGCCCGGGTCTATCAAGGCGCGAAATGCGCTCGGCGCCCATTCAGGATCCTATTCCATCTACCGTGCCCTCGCCATCGGCATGGGCACCCTGTCGCCCACCCACAAGCCAGATTACTCTCTGACAGAGCCCCCAGTCTCCATTCCCCTCCATCCTCAGTGGAAGAATGTCGTCTCGTTTGATCCCTGGGGACATCTTGTGCCCACAGTTTTCCGCAGCGAGATTGACTCTGGATTGGATGTGCGGCCCAGTATCGCTGTTACCAAAGCGCATCTCAAGATGAGCGAGATCGACGAGTGCTCAAGGCGTGGTGAGATTGTCATTGACGGAAACATTGTCTTGAAGAGCCGTCCGCTCATTGACGAACATGGTAATCAGACCGATCAGGATCCTGGTGTCGAAGTCAACGTCAGTAAGGCTGCCATTGAGCCCGTCTGGTTCCTTCCTGGCGTCGCTGAGAGGTTCGGCATCTCTGAAAGTCTGCTACGACGCGCTCTCTTTGAAGAGACTGGCGGCATGTACCCCGAACTCATCACCCGGCCTGATATCAAGGTCTTCCTACCCCCCATCGGTGGCATGACGGTTTACATCTTCGGCCCGCCTGCGTACATGTCCGACGAGAGTAAGATACTTACTCTTCGTGTCCACGACGAGTGCAACGGTTCAGATGTCTTCGGATCCGACATTTGTACATGCAAGCCCTATCTGGTCTACGCCATCGAGGAGTGCATTCGCACCGCGCAAAAGGGCGGTGTGGGTGTTGTCGTTTACTTCCGCAAGGAAGGTCGCGCTCTCGGCGAAGTGACCAAATATTTGGTGTACAACTTGCGCAAGCGGGGCGGTGATTCCGCAGACAAGTACTTCAAGAGTACAGAGTTGATTGCCGGTGTAAAAGACATGCGTTTCCAGGCTCTTATGCCCGACGTTCTCCACTGGCTCGGTATTGGAAAGATCGACAACATGGTGTCCATGAGTGACATGTAAGTCCCATTGTATCTTTCTCCTGGTATTGAGCTGACGTTTCTTTTAGGAAATACGATGCCATCGTCAACAGCGGTATTCCAATCCACAAGCGATATGATATCCCAGACCATCTCATTCCACCCGATTCCCGTGTCGAGATCGACGCGAAGATTGCTGCCGGCTATTTCTCCAGTGGGAAGCAAGTCACTGAACAGGATCTTGTCAAAACGGTTGGTAGGACTTGGGAAGAGACTGATCATTGATACCACCACGGTCAGATGTCATGTATGTGTAGATAGCGATTGTACTAATGTTTGGCTTGCCTCTTTGATTTGTCTTTGATGATACTAGATTTCTTGAGGGGCACAAGCTACAACCGAAACGCAATAAAACAGGCCGATCTTCGTTGTGTAGTTCTACGGCGTGATAAGGACGCCCAATGTTCGACTTTCTTCACCTAAGGGCGTATAGTTGAACTGAGTAGCGACGACGACAACATCTACACTAGTCACTGCAGCAAGTACTATCGTTTACAGACTTGGATAATTCAATTCGTGGTTTTGTCGGATATGGCGCGCGCGTTTGCGCATAAAGATGAGAAAAAGTATGACTTGAAGCTGATTCACATATGTACACGTACACCTTTCAGAAACTGCTACAACATCCCACATTCATTGGCGTCCCAAGGCATCTAATGCCGGTCGCCCATATGTAGGAATAGAAGCAGGCTCATTGTCCAAAATAGCTTCAATTCGTTCCAGCACATCACTTGTCAGTTTCGGAAGAACCTCGAGAGCCTTGAGATTCTCCAGCACTTGTTCCGGTCGCGAGGCTCCAAGAATAACAGTCGACGTATTTGGGTTACGTGCTACCCACGCTAGTGCGAGCGAAGCCATAGTCGTGTGCAACTCTAGCTCAGACCGTGAGTATCCGAGCCAGACTTGGGAAGCATTACGAACCATCAGCAATCTTCGTGAGCTCGCGAACTTTGCGTAACTGTTCCTGCCCTTCTGGAAGTGAGAGCTGCTTGGCCATATGGGAAAGACCGTTGGCGTCGTTGGCGAGACGCGAATCCGCAGGAATCCCATCGTTGTATTTTCCGGTCAGTATCCCACTTGCAAGAGCACTGAACACGGTCGTGCCCAAGCCGTAGTTCTTGTACAGCGGCGCGTATTCCTTCTCTGGGCGTTCTCGAGTGAACATGCTATTCAGTGTGGCGGTTAGTATATATAGGATCAGACGGAGAATGCAGAAAGCTTACTTGTGCTGACATTGTTCTGCGATAGGAGCAATGAGGCCGAGTTTGTCAGCGATGTGATGAGCCTCTTCGATTTGCTGGGCAGTCCATTCCGATGTGGCCCAGTAGAAAGCCCATCCTTTTTCGATCACATAGTTGAAAGCGCGGACTATCTCTTCCATCGGGACGTTCACATCACATCGATGGGCGAATATCACGTCGACATAGTCCATCTGAAGCCTGGCCAGGCATTGTTGCGTGCCTTCGATGATACTATTCGGCACTCAGCATTGCGTGCTCAATCGATCAACTTGCTTGAGAGAGAAACTCACTGCTTCCTCGACAGTCCACTCGCGTTGGGTCCTTGCTTCACACCCCAGAATATCTTTGTCGTAACCACAATATCTGGGCGATAGATGCCCAACTCCTTGATAACTCTCCCCATCTCTTCCTCGCTCTTGCCTTTAGCATACGCTTCAGCAGTGTCGAACATATTAATGCCATTTTTGAACGCTGTTTCGATGATATCCTTTCGATAGTCGCGTCAAACTCGAAGCGATGTGAGATGGATGAGTAAGTTACCTTCACAGGGTCGCCGACGACGGTTCCACCGAGCGTCAGCCATCCACCCAAGGAGAAGAGTGGTACGCGCAACCCGCTGGGCCCGAGGCGACGAAACGGCATGCCTTTGGGATCGAATTCGAGAGTAGACATCTTTGCGGCGAAGGAGGCTCGGTGACCGTAAATCTTCAAGATGAGGACTTGCGGACCGGTGCCTATCCAGTGCCTATCGTACCATGTGGCGGCTCTTCGGTCACTTGTAGTACCGAGGCTGATCATTTAGGTGACGATGGCCGCGGTATACATCCGTTCCATGGAACATTGGAAGTTCGATGCAAGGCAGACTTACTCAGCTTCATGCATATGAAGCTTAGAATATTGAAGTCGTGTACTTACTAAGTCACGTCAAATTTTATTGATAGGATGATTAGTAGATGATACATTTCCTGCCGCGTGCTTAATGGTGACGTATCAATCACGCCACATAGGATGAGATAGGATGGTGCAGTAGGCCTGGCATCTGATCGATTATCAAGTCGCAGTTCATGGTATGGAAAGTGTTGTAACCTTGGCCGAGGTATGGGCAATCATGAAACGGATCTGCATCGCGTAGTGGCGCGCTGCCGGGTGCCCTTGGGCCTTCGTAGAACCTGAGAATGTTAGGCTGGTGAAGTAAATCCTAGGTTTTGATACACCTCGGGTTTACTGCGGTAAATAACGGTATTGATACAGTATTGAAACCCTCGGGGGTCAGAAGGTAGGTTTCCATACCGGCACGTGACTACTGCACGTGCCAGCGCGCTGGCGCTTAGAGATCCTGGAGGTGGCGGGAGTAAGGCGGGATGAGCGCGGCGCCACATCACGTGTCCAAAACACGTGCCGGTATCGAAACCGTTAGTAACGGTTTTCAAAACCTGAGCCTCCTGGCGGGTCGGTATCGATACCGTTACTAACACCCCCGGGAGGCTTACTGCGCCACCCTAGAGAATGTTTCAATCATCAATTGTTCTGCGCCACATCACGTGCCGGGTATGACCATTGCGTCCGCGAGGCAAAAAGCGACGCCAGCAGGATTCGAACCTGCGCCCTCAAAGAGGAACAGATTTCTAATCTGTCGCCGTAACCACTTGGCTATAGCGCCTGTGTGCCTGATTGAGTCGTGTTGACTGCGTGAGGATGTAAGCAAATGTATTGCCACAAAGGTACCAACTACACTCGAGCTCTCACCGTGCTCTCACCGAGCAACACCGACTTCACCCAGTTTCCCCTGCGCCGATACGTGGCTCGTGTGTGTTTCAGAACACCGTGTAGCGGAAAGAGGTGCTCGATACTGATAGCATGCTTCAGTCTCTGGTGTCCAAGTTAAATCATTCTCAAACTCGCAATATGAAGCTATATCATCATTGCTACTCTGGGCAACGTTACAACTACTCTGGATATTCTCCCGGGCGGCGGGCGCTTTGGCAGCCTTATAACTGCAACCTCGCTCAGTCGTTTCTTTCAATCTGATCATCATGACCCTTTCCCTGATTCTCTTGTGCGTACTCTTGTGCGTAGTGTTATTCTGGCAGGGGCTTCGGTATTACCTACTCTGGAAGACCACTGTCAATTTTGACATTCCTCTACTTGGCACACCAAGGGCGGTCAAAAATTCCGGGCACTGTTGTTATTTGTGTGGCAGTAAGGCTGCGACATACATCGCCCTAGCCAATACTGTTGCTGAACAATATTTGTAGCATAGCCGGGCTTCTTACTGCTCGTGTCTGTCGCGACCACTTTACAAATGTTCTCATCGTTGAACCCGGAAACATGGCTCAACTCTCCTGATGGTCAAGTCGTCAAGTCTTGGACCCAGGTCAACAAGCGGTCGCGGGTGTTACAGTACGAGTCTCTGCAAGGTACGTGTGTGCCGATTGCAATCGCTAAAAACAACCAACCGGGTAGCAAGTGACAATGCTTCTCCTCTATCGGGGCCTTCAACACCTATTTCAAACTTCAACGTAGAGTGCTCCGAGTCAGGCATTCCGTGCGTTTTGAGTGTCCATGCATTGACCTGAGGCTGAAGTAACTTTATCTTCAGCATAGCTCCGCAGACCTGAAGACGCACATCAGGGGTAGACCATACCTTGTCCCGCACGACGCTTACAAGGGAGGCCTACCGAAAACGATATTCGCGTCACGACGAGCACTAGAAACCATCATCCGCAGGTTGACGTTGGGCGGACAGAAGGTATTGAGCAGATATCGGGGACAGTGTTGGGCTTTGAGTCCGGCGATGATGGATATGTGAGCACGGTGACCATCCGAAAACACGGGGAACGTAATGTTCAGCATTACCTGCCGTTCTGGTGGTTGGTAGGTGTCTGCGTTCTTTCGCGAATATATGCTTACATTGCATAGACTGCACTGGTCCAGCGATATGCGGACTGAAATGGCTCCGTCGCGCCACCGGTCAGGATGTTGCAAGCCTTAAAGTCTCGTATGATCCCAAGATGTACTATACATCAACGTACTTTACGGTTCCTCCTGACCTTGCCGCTCGTCTCCCGATCCCTGGAGTTGGGATAACTTACCGGGGGGGGCATATACATGTCATGTCGCCCGACCCCAGTCAAGGCTGTCACAATCATCTTGCTGTCGCCAAGGTGGAACACAATCAAAGTGCGCATCTTCTCGAATGGTGATCTGTGTTACGAACTCATTTCTCTCAAGTTGTCATTTGCTTTGGTGGTTGGGGTATGGAGCGCCCTGTACATGCAATCGACGACATCAAGGACCATGTTCTGGGCATGGCCAGTGATGTGCCGATTCCAGAATGGTTCATGACATTTTTGGATATGCTGAAAGAGATAGAGGACACCAGGACGTATAGTCCTGTCCGCATCCGTACGTCCGGGTTTCCCTCCTTTCTCTTCAAGTTCTGATGGAGAACGATTACAGCGCCATCCTTTTTCGTGCATTACGAAAAAACAGCAGGCATTCCCCCGAACTTCATAGCAATAGGCGACAGCGTTTGCAGAGTTAACTCGATCTTCGGGTGAATTGCACCCAAAGACTATGACACGACACGCAACTCATCATGACATAGACAGGGATGCTCGAAGGCACTGATAGGTGCTGCCGCACTGAATACGCTTCTCCTTCGGATACAACCGTCTTCGCGGGGAAATCTCTTGCCAAAGAACTTCTCTCGGCAGTTTTTTACATCTCAGGCGTCGAAGATCAGTGACATCTGGTGAGCCACACGTCTAACATTGGTGTCTTGGTATGACTTCTAACCAACTACCACAGGAAAGGATGCAAATTGGCTGGTCATTAACATCACTTGGTTTCTTATCGTTCTTCTCATCATTGCCAGATTATGGTAACCCCACCACTGTACCTATCGCCGGCGAACGTCTGGATTCAGGTGTTGCTCTAAGGCGATACCGGGGACGCTTGGTGCGGCTTTCATTAACGGTAAGCTCGTATGTCTGACTTGAGGTGTACATTTACTTACGCATCTGAAGGATAAGCAAGCAGGTATGGCTCATCGATATCCACCATGTGCAATTCTAAATGTACCCAGGTGCTTTAATGTGGCGCAACGTCATGATGATCGATACCGTCTGGATCGATTTCTTTCAACCTTTTCTCCTTCTCAAGGTCCTTTGGCAAGTGACGAAGGAGCACAAGTTACCAAGTCTGTCGTGGCTTGGAAGGATTGTTGGCGTCAGCGTGTGGCACAGTGGAAGTGAGTACAGCAGGAGGCTGTAAGGCACTATAGCCAAGTGGTTACGGCGACAGATTCGAATCTTGGTATCTGTTCCTCTTTGAGGGCGCAGGTTCAAATCCTGCTGGTGTCGTTTTGCTCCTCCTAGCTTTCTGTGTTAGATGATGAATGGTTTTCTACTGTATTCAGACCAGTGCGCTAGTACCAGTGTTCAATGTTCAAACTATAGACATCTTAGATCTTGCTGTGTATTAACAGTTCTGCTTCACTGTTTTACTATCCTAGCCCGGACCGTGCGCGCCCTGGTCAGGCTCTGGTGTGAGAATGTTAATAACAACCCGTTTGATTTCTACTCCCTTCTTCAATACCGGTACCGTTTTGACGCATCGAGTTCAAGGTTGGGAACTCTGACACACAAGCTAAGACGAAGGGATCACTCAATGCTGCGGTTGACGAGGCTCTGCTCTGACGAGGCTGCGCCAAGATCCTTATCACTTCATATAACTTGAACCGTTTCACCTGCCATGAAGTACTCCACTGGTTACAATAATGAACCTCTACCTCTCCACGTCGGATACCGCCATCAATACCCTCTATACTTCCTCTGATGGTACTGTCCTCTACAAAACGCATACTCCGACAAAATTAAGCGGCAAGACGACGACGACGATCAGTCGCGCGGTACCCAGCGATATCCCCATGCGCGAGGGCGAGAGCGCATTAGAGCAAATCGGCGAACAACGCTTTGCCCTGCTTGCTCAGATTGACTGGAGACTCATATCGCCTACGATCATTCGCTTTGGTGGGAAAGAAGTCGAAGCGTCGTCGTATCTGCTTAAAGATGGCGCAGGCTGGGGCTGGTATACCAAGTGCGTCGTTCATTTTCGATCGATGGTTTTCCGAGTCATCAAAACGTCTAGAAACAGAGTGTTCACTGGCCCAGATGGAAAGGAATACAAGTGGATCCTTCACAATGATTCCAAGGCGAGTTATAGTTGTTGGCTTATCAGTGAAGCTCATTCGAAAGCAGCTCGTCACGAACGACGCCTCACAAAGGCCAATCGCGGTATACCATCGTAAACACCACGGTTACTTTCACCCAAAGCGGGAGGCATTTCTGGAGGTGTTGCCGCAAGCTGAGCATATGCTTGACATTGTGCTCATAACCTATGTTTTCGTGGAGAAGATACGCAAAGAGAATGAGGAGGCCGCCGCCACGGTATGATTCTTGGCCAGGAATCCTGCAAGTTTAATTTCCTCGGATGTATTTATGAAGGAGAATGTATTTAAGTTGGAAGTTGTACAGCTATACCGATAGAGGACCATCCTTTTTTCAAATTGAGAACAGAAATTGCCCGAAACAGGCCATGTTAGAACGAACGGGTCTTCAGGTTCGCAGTCCCAATCCGGCAGTCCATCACCATCATCCGACGACCACTGCAAGCTAAACTGCAATCTACGACTGCGTCAGAACACTAATTTGCCTTACATCTAACCCCGAGCCCACCCTCAGGCAAGAGTCGATTTCGCCGAGAAACCCAGCTATTGCCCCCTTGCTTACTCTAACGGTTCGCAGGCTCAACAGTCTTTGACACGTTGATCA